>OX638361.1:9067648-9641846 GCA_951812935.1 Hermaeophaga mercurialis | reverse complement strand
ATCAGATACCCTGATAAGTCCACCTTTGGACACCATTTAAAATTTAACAAACACAATTTCAACCCCCCTGAAAACGTTAAAATTTTACACAACATCTTCAATTGTAACTTTAAACTTGATCTTCTCGAAGATCTTGAAATCCTTCGTGAACTAAATAAACCTTCCTCCTCCTGTTTAAACACCCAAATTCACCTAAATATTAACAAATTTAACCCATTATTCAAAAGTTTGTAAGTGTGTGGTAAGTAATCACTTCTTTTATTTTTAAAACCTATTTAAATTAACCACTAGTCAACATATTCTTCTCTCCTACATCCACCTTCATATTTGAACGTCTCTCAGATCTATTCTTCCTTTTTATTGTCCTGGCCTTTTACCTTTCCCTTTACTTAAAAATAACCTTACTCTTTTTCTAACTTTGTCAAAAACCGCATGTTCATAATTTTCTCACGTAAAACATCTTAATTTTTTATTTATTTTACATGTTTTTTAAAAAACACTTGTTGTCTTTTATTGGGACAACTTTCAGGCCTGGGCCTTTAAAAACCAAATTTTTTTAAAAATGTTACTGTTTTCTACTATATTAATGTCGTTTTTTAAAAAGTTAATTTAAGATGTATTGTTACTGCGTTGATGTTCTCTACTTTTGTTTTATAACCAACCTTCTCTACTTTTTTGCACTTTTGTAAGTATCATGTTTGCTTTATGTATGATCTTCTATCATCAATTATTTTTTCAGTTTGTCCTGATGATGGCATTGTTTTGCCGAAAGCGCTTGACACTCTTTTGACTTTGAGAAATATATATATTTCTTTTACACATATCTTTAAATAAAGAATCTTACACACTTTAAAATACAACTTATTCAGCCTTTCTTTCATTACATAGTGTGTACGCACCAAACACGTAACCTTTTGTTACTCTTCAAAATCAATATTATTTTTTCCTAGAAATTTTTTAGTTATTATTATATAGGTATTTAGCCCAAAATATAATCTAAAATAATTGAACTTCTCCAGATTTAATTATTCATTCAATAATATATATTGATTGAGGATATTTCAGGTGTTTCTTTATTTCTTATTCCTCCAAATAATTAAGATCTTCTTTCTTGTCACTTATATGAAATACCTCCACTGTTGTTTCCATTATGTTATTAAGTGTAGGTTTCTGTTTAGTGTCAATGTTAAATGTTATGAAAGTGTACATTTTTATATAAAATTTCCTTTAAAAAGCTTATAGATATGGAAGAAATATAAAATTCTAAATTGAATTAACAACAACAACACTAAAAAATAAATACTAAGTTATAAAATTATATCCCCTCTTCGACTTTTTCAAAAGGTATACAAAAACCACTACACTTACAAACAAAAACCAACAATCTGACTCTAATAAAGCACTAATTCCTTTTTAATGAAGCACTTAACTAACACTCTCTTTATAATATAGGATTATTATTATAATGAAATATTTTTAGGGCGAAATTTTTATGTAAATAACCTTTCCATTCCCTAAGCTCATCCCGGTCCTTTTCTTTCTCTGACCTAATTTAAAAGCATGTGTTAAAAAACGAGAGAATAGTTAAAGCCCCTCGCTTACTCACAAAACAAACGAAAAAAAAACGAAGCAAATTGCATCTTGACAACGTAAAGAAACGCCACGAGAGGCGTCTCAAGAATCGGATTGACATTTTATGATAATGAGTACGAAAAACATAAAAGCGAACTCCGGCTATAATACATTCACTTCAACGTCAACGAGAATAAGCCAAAGGCATTTACGTATGAGAAAATATTCAAAAATTTTATACAAAATCATTACATTCATTTGTAAATACCGCCAGTATTGTTTCAACGCATAAAGTTAGGGGTCTCTTACGATACTTTTTCATAGTCAAAAATCCAGAAATTTTATTAGCGAATTTTATCAAAAATTTAGTACACCACTGGATTTAAATGGCCCCAAATAGATGTAACCCAACCGAATAAAAAAATGTATATTAATTTATTAAAAAAATTATAAATAAAACCCGGAAATAATTATGAGAAAGTTAATTTAACAGTATACAAATTGATTCAGTTACAATTGGCTCAATCAACGTGGGATCTAGAAACTTCAAAAAAAAAGCAAGTTTGAAACAACTAACGAAGAAATAAAAGATGTGATTGCGTAAGATTCAACAAAAAAAATTGGAATCAGAGATGGATGCCACTTTATTGATTCACCCTTAATATACACTAAAATGTGTATTTAATAATCTACAAATTCTGTATTTTCGATATAATATCAATAGAAGGTAAAATGATCGAAAAATAGAAAATATCCTTTTCATTGAAATAAGTTTTTGGCATTAAGAAAATTTCCACGCCTCACTAGAATCTAATTTAAAAGTTTCAAGTTCAGCACTAATAACTAATTGAATGCCGCAAATAATGTCCTAAGCTCTAGAGTTTTCAATTACTCTATAAAATTTAGGATATTAGTGAATTTGCATTGAAGTAAGAAAATTCAGTATTCAAGTCAATAATTAGAAGAATGTTTGCTTTCCATCATTTTATATTGAGCTTAATTTCAGCTCATTAATATGAAAATATACAGAGAGACATAAAAATCTACCTCAATCACCTCCAAACTTTATTTTTATTTCATATAGAAATTTTAGTAGGGGGGTCGTGTAACTATACATTTTAAATATATTCAAAGTTTAGTGGGCCTACACATCTTTATTGTAAATTATTTTCATATGTAATATTTTTGAAACACCCAGTTTTGTAATAAATAAGAAATTTAGAAACTAAATTGAAAAATATTTCTCTACTTGAATATACTAAACTACGAGAGTAAACGGCGTTTTAAAATTAAAATTAGATCGCATATACATTGAATAATCAAAGGGACACACTTGTGTTCCAATTTGAAAAAAAAATTAAAAAAAAACTTTGTATTACGTAAACCAAGTTAAACTAAAATGTTGCGTAATTGTGAGAACAAATAAAAATTACGTATTGAAACGTTACAAACGAAAAATAAGGCCAATTGCGAGAGGGGGGTCTGTTCTGATCCTCACTTTTAAAATCATTAGCGCCACATACTTGAAGCAAACCATTTTGGATTTTTTCGTCCGTTTGGAGTTATTCATTTGTATTCTTTTGAACCATTTTTTAACTCTATTAATTATCTCAGGAAACTCATTTTTTTTTCATTTATTTCAGCAAGTATTCACTCTGCTGCTACCCCTTTGGGTTCGCTACTCAGCGGTGTGCTAATGGAGCGATGTGGGCGAAAATTAGCGCTACAAATCGCTTCGGTACCTTTAATTTTCGGTTGGATACTCATAGCCATATCTTCAAATCACGCTGTTCTTTTATTAGGAAGATTGATAGCAGGATTTTCCGCTGGACTTACAGCCGCTGCAGGACAAGTACGTTCTTTTTAAACCATAAACTCAGTTAAATACCCGGTAAGAAAATTTGAAAATGTTTACCAGATATGCACAATGGGCTTATCTGCTGCTGATTGTGGTATCTGAAATGTGTTACATACAGGGTGTTCCAGGAGTTCGTAGACAAAACTTGGGAGATAAAGGGGATAAAAATAATTATAGCACTTCACATAAAGTCTAGCCCTTACTTAAGTAGTTTAATAATTATAAATAAAAAACCATTTTTAGTTTCTAACTTTAAAACCCTATAATTGGTGAACGAAGGACGTAAGGGGTAGGAACTCCTGGGACACCCTGTATAGTAAAAATACTCCAAACAGAACGTATATAAATAAATATTCCTTGTGTGAAGATGGTCCAACAAGGCCGAAACTAGTAGAAATTTCTAAATAAATCTCGCAATATCTTCGTATAACGGAATTGTTTTAGATTATTAATATCCTATTAAACACCGCAATGAACTAATGAAAACTAAATTACCAAGGGAAATATCTCTCATCTTGATCCGAAATTAAATTCTATAGTAAATTGATTCTATTTGCTTTCACAATACCCTGTGGACTCAACTAGTTTTTGATTAGATCTACCGATAGATACTGAGGAAGTATGTACATTTTCAACTTCAACTTAGTTCTTCCTGCCATTATACATATACTTGCACAAATCTTTAAACTTTCCTTCGATATTTTCACAAAATAACTTTTTATTTGTGATAGAAAAGTTGTATTTTTTCTTATTTTTAATTAAATGAAGTGCATTGTTATTTACATAAAAATTCCTGCTAAGCCATTTAAAATTTATATCCCCACCTTGCGCTTCCATCTCTAACAAAAAAGCACTCCCAATTTAAATTTATATATTTTCACTCCTTATCTCAGTCCTTTCTAATATTGATTATTAAATGATTAAGGTACAAATTGCTTTGTTCAGAAACCATAAAATGTTCTTTCTTACGTAAAGGAATAAAACTGAAAATGAAATCAATTTTAAAATATAATACACTTCAGAATTTGAAATCTCAAGTCCCACTGAAGAGTGCTGTAAAGCTTTTCGATTCAATTAAATGTAGTGAAAAATGGCAGAGAATCGACACTTTAATAATTAAAGACGTTCCCAAAGACGATTAAAGTGTTGAGTGTTTGATAGGAAAGCGAAAATCCAATAAAAGGAAGAAATAAAAGTTTTTCAGACAGTTAAATGGAAATTTATACTGCAAATTTCCTTTAGTTGCCACAAAAAATATTTAAATAACACAGCTTTGATGTTTCGAGAAATTAAGTTTGTTTACTAAAGAATTAAAAAAAATATTTAAATTTTTATTTTAGTTTTAAAATAAAAAATATATTAAAAATTAATATACCACTATTAATTTTCTCGAATTACTTCTTTATTTTAAGAATGTGTAGTCTTTATTGTAATTCTATTGAGAAGATATTTTACAAATGAATAGTGATAAATTTCTCCAATTACTTCCTTGGTTTAATGATGTAATATTACTTTCTAATTTTAGTGACAAAAAATATTACAAATTAGTAGTGGTACATTTCTAGAATTACTCCTTTGGCTTAAGGATGTAGTGTTACGTTTCGTCATTAGCAATAACATCCTCAATTTTAAACAATGAATCACTTCTTAATTTTATTAACACCATAAAATGATACCTAAACTATAGAATTAATTTAAAGTTTATTTTTTCTAGGTTTTGATTGGTGAAATATCTGAACCACACCTGCGCGGTTTTTTTTCTAGTGTTCCTCTGGCCAGTTACTCCTTTGGTATTCTTTTGGTTTATGCCTTAGGCTCTGTGCTTCCTTGGAGATATGTAGCAGGTAATTTTTTAATAATAATAATAGTTTCCATAGGAACTGTAACTGTTCTTTAAAAACTCTTCAATCCTTTGGTAATGGTGGATTAGTCCACGTTTTCGTATTTGTTTTCATCCAACAGTTTTGTTTTATTCACTATTTCTCTCCATTGTATTCTGTCTTCTATGCTCATTTTTCAATTTTTTACTTTCATTTTTTATACCGTCTTTTACCTCTTCTCCATATTTTATTTTCTCTTCATATTCTTTCCTTCAATATAATTTTTTATACTATATAATATCAACTCTAATATATTTTTAATTTGACCATTAGTTTAATAAGTAATAAATTTCATACCCATCACAGAAACAAAAGGTGAAATGAGAACAAAAAGAAAAAGAAAAGAAAAATATTTGTACCTAACTATTATCCGATTAACTCCTACTAATTTTCCTGGTTTTAACAATTTTTAATGCTTGTTTGCAGCATCAAGTACAGTCCTTCCTATTGTAGCTTTAATAGTATTTTTCTTGCTGCCAGAGAGTCCGGTATGGTTAATTAGGCACGGAAAATTAGAAGAAGCCAAATTGGCTCTAACTTGGTTAAGAGGAGGCAATAAATCACAAGTAAGTAATTACTCTTTTAAATTTCTGAAAAATATATGAGAAATTAATTGGAATGTCTCCGAGTGGAACATACAGTTGTCCAAGAGAAGAAATATTGATTCCGATTAATAAAAATGTACTTGTGGAATAGATGTTTCGTCAAAATATACCAACGCATTAAAATGTATAATAAACTTTTTTGTACTGTAAACATTTTTTTTTTCAAAAATATTCTAAAATTTGTTGCAGTTTTAATATAAATATGACAATATTTTAAATCGTGTTTCTTTATTCGTATTGCTAAAGTCATATGAAAAAAATTTAGTAGGAAGTTCCTCAGTAAAAATATGAGGGTTCGTTCGAATATAAAAATTTCGAATTTGAAAAAAAAACTCAATTTTAATTTTTTTTTTTTTTAATTGTTTCGCATGAATTAAGCAACACCCCGTATGTCGATAATTATTTTTTGTTTACTATATTTTTTAGGCGAAAGAAGAGAGCCAGCATCTAATAGACCGTTTGGAATCCGAGTCTGAGTCTGACAAAAAAGTATCTGTTACAACGCTTTTCGAGCCGGAAGTAATCAAACCCCTTATCATCATCAACGTGTTCAATATAATGCAGCTTTTATCAGGCACATACCTTATTGTGTTCTACGCAGTTGATATTCTGAAATACGTACAAGGAGGCGAAAAATTGGACCATTTTATAGTCGCAATCTTAACGGCTTGCGTACGACTCGTTTTCTCTATTATGGGCTGTTTTCTTTTGGCATTTATTGGAAGGAGAACGCTTGCATTGACGTCCGGCTTAGGGACGGCCTTTTCGGCCCTATTTCTCGGCACGTTTTTACACCAGAACTGTCAGGGGCTGAACTACGTCCCGGCCCTTTTTGTGTTAATCTACGTAGCCACAAATACTGTCGGGTTCCTGATACTCCCTGGAGTTTTATTAGGAGAACTATTTCCAGCGAAAATAAGAGGACTTTCCGGCGGTTTGACATTCATGGTGTTCAATCTAGCGTTGTTTGTTGTTGCCAAAGTTTTTCCATTTGTCAGAAGTATCGTCGGAATTTCGGGAGTTTTCTGGATTTTCGGCGTGACGTCACTGGCTGCTTGCTTGTTTTTATATTTGACCCTTCCGGAAACAAAGTCGAGAAGTTTAAGTGAAATCGAGGATTACTTTCAACAAAAAGGATTTTTGTTGATAAAAAAGAATAAGGAAGCGAATGAGCAAAAACCACAGACTGACAAATTAGCAGCCTAATTAGAAGTAAGACTGGAGTTATAATTAATATTTATGTTTACAAGTACAAAAATTTTTTGTTAATTAAAATATTTAACTTTAATTTTGTGTTTCATTTTCAACTTGCATTTATCTTTGATTTTATTCTTGAAACACTCATTTCGTTTAAGATAGTTTATTCTTATTAAACCTCTTTAATATCGTTCTCTTTACCACTTAAGCATTGTAGGAACTGGTCAGAATTTATATCGAGTAATGTCTTAATTTTTAATATATTAGTATTTTCAGTAACAAATAAATCTGGTGCAAACAAACAAACTTTATATTCGATTTCTTTATTTACATGTAATTTAAAAAATTAAGAGTTGTATTCGTTATTGCTAACAACCACATATTTTATTTAAACTACCCTAATAAAAATTTAACAATAAATATACAAACCATTTTCCAAATTTTCAATTTAATTTAATTTAATGAATTTAAATATAAAAAAACACTAATCTTATCTTCTTCTTCCATAAGTAAAATTTCATATCCAAAAGGTCACTTCACATACTCGCGATTAACCGGATCTTAAACCGCATGAAATCCTCTACGAAAACGAAAAAAATTGAAAGCGTTTTAATTTTTAAACTAATTAATAAAAATCGAACAGAATTATTTGATTTTTAGACCGTTCGCGGTGACGAACACTCAAATAATGATTTTTTTTTCGATACATTCATCTCTTAGTCATCAACCCTTACATAATAATGCATTCCCATCATTAATTTCTTCCTGTAATTGAATAAATAAATACTAAATAAATAAAATACTATCTCCAATTTCATCAAATTTTGTTTGAATTTCTAAGTATGGATGTTCTAGTATCTTAAAAAAATACCACTTATTTTAAGAAAAAGTTGATTTTTAATGACAAAAAGAACGTTTTTTTGGTAAAGTGTCTATTAATTATTTAAAGAAGCACATAAATCTTATTAAATATTGGTTACAAAGAATAAGAATGTTTTGTGATAATTCGGCAGTAATCAGAGCAGTGTAATTAACCTCAACTAAATTATAATAAAACATTAATTGGTAAATTTCCACACCACCACTGAGGTATTACCACGGCGCGTTACCATTTTTTTAAGGGGATGGTTCGCCTGTAGCCATATAACCCCATAAAACCCCCAAAAAAATAAAATTCTTAATAATGAAATCTATCAAAAACGAATTGTTTACAACACGAAGAAAAAAACGTGATTCCAGGTACTAAAAAAATAACTTTAGTCGACAACGGAAATAGAAGAACAGAGAAAATAACTCCAACCAAAAACAGGAAAATAGAAGAAAAGTCCCTTCAGTAAAAGGGAAAAAATCTCTAAACAAAAACGAGGAAATTAATGAAAATAGAGGTGCACTAGTGTTCAACGGAAATCGGGGAAAAGAAAGAAGCGCCCTTCAATGAACAAAAAACATAGAATAGCCCCATCAAGAATATAAAACGCACCTTCAAGAAAAAAGAGGTAAATAGAAGAACACGACTAGAGAAAATAACTTCAACGAAACACAGGGAAATGGAAAAGTTTCTCTATAGACAGAGAAAATACCTTCAATCAAAAACCTCAACGAAAAACAAAGAAATGGAAAATTCCCTTCATAAACAAAGAAAATAACTTCAACGAAAAACAAGGAAATGGAATTGTCCCTTCATAAACAAAGAAAATCCCTTCAACCAAAAACAAAGAAATGGAAAATTCCCTTCATAAACAAAGAAAATCCCTTCAACCAAAAACAAAGAAATGGAAAATTCCCTTCATAAACAAAGAAAATCCCTTCAACCAAAAACAAAGAAATGGAAAATTCCCTCCAGAACCATTCCAAAGAAACAAAAACCAAATATACCACGTAATTCAGAGAGAAACAGAGAAATTGTCATGAACTTAGATACAGAAACTACCGACCAAAAAAGAAAATTCACTGAAAACAGCCCAAAATCCGAAAATATAGTATCAGCTACAAATAATAAACAAACCTCCGGATAATAATACTGATGATCACGAACCTAACAAACTTCAGTTTCCGAGTTTTCGGAACAAATTCGACTACCTCCCCCTTTAGCGCATTTGCTTGCTTTGGACACAAGTCTGATCAATGCAGGTTCGGCAGAGACCCCAGCTAGAGGTGCACTATTGTTCAACGAAAATCAAGGAAAAAGAAGGAGTGCCCCTCAATGAACAACGAAAATAGAAGAATAACCTCACCGGGAAAATAGAACGCAAAAACAAAGAAATGGAAAATTCCCTTCATTAACAAAGAAAATCCCTTCAACCAAAAACAGGGAAATGTAAATGTTCCTCCACAAACAAAGAAAATAACTTCATCCAAAAACAGGGAAATGTAAATGTCCCTCAATAAACAAAGAAAACCTCTTCAAGCAACAACAAAGAAATGGAAAATTCCCTTCATAAACAAAGAAAATCCCTTCAACCAAAAACAAAGAAATGGAAAATTCCCTTCATAAACAAAGAAAATCCCTTCAACCAAAAACAAAGAAATGGAAAATTCCCTCCAGAACCATTCCAAAGAAACAAAAACCAAATATACCACGTAATTCAGAGAGAAACAGAGAAATTGTCATGAACTTAGATACAGAAACTATCGACCAACAAAGAAAATTCACTGAAAACAGCCCAAAATCCGAAAATATAGTACCAGCTACAAATAATAAACAAACCCCCATATAATAATACTGATGATCACGAACCTAATAAACTTCAGTTTCCGAGTCTTCGGAACAAATTCGACTACCTCCCCCTTTAGCGCATTTGCTTGCTTTGGACACAAGTCTGATCAATGCAGGTTCGGCAGAGACCCCAGCTAGAGGTGCACTATTGTTCAACGAAAATCAAGGAAAAAGAAGGAGTGCCCCTCAATGAACAACGAAAATAGAAGAATAACCTCACCAGGAATATAGAAACAACTTCAAGGAAAATGAGATAAACAGAAGATCAGGAACAAATAAAATAACTAACCAAAGACAGGAAAATAGAAGAAAAGTCCTCAAGAAATAAACAAAATAATTTCAACCAAAAGTAAACT
The DNA here is from genome assembly GCA_951812935.1 of Hermaeophaga mercurialis. Taxonomy (NCBI): domain Eukaryota; kingdom Metazoa; phylum Arthropoda; class Insecta; order Coleoptera; family Chrysomelidae; genus Hermaeophaga; species Hermaeophaga mercurialis. The sequence continues at coordinate 9,631,662 of OX638361.1, read as the reverse complement.
AAGAAAATACCTTCAATAAAAAACAAAGAAATGGAAAAGCCCCTCAATAAACAAAGAAAATACCTTCAACAAAAAACAGGAAAACGGAAAGTCCCTCCATAAACAAAGAAAATAACTTCAACGAAAAACAGGGAGACGGAAATGTCCCTCCATAAACAAAGAAAATATCTTCAACCAAAAACAAAGAAATGGAAAAGCCCCTCAATAAACAAAGAAAATATCTTCAACCACAAACAGGGAAATGAAAAAGTCCCTCCATAAACAAAGAAAATAAATTCAACGAAAAACAAGGAAATAGAAATGTTCCTCCATAAACAAAGAAAATCTCTTCAACCAAAAACAATGAAATGAAAAAGTCCCTTCATAAACAAAGAAAATCTCTTCAACCAAAAACGAAGAAATAGAAAAATCCCTCAACAACAATTCCAAAGAAACAAAAACCAAATAATCCAAATTTACAAAGAGAAACAGAGAAATTGTCAGGAACTTAGATTCAGAAACTGCAGACCAAAAAATAAAATTAACCGAAAACTGCTCAAAATCCGAAAATATAATACGAGCTACCAATAATAAACAAACCCCCAGATAATAATACTGATGATCACGAACCTATCAAACTTCAATTTCCGAGTTTCCGGAACAAATTCGACTGCCTCCCCCTTTAACGCATCCGCTTGCTTTGGACACAAGTCTGATCAATGCAGGTTCGGCAGAGACCCCAGCTAGAGGTGCACTATTGTTCAACGAAAATCAAGGAAAAAGATGGAGCGCCCCTCAATGAACAACGAAAATAGAAGAATAGCCCCACCAAGAACATAAAACACATCTTCAAGGAAAATGAGATAAATAGAAGATCAGGACCAAAAAAAATAACTACCAAAGATAGGAAAATAGAAGAAAAGTCCTCAAGAAATAAACAAAATAATTTCAACCAAAAGTAAACAAAGAAAATACCTTCAATCAAAAACAAAGAAATGAAAAAGTCCCTTCATAAACAAAGAAAATATCTTCAACCAAAAACAAGGAAATGAAAAAGTCCCTCAATAAACAAAGAAAATACCTTCAACAAAAATCAGGGAAACGGAATGTCCCTCCATAAACAAAGAAAATACCTTCAACCAAAAACAGGGAAACGGAAAGTCCCTTCAGAAACAGAGAAAATAGCTTCAATCAAAAACAGGGAAATATAAGAAAAATCCTTCAGAAATAGAGAAAATAACATCAACAACAAATAGGAAAATGTAAGAACCTTAATTCCAAAGAAACAATAACAAAGTAGACCACATAATACCGAGAAAAACAGAGTAATTGACCTAAACAGAGACACAGGAACCACAGGCCGAAAATATATCTCAACGAAAAACAAAAAAAAGTTGGAAATATAATAGAGCTATAAACAATAAACGAACCCAGAGAAAATAATACTGATGATGATCAAACTTGAGTTTCCGAAACAAATCCGACTGCCTTCTCCTTTATTGTATCTTTTTGCTTTGGACACAAGTCTGCAAAAGGAGTATAAATTATAGACACAGACTACTGTACAAATTTAAAAAAATGTTCACTTACCGTGTGAGCACGCTGTATAGCATCAATTTTTAGAAACTGTGTATAAAATATACACAGAGAATGTAAAAATTTAAAAAGTGCTTACTTACCTGTCGTACACACTCTCCTGTAGAACACACTATATATCACTCACTTTTCACAAGCCGTGTAAACATATAAACTTTAAAAATAAAATAATCCCGAATCATTTTATACGTGTATCAAATAGGCATTAATAATAAATATATAGAGGGTGATACTATATTGGATCTGATATAGAAAAAAATAGTTGATCTGATAAAAAAGAAATCATAAAACCACTATGCAAATACCCCAATTTTCTTACCTTATTCATGAAAATATCTTCCTTTTCATTTGAACTGTCTAATACATCGTTTAGTGTATTGAAAAATTGTTCTTTCTCTTGTTCGGTTGCATTATCATTCATTTCAGTACTCTTCCGTTTATTTGCTGGTAATCTTGTATATATTTCCTCTATTTATTTTTAATTATTATTGATATTCCTTTTGCCGGTCTTTCATGTTTGGTAACACCACTCCATATGTATGTACATATTCCGATTATTTCTTTTTTTTTGTTTCACTTAAACTACTATATCTGTATCCAGCCTTTCAATTTCCGAAAGTGTTTTTCAGTTTTGTTTTGTTGCCATTCCTTGTATATTCCATATTTCAATTGTGACGAGTGACGAGTAGTAGACCCGACGCCTTAACTCTCCATTTCTTTGGAGGACCATTTCTTCCACTCTCGTCGGCCCTGACCCTGTTTCCGACCGAGATTGGTTACCTCGATCTTCTACAGGGTGCTCAGGTTACCGAGGAACACCTCGAGGAGGTGAGAGTCGGAATTGAGTGGGAGAGGCTAATTGATGCTAACAGTTGAGAGCATCATATATTCGCTTCACCACCCCGTTTGTTCCCCAAATAAATTAATTTAAAAAGTTAAGAGTTGTATTCGTTATTGCTAACAACCACTTATTTTATTTAAACTACCCTAATAAAAATTTAAGAGTTTTAACAATAAAGATACAAACTATTTTCCAAATTTTCAATTTAATTTAATGAATTTAAATATAAAAAAACACTAATCTTAACTTCTTCTTCCATAAGTAAAATTTCATATCCAAAAGGTCACTTCACATACTCGCGATTAACCGGATCATAAACCGCATGAAATCCTCTACGAAAACGAAAAAAATTGAAAGCGTTTTAATTTTTAAACTAATTAATAAAAATCGAACAGAATTATTTGATTTTTAGACCGTTCGCGGCGACGAACACTCAAATAATGATTTTTTTTTCGATACATTCATCTCTTAGTCATCAACCCTTACATAATAATGCATTCTCATCATTAATTTCTTCCTGTAATTGAATAAATAAATACTAAATAAATAAAATACTATCTCCAATTTCATCAAATTTTGTTTGAATTTCTTAGTATGGATGTTCTAGTATCTATCTTAAAATAAGTGGTATTTTTTAAGAAAAAGTTGATTTTTAATAACAAAAAGAACGTTTTTTTGGTAAAGTGTCTATTAATTATTTAAAGAAGCACATAAATGTTATTAAATAATGGTTACAAAGAATAAGAATGTTTTGTGATAATTCGGCAGTAATCAGAGCAGTGTAATTAACCTCAACTAAATTATAATAAAACATTAATTGGTAAATTTCCACACTACCACTGAGGTATTACCACGGCGCGTTACCATTTTTTAAGGGGATGGTTCGCCTGTAGCCATATAACCCCATAAAACCACAAATAAATAAAATTCTTAATAATGAAATCTATCAAAAACGAATTGTTTACAACACGAAGAAAAAAACGTGATTCCAGGTACTAAAAAAATAACTTTAGTCGAAAACGGAAATAGAAGAACAGAGAAAATAACTCCAACCAAAAACAGGAAAATAGAAGAAAAATCCCTTCAGTAAAAGGGAAAAAATCTCTAAACAAAAACGAGGAAATTAATGAAAATAGAGGTGCACTAGTGTTCAACGAAAATCGGGGAAAAGAAAGAAGCGCCCCTCAATGAACAAAAAACATAGAATAGCCCCATCAAGAATATAAAACGTACCTTCAAGAAAAAAGAGGTAAATAGAAGAACACGACTAGAGAAAATAACTTCAACGAAACACAGGGAAATGGAAAAGTTTCTCTATAGACAGAGAAAATACCTTCAATCAAAAACCTCAACGAAAAACAAAGAAATGGAAAATTCCCTTCATAAACAAAGAAAATAACTTCAACGAAAAACAAGGAAATGGAATTGTCCCTTCATAAACAAAGAAAATCCCTTCAACCAAAAACAAAGAAATGGAAAATTCCCTTCATAAACAAAGAAAATCCCTTCAACCAAAAACAAAGAAATGGAAAATTCCCTTCATAAACAAAGAAAATCCCTTCAACCAAAAACAGGGAAATGTAAATGTCCCTCCACAAACAAAGAAAATAACTTCAACCAAAAATAGGGAAATGTAAATGTCCCTCAATAAACAAAGAAAATATCTTCAAGCAAAAACAAAGAAACGGAAAATTCCCTTCCCATGGAAATGACCCTCCACAAACAAAGAAAATCCCTTCAAACAAAAACAAAGAAATGGAAAATTCCCTCCAGAACCATTCCAAAGAAACAAAAACCAAATATACCACGTAATTCAGAGAGAAACAGAGAAATTGTCATGAACTTAGATACAGAAACTATCGACCAACAAAGAAAATTCACTGAAAACAGCCCAAAATCCGAAAATATAGTACCAGCTACAAATAATAAACAAACCCCCATATAATAATACTTATGATCACGAACCTATCAAACTTCAATTTCCGAGTCTTCGGAACAAATTCGACTACCTCCCCCTTTAGCGCATTTGCTTGCTTTGGACACAAGTCTGATCAATGCAGGTTCGGCAGAGACCCCAGCTAGAGGTGCACTATTGTTCAACGAAAATCAAGGAAAAAGATGGAGCGCCCCTCAATGAACAATGAAAATAGAAGAATAACCTCACAGGGAAAATAGAACGCAAAAACAAAGAAATGGAAAATTCCCTTCATAAACAAAGAAAATCCCTTCAACCAAAAACAAAGAAATGGAAAATTCCCTTCATAAACAAAGAAAATCCCTTCAACCAAAAACAAAGAAATGGAAAATTCCCTTCATAAACAAAGAAAATCCCTTCAACCAAACACAAAGATATTGAAAATTCCCTTCATAAACAAAGAAAATCCCTTCAACCAAAAACAAAGAAATGGAAAATTCCCTTCATAAACAAAGAAAATCCCTTCAACCAAAAACAAAGAAATGGAAAATTCCCTTCATAAATAAAAAAATCCCTTTAACCAAAAACAAAGAAATGGAAAATTTCCTTCATAAACAAAGAAAATCCCTTCAACCAAAAACAAAGAAATGGAAAATTCCCTTCATAAACAAAGAAAATCTCTTCAACTGAAAACAAAGAAATAGAAAATTCCCCTCATAAACAAAAGAAATTACTTCATCCAAAAACGTTGGGCCGAAATCTAAAATTTACAATAAATAATATACACACTGTATGTCATTCAATGATTAGCCTGTAAGAAATTTAAAAAATGTTCACTTACCTTTCGAACACACTGTATATCATCAAATTTTTACAAAAGTAAAAATTTCGTAACGTTTGTTTGTCTTTCGAAGAAACTCTGCTGTTGAACGCACTGTATATCATTTACTTTGTACAACTGTGAATAAAACATACGCACAAAAAGTTTTTTTATATATACGCACATGTTAAAAAATTTGAAAAAATGTTCATTTACTGTTCGAATACACCGTATATCATAAATTTTTACAAATGTAAAAATTTAATAATAATCGAAGACACCCTGTTGTTAAACACACGGTATAATACTCATTTTTTATAAAATTATCCAGAATAATTTTATCAAAAAGACATAAAGAATAAAATAGTTATGTATCACACTCTATATTAGATCTAATATAGTCAAAAATATTTTTGGAATAGTTGAATTTAATAAAAAATAAATTAAAAAAACACCATGCAAATACCCCAGTTTTCCTACCTTTCCTGATGAAATTCTTACCCTGATGATGACCACCCAAAATTCTGAAACAAAAGAGAAAATATTATTTATTCGCTATTTATTCTCAATTTGCTTAAAATTTAAATAAATCGTAATTTAAAAAAAAATTATACAATAATTTAAAAATAGTATATCTAAATACTAAACAAAAATTTTTTTTAAATTAATAGTTATATTCGTTAGCGTTAACAATCAATTATTTTATTTAAACTATTATAATAAACTATAGAACAATAATAACAATTGCGAAAGGTAATTAAAAGTTTATTTTTAATTTTTTTTCATTTCATTTAATTATTTAAAAAGCGTTTAAAAATTTTACCTTGTGATTTCTTAAGTAAAAATCCATATACGAAATCCATGAAAAAAACGAATAAAACTAAAATCGTTTAATTATTTTAAACTATTAAACCACCGAATTTAATTTCGACCGATGACTCCGAAAATCCGACTTCAATTAATTGATTTATTTTGATGTACATTTATATATTTATTAGTCACGACCCTTTAGTCACGAAATCGTGACTAACACATTAATGTAAACATAAACAAAAGGGTAAATTTTCTATACAGGGCGGCGTATCGTAAAGTAATTAAATGTAATAAACATAATTTTATTTAGAATTTCCAACTAATATTTAATAATAAATTGAAATAGTATTTATAATTATAAAATTTGTAATAATGACGAAAAATTTAAAAGGAAAAATTACTTTTACGTTTTTAAATTAAAAATATTTGTTTAATTTTTAAAATAAAACTAAAATTGTTTAATAATAAAAACTTTCAACTAACCTTCTGATATTTCAGACGTAAATTTTCCCAATCCTAAAGGGCACTTCACACGCGCGCGATTAAACGGAACTAAAACCGCACGAGATTCTCAACGAAAACGAAATAATCGAAAGCGGTTAAATTTTTTTAACTAATTGATAAAAAACAAAAGAATTATTCGATTTTAGGACCGATCGCGGTGACTGACACTCGAATAATGAATTTATTTCGATAAATTAATATCTTAGTCACGACATCTTTACGTAATAATGACTAATGTGTTTACAAACAAATTATTCATAAAAAATCGTAAAAATATCTATAATTTAGAGTTGAAATTAATTGAATGTTAGTACTTTTAAACTTCTTTAGTTGGTGTAAAAGATGACAACTAGTTTCGATTAATAAATCATCATCAGGACCTAATGCGGAAGACTAATTTTTATCAATTTTCGATGTAATTCCATTTAATAAATTTAAAATCCTTTAATAATAAAAACTTTCAAGTAACCTTCTGATTTCAGTCGTAAATTTTCCCAATCCTAAAGGGCACTTCACACGCGCGCTTAAACGGAACTAAAACCGCACGAGATTCTCAACGAAAACGAAATAATCGAAAGCGTTTTAATTTTTAAACTAAATATAAAAATCGAACAGAATTATTTGATTTTTAGACCGTTCGCGGCGACGAACACTTAAATGATGAATTTTTTTCGATACATTCATCTCTTAGTCATCAACCCTTACATAATAATGACTCATATGTTTACAAACAAATATTTAATAAATAAATATCGTTTAATGGATTTAAAAACTTTTAAATGTAAAAAATATGCAACTGTACCTTTTAATTCTCGAAGTAAAAAAACGGATCTTAAACCGCATGAAATCCTCTACGAAAACGACAAAAATTGACAGCGCTTTAATTTTTAAACTAATTAATAAAAATCGAACAGAATTATTTGATTTTTAGACCGTTCGCGGCGACGAACTCTCAAATAATGAATTTTTTTCGATACATTCATCTCTTAGTCATCAACCCTTACATAATAATGACTCATATGTTTACAAACAAATATTTAATAAATAAATATCGTTTAATGGATTTAAAAACTTTTAAATGTAAAAAATATGCAACTGTACCTTTTAATTCTCGAAGTAAAAAAACGGATCTTAAACCGCATGAAATCCTCTACGAAAACGACAAAAATTGACAGCGCTTTAATTTTTAAACTAATTAATAAAAATCGAACAGAATTATTTGATTTTTAGACCGTTCGCGGCGACGAACTCTCAAATAATGAATTTTTTTCGATACATTCATCTCTTAGTCATCAACCCTTACGTAATAATGACTCATATGTTTACAAACAAATATTTAATGGATTTAAAAACTTTTAACTTTAAAAAATATGCAACTGTACCATTTAATTCTCGAAGTAAAAATACCAATTCAGAAGGGCACTTCACACGCGCGATTAAACGGATCTAAAACCGCATCAAATCCTCTACGAAAACGAAAAAAATTGAAAGCGTTTTAATTTTTAAACTAATTAATAAAAATCGAACAGAATTATTTGATTTTTAGACCGTTCGCGGCGACGAATACACAAATAATGATTTTTTTTCGATACATTCATCTCTTAGTCATCAACCCTTACATAAATAAATAAAATACTATCTCCATTTTCATCAAATTTTGTTTGATTTTCGTGGTATGGATGTTCTAGTATCTATCTTAAAATAAGTGGCATTTTTTAAGAAAAAGTTTATTTTTAATGACAAAAAGAACGTTTTTTTGTGAAAATGTCTATTAATTATTTAAAGAAGCATTTAATTGTTATTAAATAATAATTACAATGAATAAGAATGTTTTGTGATATTCGGCACTAATCAGAGAAGTGTAATTAACATCAACTAAATTATGATAAAACATTAATAGGTAATTTTCCACACCACCACTGAGGTATTACCACGGCGCGTTACCATTTTTTTAAGGGGATGGTTCGCCTGTAGCCATATAACCCCATAAAACCCCTAATAAATGAAATTCCTAATAATTAAATCTATCAAAAACGAATTGTTTACAACAAGAAGAAAAAAACGTGATTCCAGGAACTAAAAAAATAACTCCAACCAAAAACAGGGAAATAGAAGAAAAGTCCCTTCAGAAAAAGGGAAAAAAGCTCTAAACAAAAACGAGGAAATTTATAAAAATAGAGGAGCACTAGTGTTCAACGGAAATCGGGGAAAAACAAGGAGCCAAAAAACATAGAAGAATAGCCCCACCAAGAATATAAAACGTACCTTCAAGAAAAAAGAGATAAATAGAAGAACAAGACTAGAGAAAGTAACTTCAACGAAACACAGGGAAATGGAAAGGTTTCTCTATAGACAAGGAAAATATCTTCAATCAAAAACAAGGAAACGGAAATGTTCCTCCATAAACAAAAAAAATAATCTCAACGAAAAACAGAGAAATGAAAATGTTCCATCATTAACAAAGAAAATCTATTCAACTAAAAACAAAGAAATGGAAAAGCCCTTTCATAACCAAAGAAAATATATTCAATCAAAAACAAAGAAATGGAAAAGTCCTTTCATAAACAAAGAAAATCTCTTCAATCAAAAACAAAGAAATGGAAAAGTCCTTTCATAAACAAAGAAAATCTATTCAACCAAAAACGACGAAATAGAAAAATCCCTCAACAACAATTCCAAAGAAACAAAAACCAAATAATCCACATTATACAGAGAGAAACCGAGAAATTGTCAGGAACTTAGATTCAGAAACTACAGACCAAAAAGGAAAATTAACTGAAAACTGCTCAAAATCCGAAAATGTGATACGAGTTACAAATAATAAACAAACCCCCAGATAATAATACTGATGATCACGAACCTATCAAACTTCAATTTCCGAGTTTCCGGAACAAATTCGACTGCCTCCCCCTTTAACGCATCCGCTTGCTTTGGACACAAGTCTGATCAATGCAGGTTCGGCAGAGACCCCAGCTAGAGGTGCACTATTGTTCAACGAAAATCAAGGAAAAAGATGGAGCGCCCCTCAATGAACAACGAAAATAGAAGAATAACCTCACCGGGAAAATAGAACGCAAAAACAAAGAAATGGAAAATTCCCTTCATTAACAAAGAAAATCCCTTCAACCAAAAACAAAGAAATGGAAAATTCCCTTCATAAACAAAGAAAATCCCTTCAACCAAAAACAGGGAAATGTAAATGTCCCTCCACAAACAAAGAAAATAACTTCAACCAAAAACAGGGAAATGTAAATGTCCCTCAATAAACAAAGAAAATCTCTTCAAGCAAAAACAAAGAAATGGAAAATTCCCTTCATAAACAAAGAAAATCCCTTCAACCAAAAACAAAGAAATGGAAAGTTCCCTTCATAAACAAAGAAAATCCCTTCAACCAAAAACAAAGAAATGGAAAATTCCCTTCATAAACAAAGAAAATCCCTTCAACCAAAAACAAAGAAATGGAAAATTCCCTTCATAAACAAAGAAAATCCCTTCAACCAAAAAAAGGGAAATGGAAATGACCCTCCACAAACAAAGAAAATCCCTTCAAAGAAAAATAAAGACATGGAAAATTCCCTCCAGAACCATTCCAAAGAAACAAAAACCAAATATACCACGTAATTCAGAGAGAAACAGAGAAATTGTCATGAACTTAGATACAGAAACTATCGACCAACAAAGAAAATTCACTGAAAACAGCCCAAAATCCGAAAATATAGTACCAGCTACAAATAATAAACAAACCCCCATATAATAATACTTATGATCACGAACCTATCAAACTTCAATTTCCGAGTCTTCGGAACAAATTCGACTACCTCCCCCTTTAACGCAGTTGCTTGCTTTGGACACAAGTCTGATCAATGCAGGTTCGGCAGAGACCCCAGCTAGAGGTGCACTATTGTTCAACGAAAATCAAGGAAAAAGAAGGAGTGCCCCTCAATAAACAACGAAAATAGAAGAATAACCTCACCAGGAATATAGAAACAACTTCAAGGAAAATGAGATAAACAGAAGATCAGGAACAAATAAAATAACTAACCAAAGATAGGAAAATAGAAGAAAAGTCCTCAAGAAATAAACAAAATAATTTCAACCAAAAGTAAACTAAGAAAATACCTTCAATAAAAAACAAAGAAATGGAAAAGCCCCTCAATAAACAAAGAAAATAACTTCAACCAAAAACAGGGAAATGTAAATGTCCCTCAATAAACAAAGAAAATATCTTCAAGCAAAAACAAAGAAATGGAAAATTCTCTACATAAACAAAGAAAATCCCTTCAACCAAAAACAAAGAAATGGAAAATTCCCTTCATAAACAAAGAAAATCCCTTCAACCAAAAAAAGGGAAATGGAAATGACCCTCCACAAACAAAGAAAATCCCTTCAAACAAAAACAAAGAAATGGAAAATTCCCTCCAGAACCATTCCAAAGAAACAAAAACCAAATATACCACGTAATTCAGAGAGAAACAGAGAAATTGTCATGAACTTAGATACAGAAACTATCGACCAACAAAGAAAATTTACTGAAAACAGCCCAAAATCCGAAAATATATTACCAGCTACAAATAATAAACAAACCCCCGGATAATAATACTGATGATCACGAACCTAACAAACTTCAGTTTCCGAGTTTTCGGAACAAATTCGACTACCTCCCCCTTTAGCGCATTTGCTTGCTTTGGACACAAGTCTGATCAATGCAGGTTCGGCAGAGACCCCAGCTAGAGGAGCACTATTGTTCAACGAAAATCAAGGAAAAAGAAGGAGCGCCCCTCAATGAACAACGAAAATAGAAGAATAACCTTACCGGGAAAATAGAACGCAAAAACGAAATGGAAAATTCCCTTCATGAACAAAGAAAATCCCCTCAACCAAAAACAGGGAAACGTAAATGTCCCTCCACAAACAAAGAAAATAACTTCAACGAAAAACAAGGAAATGGAAATGTCCCTCCATAAACAAAGAAAATAAATTCAACCAAAAACAGAGAAATGAAAAAGTCCCTCAATAAACAAAGAAAATCCCTTCAAGCAAAAACAAAGAAATGGAAAATTCCCTCCACAAACAAAGAAAATAACTTCAACGAAAAACAAGGAAATGGAATTGTCCCTCCATAAAGAAAGAAAATAAATTCAACCAAAAACAGAGAAATCGAAAATTCCCTTCATAAACAAAGAAAATCCCTTCAACCAAAAACAAAGAAATGGAAAAATCCCTTCATAAACAAAGAAAATCCATTCAACCAAAAACAAAGAAATGGAAAATTCCCTTCATAAACAAAGAAAATCTCTTCAACCGAAAACAAAGAAATAGAAAATTCCCCTCATAAACAAAAGAAATTACTTCATCCAAAAACGTTGGGCCGAAATCTAAAATTTACAATAAATAATATACACATTGTATGTCATTCAATGATTAGCCTATAAGAAATTTAAAAAATGTTCACTTACCTTTCGAACACACTATATATCATCAAATTTTTACAAAAGTAAAAATTTCGTAACGTTTGTTTGTCTTTCGAAGAAACTCTGCTGTTGAACGCACTGTATATCATTTACTTTGTACAACTGTGAATAAAACATACGCACAAAAAGTTTTTTTATATATACGCACATGTTAAAAAATTTGAAAAAATGTTCATTTACTGTTCGAATACACTGTATATCATAAATTTTTACAAATGTAAAAATTTAATAATAATCGAAGACACCCTGTTGTTGAACACACGGTATAATACTCATTTTTTATAAACCGGATATACGCAAAACATTTAAAAATAAAATTGTCCAGAATAATTTTATCAAAAAGACATAAAGAATAAAATAGTTATGTATCACCCTCTATATTAGATCTAATATAGTCAAAAATATTTTTGGAATAGTTGAATTTAATAAAAAATAAATTAAAAAAACACCATGCAAATACCCCAGTTTTCCTACCATTCCTGATGAAATTCTTACCCTGATGATGACCACCCAAAATTCTGAAACAAAAGAGAAAATATTATTTATTCGCTATTTATTCTCAATTTGCTTAAAATTTAAATAAATCGTATTTAAAAAAAAAATTATACAATAATTCTATTTTTGTTTATAATTTAATGATTTCAGAGCCCTCTATATATCTCATTTATTTCTTTGTAAAATTAAAGTAAGAACTCTGTATATCTCACTCAATTTTTTTTATTATAAAATGAAAAACTAATTGATATTCTTTGAATACAAAATAATTTTCATATCTTTAAAGTATAAATCAAACTCTTTTGAAGAGCGCATGAAATAATAATTTAAAAAATAAAAATCTTAAATGCTTTGTTGATTTTTGTTTAAAATTTTAATGCTATTTTTATTTATTTTAAAGATTGTCTATATGAAATCAAAATATTATTTGTTTACATCTTTAACTAAAACAACTTCGTTTAAAAATAAAATAAAATAAAATAATTTTGAAACAAAATAAATATTGCAACTTATTTTTCGACGGTTCCTTAGTTCTGCAGCACTCTGTAGATATCTTCTTCGTCAACTCGACTTGAAGACGAAGGAAGCACCTTGTTAATTATATAGCCCTATACATTTTGCCTATATTTAAAATTTATTAAAAAATTAATATAATGAAATTTTAATATTTCTTTTTTTTTATAATTTTAATATACATTGAAATAAAATTATAATTGTTTTTATATAATATAAACCAAACTATGAATAATATACGATAATTAGGCAAAATTTACAGAGTTGTTAGTAATAATTTCGTGTCTTTTGATTTCTTTTCTTCATAGAGGGTGACTGCCAAAATTTTCAACATAAATAAAAACAAAGCCCCCATTAGTTAATATTTTAGTAAAACTTTCACTTACCTTTCGAAGACTCTCTGCCATTGAACACAGTGGATATCACTAACTTTTTACAATCTGTGTGTAAAATATACTCACAAAATGTAAAAAATTTAAATATGTTCATTTTCGTTCGAAGACTCTCTTCCATTGAACACAGTGAATATCACTAACTTTTTACAATCTGTGTGTAAAATATACTCACAAAATGTAAAAAATTTAATATGTTCATTGTCTTTCGAAGACTGTGTCGTTGAACACACTGTAAATCATTAATTTATTACAAACTGTGTATAAAGTATACGCACAGAATGTAAAAAATTTAAAATAATTAATTTACCCTTCGAACATTGTTCATTATTGAACACACTGTATATAATTTACTTTTCCAAACTGTGTATAAAATATACGCACAGAATGTAAAAGTTTTAAAAATGGTTAATTACCTTTCGAAGACTTTCTGTCGTTGAACACACTGTATATCACTCACTTCACAAACGGTTTATCACTCACTTTTTATAAACCGTTTTTAAATATGCGCATAGAATAAAACAAGTAAAAAGAAAAATCTCATTTTGTATATGAAGGGAATAATAATATAATATTTATATCACCCTCTATATTATAACTGTTGTATTAATATTTAGTCAAAATCGTAATATTTTTAGAATAATTTAATTGAATTAAAAAGAAATCAAAAGACACCATGTAATATTATCCCAGTTTTTCTACCTTTCCTGACGAAATCAAAATTGAAGAAATTCTGGTACCAAAAAAAAGAAAATTTTATTCATTCGATAATTAATTGTGTAACATTTAAATGAATCATACTACAAACAGTAGAACAAAGAATCTAATCTTGTTATTTTAGTTCTTTCGGCGTTTTTTTGTTTTGGTGTTGACGTGTTCATTTTTAAAGAAAAAAAAACGCAGAAATTTAAAAGAAATCTATAAATTGAAAAATATTAAATATTTAAACAAGAAATGAAACATGTAAAGAAATTATGCAGTGCCATTGCAAATTTGCCGGAAAATTTTTCAAAAAATGAGAAAATTGAATGTAAAAAAATATTTAAACATTAGCATATCTAGTTATTAACCGGAAAAAATATATTTGAAAAAATTAAAAGTTCTATTTATTAGTGCAAACAATCTATTATTTTATTTTAACTATCAAAATAAACTAAAGAAGATTAATTACAAGAAACCAATTGATAATTTTTGGTTACAAATAGTTGTTTATAATTTTATAATATAAATCAAACTCTTTTGCAGAGCACATGAAATACTAATTCAAAAAATCAGAAATCTTATATGCTTTTAGATTTTTCTTTATAATTTTAATACTGTGAGACTCTCTGTATATCTCACTTATTTCTTTGTAAAATTAAAGTATCTTAATTTTCCTTTCGAAAAAACTTTTCATGCGCTCTCAATTTTTTTTAATTATAAAATGAAAAAAGCGATTGATATTTTTTACTACAAAATAACTGTTTACTTTTTAAATAAAGAAATATTATCCATTCGACAATTAATTCTTGCTTACAATTTAAATGAATCATAATAATAAAAAAGGTAAGAACAAAGAATCTCATTCATTCATAATTAAAAATTATTTTAACATAAACTGAAAATATGTAGAATTAAGAAAAATCAAGGAGTTCTACTGTAAATATACCGGAAAAATTAAAAAATAGAATATCTAATTATTAAACGAAAAAAATATTTTTGAAAAACCTAAAGTTCTATTTGTTACTGCAAACAATCTATTATTTTTTTTTAATTTGATAAACTAAAGAATATTAAACACAATTGCTAGTCGGGCGTAAAAATTTTAAAAAAACAACATTTTTTTCTAATTTTTCAATTCAATTTCATTTCTAAATTTAAAATATCGAAAAATAAAAAAAATATTTAGCTTACCTTCTCTTTCTAGATGGAGAGCTTAATGCAAAAGAGATTTTCACACACGCGAAAATAAAGGAATCAAAACCCGCAATAGATCCATCGAATCGGAAAATAGAAAATGAAAAATGTAAAACTATTGTATTTTTTAAACTAATAAACTACTTTATACCGGCTACATCTACGAAAAGTTCTCGAATAATGGATTTATTTCAATATATTCTTAAATTAATCACTCCTTACATAAGTACCACTAAAACCTTTTTGTGGCAATGCACGATCGGTATATCTTTTAAGCTCATAGGCGTATCATAAAATAATTACTTATAGTAAACATGATTTTATTTAGTATTCCAAACAAATATTTAATAACAAATTGTAATAATATTTATAATAATAATTTCTATCTTTGAAACCTAACAGAATATTCATTGGAAATATTTAAAAAATGTAAAGTTTCTTTTAAAGAGAAAAAATAAAATATATTGTCATTTTTAGAAACGTAAGTGAAATAATAAATATATATAGAACATCAAAATTATAAAAAGGGGTTTGACTTATAATTTAAAAATTTAAAAAACTCTGGTGCTGTTAACTGTGAACCTAGTTTTAAATTTGTTATTTAATATAATTAAAGATTCTACTTATTTTTTATTTGTTTGTTTTGCTTTAATTTTAATAATTATTTCTACCCTTACTTTGTGGAATCTATCCGTAAATACACATATTTACTTCTTTCTTAATCTTAGGACCCTTAAAGGTGACTACATTTAAGTAAATCAACAAACAGAACTATATGAATTGAAAATATTCCATACTTTATACTCTTTTTAAAAACACCTTAGTCAGCTTCCTGTAGGATAATTCAATGCCATCTTTTTTTCTCATATTTCAAAATTGCTTCCTAAATATAGGGATCAATGCAATATGGAGAAAATATAATAAATAAGAATAGAAGAGTTACTTATAGGAAATACATTTTGGAAATTTCTAGTAACTTTATAGATTATATAGTTCACGCAAAAGATATAGAAAGTAGTATATAGAAACTAAAACTGAAATTCAGGAAAAAATCTATTTTATTTATCTAAAATAAATTGTTATTTTAGAAGCGAGTTGTTAAACTGGTGTGGACATGTGAGATACAGTTTTAGGGCTCTGCAAAAAAGTAACATCCAAATTATACAAGAATAAAGTTATTACTTTTTTATTCTAACCATAACAAAAAAGATATTTCGTTCCACCCTATATTATTATTTTCTCTTCATTATTTTCCTGTCAGACCCTGTTGTGAGTTGCCACTGTTTTATGTGACATATATATAGTGATTCGTTTTGTAAATAAAATTATGATTTTAGTATTTGACAGTTGTGTGCTGATATTTAAAATTTCATCGAAATTTAAATTAATACATTTTTGGTAAACCAAAATCAAAATGGAATACCGTCCAGAAGAAGTAGAAGTCGATATGGAGAAACTGATGCAGAGATTAGAGAGGCTGGAAAAGGAAATGAAGGATATCCAAAAATTAGTTCGATTCAAAATTGGCAAAAAGCCTAATAACGATTCTACGGAGCGCGACAGTTTTTCGGAAAAGCTATTGTATTTAGTATGACGTTCTAGACAATGATGGTGCAATATGAGTACGTTAGTTAAAATTTTAAGTGCTGCCATGTCGATTGAAAAAGCAAACGGTTCATGTAGTTCGTAACAGAAACATTTTTATTGTGGAATGGCATGAAAAAGACTTCTAATTAAAAAGTTACCAAAAGTTTGTATGTCAAATGTCTCAAAATTCGCCAGTTTTGACAAATTTTTGGTTTAACATAAATTCCGTTTAATAATCTACATTCCATAAATATGACACTTGCAATACACAAAGAAAAACGTCTTTAGTTACAAATTATATGAACTCCTTTATTTTTATATTTAAATTTGTAATTTATTTAAATTATATTGTATATTATATAGTCAATTTGTTTCACTCAAACTTTATTATTACTTTTACCGCTCCAAGATTTTTACAAACTACTTAAATACAACTTAAATGAGTAGATTGTGATGCTCATATATATGAATGTTAAAGATGTGCAAAAAAATTTGTTATTCTTCATTCAACCATTGTATAATAATTTAACTATTCCATAAACAGGATTTTAGCTTATGGGAAAATGAACATTTTATCTAGTAAATACTCCCATTATGAAGCATTTTCATGAAATATTTACAAGTTAACAACATGTAAAAGAAGCTGAAAAGGTTATTTTTATAGCCTTCATAAACCACTATATCTGTACTACTAATCATGATTTAAAAACTAATTTTGATATTCTTTGGCTTCTGTTCTTTTAGTTCTAGTGTCCTCATTGTACTTCTTTCGTGGGCTTGTGTATCTGCCTATTTTAATGTTCCATATTTTTCCTTGATTTATTTGTAATTTGGAACAGAAAAAGAAGGCCAAACAAAACGCTACAACTTTTTTATCTAAAGCATTGTACCATTAGAGGTTCTTTCGTTCATCTCTCCTTTTTTCCGCTCATTTCTCTTTGATTTTAGTTCTTGTGTTGTTTTCTCCAGTTTTATGCTAGTTCATTCATTGTATCTACCTTATTCCTCCTTAGCCATCCCACTTTCCTCTTTCCATACATACAGATATTTGTTTTCCGAGAAGATAGTATTTAATTTATTTAGCAGTATAATCATAGCTGTTTTACAATTATGAAAAAATCTAGTATTCTCACTGAGTATTTTTCATAAGATAATCCTGTTATAATGTAGTTTTTCTAAATTCTGTGCGTCTCCAAATACCAGCAACATTTCTCGCCACTACAAATTTAATCACTTAATAGACGAAAAAACGAGTATTTACTCTCAATCTTTATTATTGCAATGATGTTACCTCGATGGTTCCACTTTTAACTCAGAATATGCACTATATATTTTACTTTGTCACATCAGTATTTATGTCATTGTCATCAGTTTTTTTTTTAATGATAAATGTTTAGAGATATATTCTAATTTATTATTTTTCACAATTTGTAAATATGACTTGCCAGAAAAACGCAAATAAAGGTGCAAAATCTATAAAAGCGGTCTTTGCTAGAAATATTTTTGATTCTAGAGGTAACCCCACAGTAGAAGTTGACCTTGTAACTGATCTCGGACTTTTTAGAGCCGCTGTACCATCTGGGGCGAGTACAGGTAAGTACAAACATTTTATTGGTCATTTACATTTAATAAGAACATTTAACTGTTCTAGTTCCAATAATTTATCCTAGTTTAATACATCATTATTTTAAAAGGTGTGCATGAAGCTTTGGAATTAAGAGATGAAATAGCTAATGACTACCACGGCAAAGGTGTCTTCAAAGCAATAGACAACATCAATAACATTCTCGGTCCAGAGCTCTGCAAACAAGAGTTTGACGTAACTCAACAAGAAAAAATAGATCAATTTATGATAGATCTCGATGGTACTGACAACAAATCAAAATTCGGAGCTAATGCTATTTTAGGAGTATCCTTGGCAGTTTGTAAAGCAGGAGCAGCAAAAAGAGGACTTCCATTGTATCGCCACATTGCAGATTTGGCAGGAAATAAAGATCTTGTACTCCCAGTGCCAGCTTTTAATGTTATTAATGGAGGATCTCATGCTGGAAACAAATTAGCTATGCAGGTAAAATATGCACTTTATGATTCTAAGAAATAAACATAAGGTAATTCTTATTTTCCAGTGAATTTTTGTTTATGAATATAAATATATTGGTTGTTAGCTGTTTACAACTCTGTTTGAAATTCTAGGAATTTATGATTCTTCCAACTGGGGCCACTTCTTTCACTGATGCAATGAAAATGGGCAGTGAGACCTATCACCATTTAAAAAAGGTAATCAAAGACAGGTTTGGTTTGGATGCGACAGCTGTTGGTGATGAAGGAGGATTCGCTCCAAACATTCCTGATCCTAAAGACGCGTTGGATCTGATAATGTCGGCTATCGCTAATGCAGGATATACCGGCAGAATTGAAATCGGTATGGACGTCGCGGCTTCGGAATTTTATAAGGAAGGTAACTTAATTATTATACACAACTCCTAAATTACCCTAAATTTACATTCATTTATTTTAGGTCTATATGATCTTGATTTCAAAAACCCTAATTCAAACAGAGCAAAATGGATTAAACCTACTGAACTCTTTGAAATCTATAAAAAATTTATCGATGGGTATCCTCTTGTCTCCATTGAGGATCCATTCGATCAAGACGATTTTGAAGCGTGGGCGTCCATGACAAAAAGTGTAAATATCCAGATTGTTGGAGATGATTTAACTGTGACGAATCCAAAGAGAATTCAAATGGCTGTCGATAATTCCGCTTGTAATTGCTTACTTCTAAAAGTCAATCAAATAGGTTACTAATACTTATTTTACTTGTTAGTATCGAATAATTGACGGTTTTATTTCTAGGCACCATTACCGAATCTATTAAAGCTCACTTGTTGGCCAAAACCAATGGTTGGGGCACCATGGTCTCCCACAGATCAGGAGAAACTGAAGACACCTTCATAGCTGATCTAGTAGTTGGTTTATCGACTGGTCAAATAAAAACCGGAGCACCCTGTAGATCTGAGCGATTGGCAAAATATAATCAGATTTTGCGAATTGAAGAAGAACTCGCTCGTGATTGTAGATATGCTGGCAAGTCATTCAGAAAACCTATTTAATTTTTTTTGTTTTCGTGACAAATGCTTGTAAATCCAAATTTTTACGAAGTAAATACGTAAAATAAATTCTGGTTTAAGTTTAATAGTAAATATCCCTTAATATTTAATTAATTAATATCTAAAAAGTGAGAAAATGCACAAATGCCAAATTATTTTTTCCTATTTAGAATTATTCAACGTGGCTCAAAATACATCAGGAGTATCTTTATATTATTTATTACCCATCAGAAACCAATGTTTCGAATACTTTATTAAGAATAAAATTAACTTTTCATGAACCGGTTTTTCTAAGAGAATTCTTCAAACAAGTATAATGATGCCTATTATTCGAAGGTTTAAACCAAGTGAATAATAGCTATTATACGTGAATAAATTATATTTTCTCTTCAACTATTACATAAGTGAAATAACATAAAATGATTATTATTTGCACTTATTATTTTTGTTAACATCAACAGAAATATTTGAATAATTTCCAAACTGGAACTGCACTCAAAACTAACATTAACATCGAGTAATTTATCGTTTTGTTCCTCTCAGTACAATTCGGTTTAATAAACCCAAAGCACCATTTTTACATTCAAATAATTTATAATAAAAACTTATCACCAGTCAAATTTTGTTCATTCTCGTACATTGAGGTATCATTTGTTTGCCGGTTGATCTATTGGGTGTTATTGCCATTGTGCCCTTATAACATTGAATAAAAAAATTTCCCATATGGCTTACTACAATATATCAAAACAGTTGGGAAGGGGATCTTTTAGGTAAGTGCTCTTTGGAATTATTACTAAATTCATATTTTAACTTAATTCAAATTGAATATTTTAATAAAATCGTCCTTGTATTTCTATATTTGTGTGTACCATAAAATTTAAATAAAATATTAATATATTCCTGTTTAAAACTATTTTAGTACTGTTCATTTGTGCGAGAAAATACATAACAAAGAAATAATTGTAATAAAACAAATAACTCTGGAATTAGAAGAAAAACAGCTGCTGGCAGCTAAAAATGAAGTGGCAATTTTGAAATCATTGAACCATCCCAACATTATTAAATATTTAGACAATTATTACAGAAAATCGACATTTTACATTGTTATGGAATTTGCGAGCAAAGGAACAGTTCAAGAACTGATAGAAAGAGAGAGGCCGAACAATTTTCATCCACAGGTAAAAAAACTAGTACAAAAAGACTAGATAAAACTAGTGTTTTTTTTATTTTTTATTCTATTTACAAAATGTTAATAGTTAATTTAATGGTTCTACTTACATTTTAAGTATTCTATGTTCAATTTTAATATCAAAAGTTTTAATGCAATCGGAAAATGTTTCTTATTATGTATAACGAATATTTATTATTAATTTTATATAATTTTCGAATATTCTAACTTTCCCTTGGAACATTAACCGACAGATCACTGTTTTTTTTTTGCTTTCAGTTTGTTATGGACTTGTTTTGTCAAATTTTGATGGGCCTTTATCATATACATGAAAAAAATGTTATTCATCGTGATCTTAAACCAGAAAATATATTTTTGACAGGACTGAATGGTGATGTTGTAAAAATAGGCGATTTTGGAATATCAAAAGCCCTCATAAAGTAAGCGTCTTAATTTAAACTCACAGAAAATCTCTTATGCTCAGTTTTCTATTATTCATTTGGGTGATTTTATATTACATCGAAAAACAATTTTACCTTTACTTTCATTTTCAATTTCAAATAACAAAAAGTTGGAGCCACATGCAAAAATTACCCAAAGAATTTTTCCAAATTTAGAGGCACCAATGACATAGTATATTTAAATTATATTAAAAGCCGCTTCTTCTTTTATTCTTTATTTTGTTAGATCAAATATATTATGAAATTCACTACCAGACAAATCCTAGTCCATTTTTAGAAGTTATCTTTCCTATGAGATTTGTTAACAAATAATATTATGCGAATTCTACATAAATTGGTCCAAATAATTTTAAACTAAACTTATTTTTTATTCTCAGAACATATTACTATTGTTTATAATTTTAACATTTATTTTTAGATAGTTATTATAAGTAAATATATCTCCAAACAGATTCTATTGAGAATGTAATGAAATCCTATACACCCACCTTATTTTTTATATTTTGGGATATCTACTGAATACCTCTTATCCTATCAAACCGAGACTGATTTATCAATTTTTCATAATTATGTATTGATTTTAGTGAGAATAAAGCTGAAACGATCATTGGAACCTGTAATTACTTGGCGCCAGAACTTTGCGATGGTAAAGCTTATAATACAAAATCTGACATTTGGGCTTTAGGTTGCATTCTTTACGAGTTGTGCGCAATGGAAAAATTATTTGCAGGAACGGTAAGAAATTTCTACATTTTAATAGATACATATATATAAATACATATTCACTGTTACCTTATAGTTCTCGGGTTTACATTTTAAATTTCATATACAATCTTTATCCACATTTTTCTATTCTATGCTAATGCTGCTTCTCTCCCTGATTTCCACCTATGTTATAATATGCAATACATCATTTTATCACATGTTTGACTTGGTCTTCCCTTCTTCCTTTTATTTTAACTTTATTTTGGTTTTAGTTGTATTTATTATTATTATGTAGATTTTCTCGCGGTTGTTCCTCATTTTCGACTATTAATATCACATCAGCTGCAAAACCTCCATCCATACGTTCTTCAATTTCGATTTCTTCAGGTTCTGCTGTAGTTTTCTTCGGTGCTTTATATTTTTTGTCCCAGTAATTCTAGGAACTGTTCTTTGCTATCTGTTTCTGATATCAATTTCATTTGTTGATATTTCTTGTTTTTTATTTTTGAATTAAAGAAGTTTAATCCTATATTTTTTTAGATCTCGAATGTAGTTTTGTCAATAACAAATGGTCGCAGGAAACAGGTTAATGCCAAAATTTACGGCAAACAGATGCAAGAGATTATCGACAGAATGTTGAAGATCGACCCAAATGATCGACCCAATGCCAAAGATTTAATCACTGATCCTGATGTATTTTCGACATTTTATTCTTTGGGTACTTGTCTAGGATGTATTGACGATCATCATAGCGAATAAGTTTGTTTTTAATCGATGTTTAGTGACTTTTCAATTTTTTAATTAACTTTTATTGATATACATTTAAATAATTTTGACTCAATATTGTAACTTTTTAATGTGTTAAATAAACATTTAATGACCTTATTAATAATGCCGTTTTAATTTTTAAGCATTTGTAGACTACTAGAAGTAGTAAATCTTGGATTATAAACCCAAAATATTTTGCTGAATTTATCAAACAAGTTCTGTGAACAGTAAAAGGTACAAAAAATTTCATTCTCTAGGATCCATTCGTGATTTTTTTAAAACTACACTCTATATAAGAATATTATCCCCTAGAAGTTGATGCCACTCACAAAGAAAAAAAATTGTATTTTTTACTTTTACATACTATCAATGAATAGAATATCAAAATAGGATCTAGACTTAATAATTTGTGTGCTGCATGCAGATTATTTAAAGTTTGAGGATTCATAAAATTTAAAGTTAGTACAACCCTGTGTTTCAAAATACTTATAAAAAATAATTGCATCTACTTGTTTTCAACTTATATAATGAATGTTAATTATAGAAAAAAATAGCTAAAGTTCCAAACTCAAAACATCCAGGCAAATCGCAAAAGTGGGTTAGCTCCAAAAACATTTACTCAGGAAATCAACAAAAATGAACATATTTATGTTACTCGCAGAATTAAAAAAAATATGTTTGAAAATAAACGTTCTTTTTGATATTTATTTCCATGTAACTTAGTCCGGCATATTTAATTTAAAACATCTCAATATATAATTTTCTTAAATTTATCAAATATGTTTAGTGGCCGCCAAAAGCAATATGGTGTGAAAAAAATTCCATGCCTAGGGTCAATCCTTTACTTTTTTTAAGACACTATATATTTTTTACTTACCATTCAGTGAGCAGATTTTAAAAATAGGATTTAGATTCAATAGTTTCTATGCTACAGATTATTGGGGGATCCAAAAAATTTAAAATTAGTACAACCCTGTGATTCAAAATATTTACTGATATAAAAAATACTTAAACCTACTTATACAAGAAAATTATTTATTATATAAAAAATAGCTAAAGTTCCAAATAAATTATAAACAAAATAGTTCCTGATGACTATCTGACTCAAAACACCCAGCCAAATCACAAAAAGTCTGTTAGACACAAAAAAGTTAAGTCAGAAAATCAACAAAACATGAACACAATTCTAAATTACTTACAGAATTAAAAAACATATCTAGTTTGAAAGTAAAAACTTCTATTGATATTTATTTCCATGTAAGTACTTAATTTATTATTAAACATTTATTTTCAGCGAGCCTGTTGTTAATTTTGTCTGGCACATTTGATTCGAAACTCTTGTAGCAGTTTCCAGGTATTTAGTAAACAAGCTTTTCAAATTGTCGTATTCCTGAAACAAAACAATTTCATGGGAAATGGAAAAATGTATTTATTATTTAATTAGTCTAAAAATATATGGTTTAAATTATTTTAAAAGTGGATGTAAGGAAAATATTGGTCCTTCGAATATTCAAAATTTCATATCCATTTGAAAGTGAAAACCACCAACACCCTCAACACAATTAATACTCATGAGACAAAAGTTGATGTAAATATGGTAAAAACAGTCAAAAACCAGTCAAATTTAAAACTATTTTTACACTTTAAAATATTTCCTTACAGAGTAATAATTGACCTCGGCCAAAAACGAATTTAAATTTTTGCCTCTCAAATTTTAATATTTTTTATAAAATTTGAAATGAACTAAAGAATGGCGGTACAGTGTTCAATTTGGGAAAAATATTTTTTGAATTTATTTTATAAGAAAAATTTTTAATGTTTTCCAATGTAAACAGCTTTCTATATTTCATGATCTACTAAAGGTATTGCTAACTTTTTATTAAGAAAAAGAAGAATTTTCACTTACCTTTAGATACGGTTGTTGAACATTTTTGATATTCTGTATTTTTAATTCATCTATTAGCCGTTGAATGGCGTAGACTGGAAGGCAGAAAGCGGGTGAAGTTGGAGCCAATGGTTGAGTAAAGCCGAAAAATTCCTTACCAAATCCCATCGCAGAAAGAATATAATCATTTGCTAACTCGAGTGCTTCTTCTAGTCGCCCAAAACAATGCAACAGTCTTAACAACTCGGCGGGATTTCGAACCTACAAATTAGTTCCCGGTCAATTTAGCCTAAAATGAACTTTAGACAACAAAATAATTTATACTTTACTGAATCACTATTTAAATGAAAAATCTTTCACATTATAAAAGTGCAGAAGAATATCAAAGAGTGATAAAAACATGTGTTATTCGGATCAACCAAAGAATGCAATAGACTACCTCTAATATCATAGAGTTCAAAAGTTATAGGGGTGGCCCATAACTCGTTTACACACTCGGTATTTAGGTAATTTACTAAATAGATTAAAATCCTGTATTAAAATAATATTAACGTTATTTGTATCAATACTTATATAACTGATATATTTCGCAAATATAAGAAAAATAAGTTATCAGGAAAATGTGGGTTGCATGAATTTGAAATAGAATACCGGGGTTCCTATTTGAAATAATATGCAGGAATTATGGAACACCCTGTATAATTCAAAATAATTTGTTTATTTTAAAGAGTTATTCTTCTTTGTCATAAGATAAAATATAATTTCCTATTTGAAAAAAAAAACATGTTTGATGCATATTGGAATTACAGTCACCCTATATAATTGAAAATTATTTTAAATTGTGTCTTAACTCCCTTTAGAACGTCTGTTTTTATATTTAAAAGAAAAAAGTTATCCTTCTTTGTTGTAAGATGGGTACACCCTGCAAGTCCGATTATAATACAAAAAAATCTATCTATTTTAAAATACCCTACAGAATGTAGTGATATATTATAACGAAAGAATCACAAAACTGTGAGTCATCTGAAGTTGAAATAAAATATAATTCCTATTTGAAAAAAATATGTTTGATTCATGCTGGAATTACGGATACCCTGTATAACTCAAAATAATATTATATCGTTGGTTTTAACTCCCTCTACTACATTCTTTAACAAAAAAATGTATGCCTAAAATAACAAAAGAATAATCCTTCTTTGTTGTAAGATTGGCACATCCTGTATGTTAAATTTTAATATAAAAAACCCTATATTTTAAAATAACCCTGAAACATGTAATCAAATCTTATATCAAACAATCACGAAAACGGAGGTTATCCGAATTTGAAATAAAATATAGGGGTTCCTATTTAAAAAAAAAACATGTTTGAATAGAGCCCGAATTAGGGAATACCCTGTGTAACTCAAACTAATTATAAATTGTGTGTCTTAACTACATCATTTGTTAATAAAAAATTTTATATCTTAAATAACAAAAGAGTTATCCTACTTTGTTGTAAGATTGGTACACCCCGTATATCCGATTTTAATATAAAAACACCTTTCTATTTTAAAATACCCTGTAGAATGTAGTCAAATCTTATATCAAAAGAATCTGGAAAATGTGAGTTATCCGACATTGAAATAAAATATTATAATTCCTATTTGAAAAAAAACATTTGATTAGTGCAGAAATTACGCAATACCTTGTATAACTCAAAATCATTTTAAATTGTGTACCTTGACTCCCTCAATAAAAAGGAAGTTATTGAACTTTGTCGTAAAATTGGTCTGTCCTATATATATATTTTATATATTTTTCTAATCAATAATACGATGTGTATAAATCGCCCTGTATATAAAACTATCAGCGCTGTTTATGTATTAAATTGTGTATAAAAATTGTAACGCATTCAACAGTTTTTGTACATAAAAAGTTTCAACCAATGAAGATTTCGAAAATTAGATACAAATAATATGATCTAGAGAGCTGTGCCAGAGACAAAGAGACTGGGAAGCGTCAAACGCCATTTTTAGTTTAAAATAACTTTTTGTTCAGTTATGTGAAATATCTTTGTGAAATTAAGTACTCATTAGAAAAAATTGTGATTTCAAATGTGTTTTTTACGCATATTTGCTGGAGTTAATACCGTTAATAATCTTAAAATCCAGATAAGATTCTATTTTTATACAGGGTCCTCCACTTACATATTATAATAATATTTTATGGATTTCATCTACCAGCTTGAAACAAAGTTTAAAACAAAATGCTTAGTTTATATTTATACACTTTTAAAAAACCAGCTAAATGTTTTTAGAAAATAAAGAAAACTTATTAAGTTTTATAATTATTAGGTTCTCATAGCTTTACAAAATTTTCAAAACTACATATTGTTTAAAACTATAGGGACGCCTTATATTTTTGTTTTAAATAAACTTGTATTAATTTATATTTATATTATCAAAATTGTTGATAATTTACCCCATAACTTAAATAATCTAATTGAATTAAATGAAACCAGTCTCTTCAACATTAATTTTTTTTTTAAGTAATTTGCTAATTGAATGATGAAATAAATATGATCGATTTTTAGTTATTTTGATATAATTTTTGTATTATATTACATATCGAAATTGTTTTCAATTAAATAAATTTTGATTTTAATTTTCTGTAGAATTCATGAAGGTAAAAACCATTATTAACATTAATTATCACTAATGTTTCATTTAATATCACTGTTTATTATTAAGAATAAACATAATTCTAAAATCAAATTAATTATAAATAAAATTACATAAAATCCTCTAAAATTTTATAAAATATACTTACTAGATGTTTTTTTTAGTTCTAATAGATAATGCAGAAATTTCTAAACAAAAAAATATTTAACTTGTTCAGTCTTAAAATTTTCAATCAAAACCTACAAAATTAGAGTGAACAGATCCTACTGCAAAATTTCGGAAACAATAAAGCCAAGCTATGTTATGTAAATAATAGCAAATTCGATTTTATCGATCGATTTTGTATATTAACTTTACGTAATGTAGTTGGGCTGAGGCTGTGGTATTACTGGCTCGACGTCCATTGGATAAAGGGTCTGTATGGGATTTTATAGTAGGATAGTATGTGTTTATGTCAGAATGAATGTGTCCGAAAATAAAAAAAAATCGCGCCGATTCGGGAGTGAATTAAACGCATTTGGACTAAAACGAAATTGTGAATGGAAACTGGTGGGTGCAACTGTGTAAACAGGTTAGTGTATTTTTTTTAAGATCCTAGTGATAAATGCTAAATTATTTTCCGAAAATGAAAAGCGTTGTATTTTACATTTATATCTGCTTTTCAGTAAACGCAAATCAATCATTAAAAATCTATATAAAACATTGGTAAATACCTTATAGGACGCTACAAGCCAATGTGGAAGGTAAATTCCCATACTAATGATTTTTTTACAAACTATATAGTGTAATGAACTCATATTAGTTTCCTCATATTTCTCTAAACAATCTCGAAGAAATTGCCAAACTACATCGCCAGTTGATTCCCTGTTTACTGGAAGATCTAAAAATTAAAAAAAAATTATGCGACTGTGATGTCTTGTATCTCATATTCCTCAAATATGCTGGTTTAAATCAGTTTTTATACAATTGCGTAACTTCATTAAATATGGCACATAATAACAGGAGAAACCTTTCATACCTCATTTTTGGACGAAATATAAAAACTCGTGTTGATTTAAAAAAAAGCAATTGTTAACACAAAGGATTTCAAAAATATGATTAAACCAAGATCGGTAAAAATATTTATTTTAAACATGTTAGGAAGGGTAACACACATGTGAAAACCTACTGTTGAAAATAACCAGTTGAGATATGTAGATCAGTTAGTTAAAGTAGGAAGTTTTTAGGTTGAAATATAAACAGACAACATCAAACCATGTTCTCTTAATCTAGAAATAAGTAAGGAATTTGAACAGGGGAAAAATTATATTGTAAATTGTACATTAAGATTGGGGTAATAATGTAAGTACAGAGAGTATGATTAAGGAACCTGAGATAGATGAAAAGTTTTATAGTGAAATAAAAGAGCAAGAGAACATAATACTAAATATAAGACTACTAATAAAATAGTAGAAATAGAATCCAATTCAATTTTGAGCAATAGACCTAACGGAACACTTAAACCAGCATATCGTTGAAATTTGTAGTAAAGTTATTAATAAATGTACTTAAGGGTAGAGAAATGTGATGTTTTTTAACCCACATTGCTAAATTATGCCAGGTTAAGTTAGTTGGCACAATGTCAACCAAAAAATTATGAATAAACCACATATTATTCTAAGAATCCTTTTAATACATCTTAATGTATGGTTGCTGTTTAATAAAGTTTACAAAATTATGAAACAAAGCGTTACAATCTAGATCTAAACAATTAAGTACATTACAGCAACTTTTGTACGCAAAATATTTTTATAAATCCCATACAATAAGACTAAAAGTTTAATGAAAATAGTTATTATAGTAGTGAATATTAAATTTTTTTAAATGGTTCATAACAAATAATTGTTATTTAGTTTAATCTACCTTGCAAATCATTTTCGACTAGCCAATTCCAAGCATTGGGGTTGTCCTCTTCAGATAACAATACACAATTTTTGGTTATCATTTCAAGCACAGGTGAATATGATAGGCCAAATGTTTTAGAAATATCAAAAGCAGTCTTAAAAAGACCAGCATTATTTAATAAAGTTACTAATTCATCAGGACCTAGAACAAAACAAATTGGATAACTAGAAATAATTTAATATATAAAAGATTTAAAAATCTTTAAAATATACTTACTTGTTACATTACTGGACGGAGTAGAATTGAATCTAGCTAATTTTAATTTAGCGCTCGCAAAAATTAGTTCCGTTTCTATGGTTTCAATATTCACGACTTCAATTTGCTTTCTAAGTTTGAACACTCTAATTTCCTAAAAGAAACCTTCGATTACTTTCGTTTTTAAATCCAAAACGCTAATGCATATTTTTAATCCCGAAATATTTTCATTACGCAATTGATATAGAGTATTGTATCGCGAGCTTACCAGCTCTTTGGAACTATTTCAACAGCATTTTCCAAAATATGGTTTCTCAAAGAAGCCACAGATTTTGCACGTCGTAGTATATTAGAAATATACCATTTGAGTATTTTAATTATAAATGTATTAACTTACTTCATTTGATCCAGCCAATGGCTGCAATACAACCTCCTCATCCTCTTCATCAGGATCTGTGGGTCTTACTACCCAAGCGTGTTCGGAATTGCATAAATGCAAAACATTTTTGGCAGCAAGATAACATTTTACTTGTTTTTCTAAAGCATCAGTACTACTAATATGATTTAATCGGAATGCTTGTTCATACATTACAGACGCGGCTGGAATTGATTATAAAAATGATTAAATTTAAAATTGAGAATAGATCAGTAAATGAAATAGTTTTAAGTGCCCAATTTACTTCAGGTGATACTAACACATGGTTAAAAATCTTACCCAATCTGTAGGAAAGAGGTCCTCTTTTTATTTGATATGAATATAAAAAATCGTAGAAAACATTATTTATACCATCTGTAGCTCTTGCTCTTGTTAAAAGAATGTTTGTGAAAAACTCATCCATGCTTCCATATGTGAAATTCAATAAAATATCCAATTTCTTTTCATCCAATAATGTTTTTACTAAATCTCGAAGGTTATCTTTCTTCCGTTCAGAATCAGGATTTGAATTCAAGGAATCAAATGCCAGTTCGTAATGTTTAAGCGCCAAATGGTGTTTAAATTTTATGGAATATAGTGTTGCCTTTAAAAGAAAATTATAGTTATATTCTTAACAAGAGCGCAAAGATAAATAATTTAACAATTGGAAAGTATTAATATAAAATTGATTAAAATAAAAATTAGAAAAAATTCATGGAACAATCAGCAAAAAAAAAGAATGGGGATAAATTTGTGCAAATACGGATTAGTAAATTTTAAAAGTAAAAAAATTTAGCTCAGACATAAAGAAGTACTAATTCCTGTAACAATATTTGTGGTAAACATTTTTTTATTCAATAAATAACTGTCACGCTATGAACCAGCGTATCAGGAATAACCTTAATATATTCTAATATTCACTTATGCTCATAAATTATATTAAACTTATATTGTACTATAGTTTTCTTCTTATAATTTGCAAAAACTTACTGATAATGGATCATCGGGTTCTACAATGCTCAGTGCAGTGTTGGCTATACATATAACACAATCTCTAGCCTTATGTAGTTCAAAGAGTTGAATAACCTACAAACATAGATTATTGTAAAATTGAAATCAAATAATTAAGAAATATACATAAATATAATAAAAATACAGAAATTAGTACAATGGCTACTAAAGCATATTAATAAGTAAAAACAAATACAAAAGTAAATATTGATTCAGTTCAAGATATGATTTTGATTATGCTTACCTTTAAA
This sequence comes from Hermaeophaga mercurialis, assembly GCA_951812935.1. NCBI lineage: Eukaryota > Metazoa > Arthropoda > Insecta > Coleoptera > Chrysomelidae > Hermaeophaga > Hermaeophaga mercurialis. The sequence goes on along the minus strand of OX638361.1, from coordinate 9,600,267 downwards.
TAATAATTTATATAACCTCTAGTAGGATTATCCTCAAAACCTTTCAAAATTCTTTCTTGCAAAAATCTGTCTGTAAAAATGCCCTTTGCAGCGGTTTCAAATAAATCTTGGGCTTTATTAAATTCTCCAGTTGTCAAAAAAGCAGCACCAAGTAAGAAATTTCCTAAAATCAGAAACATTTTAAGATTTGAAATAAAAGTAAAAATGTACCTACAGAATTTGTTTAACATAAAATTTCTAGAGCCTTTGATTATATTTATTTCCAAAAATGGATAAAAAAATGAGGAAAATCATTTATAAAAAAGTGAGAGGGTGACTTTTCCAGCAAACTTAAATATGGCACAATATTTCTCCTTTAGAATTTTAATTGACATATTTTTCGTTTTTTGTAAAAATCAGTTATTTTAAAGTTACTTTAAGTAGATACTTATATCTAAAAACCACTGTATAATTTAAAGTTAACAATAATCTCCAATTAATACAAATTTTACCATTTTTACTAATAATTTTAAATGATCGGCTCTTTTATTCTCTTAAAGTTGCTTTTGGAGGTGATTGTTGGAATAAAATTATTGCACTAAAAACAACTCAACAAATACAGAATTAGAAACAATAAAAATTTCAATATCTTTACCAAAAAATTGTTTTTAATTTCACAAGGTTAAATACATTCAATGACGACTAGTTAAAGCATTAAAATATCCTGGATACTTTCCGAGATATTGGCCATGGAAATGTTATGGTAAGCATCAGATAAATTTATAAAGTCTAGACTGAAATACTCACTTGTACAAGTGTTCCATTCACACCAATTGCTTAAAAGTCTAACGTACTGCTGTAGCCATATATATTGACCACTGCCTAAAAGCCATTCTGCCAGAACTGTGCCTCCGCTTATTGGCCAACTAAATATTTGTTAAAGAATAACTATTTGAACATTTGAAAAACATGCAATTGTTTATGGTGATATTATTTAGTAAATATTGAGTCGTGAGTAACTACTCCAATTATTTTTAATCTAATTAATCTTACCATCATAGTTAGATTTTCATAAATATTTCAAAATTTAATAACTAAATTATCTGAACCTTTAAGAGCTCATCATTAATTTTAGTAAATAACCAAAAATAAATGGTATTTTATGTAATTAATGTTAGCAATTTGTTAAAAAAGGATACATTATGTGTCTAATATGATTTAAATAGGGTAAAAGTGACAGATGCCAATGTGCTAGAGCTTCATCACTGCAACAGATCCTAGCAAACGATTTTCTAGCTTCTTGGCCACCAGTTGATGAAATGAACATCTCCAATAAAGATGTGCAAGTACCTGCTGATCTCAAATTAAGAACTGGAGCTAATTTTAATGGAGTTAGTCTATTTATTGACGATTCACGAAAACTGAAAATATAATAGAACTCAATATTTATCCATGGATTATATTTAGCATCAGTTTATTTCAAACAATATGCGTGAATGAGACGGGAATATTTATACATGAGAGGAATATCAAATACAAATACTTACGGCAAATTAACCAATGTTGTTAATCCACTTAACCACAGAACAACATAACAGGCCTGTGTAAGAACAACAATATCCGGCATACAAACAGAACGGACAGCTTCCAGCACACCCCAATCCAAGGATTTCTGGTTCAATAAAATGTTGCATATTAACAGTAAATTTCGACAAACTTGAAACCTAAAAGAAAACAACAAATTTTCAGTAATAATTAATTTAAAGTATTTGTTCCTCCAATGAATCTTTACTCATGCATTATGACTATTCTGCATATAAAATAATTCAAAAAATTCTTAGTCATATTTTGAAATTAAAAAATTAAAACTTTGTCCTGTGTTCATAATTAGTAGAAAATTATTATGCAAAAGATATATGATTTATATAATCAAATGCTAATAAAAGATTTTCTGTTTGTATAAAGTAAATTTTAGAGTCAAATTATTTGTTAAATTACCTAATTTGTGCTTGTTGTCGAAGACTTTCTGCGACTACAGACGTCCCCAATAATGAACTATAATGGTACATAGCAGCTGGATTTATATCATTATCAGGATTGGCCAATGTACTTTCATATCGAAGTAATTCCAAAATTTTATGCATAGCTTTGTACAAGTCGCTAATGTCGGTTAACATCTCCAAAATGTGGGAAGAGAACTACAAGAAAAATTGATATTCAGATCAAATCAAAATAATAAAACATAACTGTAGCTACGAAAATTGAGAATTTAAAAACAATATTATTTTTTACCTGAGCATCCATTTCGAATTGTATTTTTTCCAATAAATGCTCCATTACAACATCCGGACTTTGTAGGTTAAAGAGTTCTTTTTCAAATACTTGAATAAATGAATCACTCATTTGTTGTTCCAAATACACTATCACTTTAAATAAATTCATTACATCATCAGTAGTATCAAAATCTAAAAAACAAAATATTATATCCCTCTTCTTGTATATCGAAAAACACCTTTATACTAGCTTTTCAAATTCTACCCAAATCTCAGGAAAATAAAGAACTGTAAAATTTTATGACCAATAGTGATTTTATAAAATAACAACATTATTCCAACTGGCTAATTAAAAATAATCCAAGTAAACAAGATTCCCTTATGAAGACTTTTAATTAAAAGTTCAAAGTCAAAGTCTTAGTAAAAAAATCTTATTACTTTCTATCTTTCTTACTTTAAATGTAATCTAACTGTAGCAATAATTGTTTTTGGAAACGACTGCAAAAAACAAGTTACTTACCTTCTGCCAGCATTGAAAAATTAACAAACTGATCTCTATACAAATCCTCATTACAAAGCGTCATATGTTCTAGAGGATCTAACGGCCTTAAGAATGAAAATGCAGATTTCTTCAGAAAAACTGCCCCAGATACAGAAGGTAATAGCATCAAACCTAATGGTTTTAAACTTGCAATATGGTACTGGACACAACAAGAATAAAATTTTTGCCAGCACCTGAAGCAGATGATTTTATTAATATTTACATTAAACAACTTGAAAGAAATATTTTTTAAATTATTACTGTAATAAAAGACATTTTTATTCAATTTAAAAATGCTCACCATTCTGAACATTCTATATATTCGTCATCATTTATATCTGATCCATTAAACATATTTTGTATTTCAATATCAACAGCTAAACATATTCGTTGTTTTAATGCTGAGGCCGATACCTGAGTATCTGACAGAATATTTGATCGCTTGTAGATCTGAAATGATTTAAATATAAATTATTATTTCTACAAATTCATTTTCACACGTAGTTACTATTTGTAAAAGAATTTATCAAAAAATAATATGATGAAATCAAAAACATATGAAGGGCAAGTACTACCACCTCCCCAGGAGCATCAAAACGGATACAATTTTGCCGCATAAAAGCCATTCTTAAGCATAATTGAAGGCAACAAGGGGTTGTTAACTCGAAAATTTGCCATAAATGTTAAACCTGATTAAACCTTACAATGTTTTCTAAATGTATTAGTGTAAAAATGTCGTTATATCTCAAAACTTACTTTCTTGCTCAACAACCTTCAGCTGTGGGACTTTTCTTAGAAATATTCATGCAAGGGAATATTTGAATAAAACAAAGGAAACTTTTACACCAATTGCACATCTTCATGTTTGTTAGTTTTTTGGAAAAATATACATTTAACTACACCTTGCCTTGATTTATACACAATGAAAGATGTAAATATATATAGAACATTTTTGCAATACTTACAGATAAAGCTTTACTTATAATATGCAATGGAAACCGTCCTGGATGAAAAATATGTTGCAAATAAATTTGTCTGGGATCGCTGTCACCATCATTAGCTGGAGCCTGATTAGCATCAGGCAATGTCTCCAATATAACTGGAGTCCAAGTACTGGACTTGAAGGAAGCTGACTGTTGTGAGATTGGAAGAGAAGCGGAGTATATGACACTATCACCTTCTTCTAATCGCCACACTGACCATAATCGGTTTGTTTGGAGAGCAAAATCTATAAGATCATTCTAAAAAAACCGTTATTGAACTTTATACTTAAGTTTTTCTGGATTTGTATTATTTAATATAAATACCACTGGGTTTCTTAAAAAAGATAAAAATTGTGCCAGATGGTTTGTCAAGCCAGAGAGTATTTGATATACAAAGATAATACTATTATAATTTATATACCTCTGGAGAGTAGAGGGTCGCCAGCCTATCTACTGTTATCTCTTGCCCTCTAATTAGCGGGTTTAGAATATGAAATTTACAACCACTAGCAAAACTCAGAAACACTGCCAGTGTACTTTCCGAACTATTCCCATCTACGGCTTTTCTTAGTATAGCTAAAATCAAATAATTTCATGTAACCAACATTCTATGCTTAAAAAACAACCAATCATACCTCCTTGTACACGTTCTTTTGAATTATCACCAGTTTTTTCACGAACATCAATTATAGCTACACACTGACTTTTACTACAAGACCAAAATTTTAAATGGGCATCTCTTGTTAATGTTAAAACATAAGTTTCATAATCCACAACATAAAATAAAAGACTTACAATAGTCTCACTGTCAGAGTTTCTTTGCCTGGAATCAAAAGTGATTATTCAAATTACTATAATAATTTATGACAATTTCTTTACATCTTAAACTGCTTAATTGATCAATAGGTAGTGTAATTTAAGCAATTTGTTTATAATTTACCTAAATTTTTCAGCAATTCCTGCAAAAAATCTTGGTACCAAAGATTCTCCTTTAAGTTCAGTACAAATAACCTGGCCATTATCAGGATTTTGTTTAATTAGTAAAAGCTCAGTTGATGGATATGCCAATATAAAAAAAGCTTCTTCAGTTTCTGGCAGCAAGTAAGAACTAGCTAAGTTCGGCAGTTGATCAGCTAAAACACCAATATATAGACAGACATCTTATCAACTGCAAACAATTTCAACCAAAATCAAATTAAAATCCCCTTAATATAATTAAAGGATTACTTACTGGCAGTGCTGGGATTGTTGAATACATAAAAAGTATTTGGATTTTTAGCTTCAGCAGGTGATGCTTTTGAGAAAATTGAATGAGCAGCTAAATCTGGATGGATTCCTAAGAATTCATCCTAAAAAAAATTACTTCTTATTTAAAATAACTTATAATAAAATGCAAATTCACCTGTCTATGATACCTATCGGGATGAGGAAAAATTAATCTGTGTACACTACACACAGTAGGAACTAAAACAATGATATTTTCGCATGTTTCATGAATGGAAACTCCATCCAAAATTGGTGTATCAGTAAATCTATATCTGACCCTATTTCCAGTAAGGTTTATATCTAAACTGTGTTCAACTAGTTCTAATACATCATAATTAATTCTCCTAGAACAAAAATAGTATAAAATCAAAATTACTCCACAAAATTTAGTCTTGTAACAAATGGATTTTACCAATAAATGAATCTGTTTCTAGTATGGTGTTTTGTAGAATCTTCATAACAAAAACCATTTGCTCTTTCAGCGACTTTTATGTCCTGTAAAGTGCTTTGTGTTCCTCCTAAAAATTTTCAAAATTAGCAAAATAATATTGGTTGTGAGCAAAATAAATCCACACGATGAGAATTACTTGCCTGTGGTAAGGGTTATTTCTTTCCATTTTTCGAAAACTGTTTGATCTGGTATAACTTCTCGATAACTTAAAGTAAACTCAGTCATTTTTATTAGATTAAAATATTCAAATCGTGTTTCGGTTATGTACACATAACCTCAATTTAAGGCTAGGCGGAGAGCTGAAGCATGCTGGCGCTGTTGCCGATTTGACCACTATCAATTAATACAGGGTGGTGATTTTTCCACGGAGCACGTAAATGTTATATAGATTTTCCTTTCCTACAAATATTTTTATAACAAATTTATTTTGGTCCTTCGCAGCATGAGACCGAAATTTCGAACTTTAAGAAGCAGGAGTTCACTGGATGCAAATACGTTTAAATTTTATTGAAGGAATAAAAATTAAACTTTGACAATTTAAAGTATAATATTTAAGTTCAATAATATTTTATTATTACGTAATGTGATGGAGCTTAATTGATATAGTCCGATTCTCCTACCAGCAATTTGAAACAAGATTGTCTAGAACTTTTTTTGACAAATTAGAAAAATATTATCTAACTAATCAGAACCAACATTGAATTATTTATTAATAAAATAAAACAATCATTATGAATATTGATAACATTTTTGCATTAAAAAAAAATATTCTGTTGAAAAGCCAATAATTTCCAAAATACTGTTGTGGTTACTGTTTGATAGATCCATTTGCAAAATCTTATTTTCTCATAATACTTGTAGCTATTCGTTTTTATTTTCTACGGATGTTTCAATGTATCCCTCAACTACTGTATTGTTTTTCCAGTTTCTGTGCCTTTTCACTATTCATAGATCCATTCCTAAGTTTGAAATTACTGAAATTGATGACCTTCTGAAGTATACTTGCTGGTATAGTTTTTTACATTTGGCTATCTCAAAAAAGAAGAATATTCATTTGCTGTTCCTGTAATCAACAACAAAGAACTTTCTGTGATCTGCATTAGAGGGGCGCAGTACTATGAATTTTCCTACTAATTCAACTAAATTAATTCAATCAATGCCTCTACAAGCTGTGTAACAATTTCACGGGTCACCTAAGTCTTTGTGTTTGGTATTATAAGGAAGAATTGTCCCTCATCCTTCACGTCTTCCACTTTATGTTAGTTAGTTCCTATTTCGTTAAAATGTTTGACTTCTTGGGTTTATACCCATCGCATTATCGTTTGTGAAACCCAAAAATTTTAATATATTTGCTAATATTCATAGTTTTCTTCATAGATTTCATCAACTAAAGGCTTGAAGATTTGTAACTTTTAGATAGATTCTCGAAATAAACTAGTAACACATTCTCATTTGTTTCATTTTTGACTTTCTTTCCCTCACACCATTCGCTTAAACGTCCATAAGTTTTTTGGTATTAGTAACGAAATTGCTTTCGTTGCACAATCTTGAATACTTGATGTAAGACTTTCAGATTCAGACTGATTCATATTAAGGCGTTTTTTAGAAACTTAGAGAAATTAAAAATATTTGATGTTGTTTGTAACAAACTGTCAGGTTGCCATATCAATCAATAACTTCTATTACAGAACTGCTGCTTTAATTTTAAATAAAATATTCGGGAATTATCAATAAACCGGGCCCTAGACATTTACCTCAATTGTCTATGCGTTGATCCGGACAAGTTCTTATTGGGGTTTGTTTCATTTATGTAAACTGTAAAGAATAGTCTTCTCCTTTTATTCACATTTTTATTTATAGATATACTTCTGTCAGGAATAGTTCTTTTAATGGCATACTTTTTTTAAACTCGTCACTGTTGGTTCTATAGCAGCTTCTAGCTGTTCCCCATTTTTTATAGGTTCTTAGCCCCCTAATTCCGTCACTGTACAATATAGTTCGCTGTTTTCACGCTAAAACCAAATGTGAATTTCAAATCTATATTGTTTTTCCTTATTTGATATAGGAAGAAGCATAATTTTATCAGTTTCCTCATTTAAGAACAATATATATATTCCTTAAAAAAATGTATACATCATATTATGAAATATTGTATTTTATTGTATATTCTGTAACGTAACGGAAGTTGAGACCAACACTGGTTTTACCGCTAACGTAAAACGTACCTAAACAGATTCTGATTTGAGAATGTGGAAATACGTTTTATATTGCTTATTTAAGTACGATGAAGAACAGAGAGATGCTCATTCTGTTCAGCGAAATTGTAACTTGATCAATGAACATAACTTATTCAGAAGATATTGTTTATTATTATTTGAATAGTGGTTTATAAATAATGAATTGTAAGTAATATTTTAGTTATACTATTTATATTACCTTTATCAGGTCTATAATTATCTATAATATTAAATTTCTAATCACATCTTGAGAAGATGGGCAGTAATTGTGATACTAAATTGTAAATTGTACTAAACAAAATACTTACAACTTGATATGTACAGGGTGATTCAATGTTGTCTTAATACAACATAATCATAATTAGGGGGTTCTTTATTGGCCATCCCAAACCATTCATTACAAATTTATATTTGTAATAAATCATAACGCTTATGAAATATTAAGCAATAATATATTTTCCTACAAATCAGTTTTATTCCTATTTTGCAATTAACTAAATACGGAATATACAGGGTGTCCTGTAAATGCGACTACAAGTTCTACTCGAATATCGTTAAAACTTTGTAGTGTTTTTTTTAACTGAAGAGAAGCTTTTCTTACTAATAAATCAACAGTTATTACTAACCTAATAATCAAGATAAAGTGGCTGTAATCGATTCAGGCCTTTGAAAAAATTGACTATTCAATTTTACTTGAGAAATTGCATCATTTGATTTAAAGACAGAAGTTAATATGTTTCCTATAAAATATATCATTCAAGAAATATTTTGCTGGTTCAGGTATATGTTCCACAAAGTTAGAAACTTAGATCTTTTTTTTTTTTGTTCGTTGACGACTTATCTGTATAATTGAATTATGCTGATGGCTTGAAAATATTTTCTTCAGTTTCAAACACGAAGATTGTTACAGACTTCAACACAATTTGACCCTTATCAATTCAATTAGAGCTTAGTAAATAATTTTTATCTAAATTCCTCTAAATACAAAATCGTCCACATGCTAGGAAAAAACTTTTCAAAAATAAATACAAAATTGGAATTGAGACACTTTCGCATACTGAATTCATTAGGATCTTGGTGTATGGTTTGTTAACAAATTAAAATTTAATATTGGCGTTGAGCTGAAAATTTCTGAAACCATCAAATTCTACAATTTATCGTTAGTTTTAATAATAATGTTATTTTTCATTTGTATGAACTTTAATCCTCCTTTTTTAAACTTTTTGTGTTCTTTCTTGTTTTTTACACAAAGAATAAACTCAAACATTACCTAAAATTTATCAAATTCATGCATGAGAAAAAATTAACATGATTAAATTGGCGATATTAATAGTGATCCATTACATTCTATTTTAGATTTCTAAAAGATAACATTTTTTTAGAAGGGATCACTAAAATTTAAAATCAAGTTTCAATGAAACTGTATTTATTTACTTAATTTGATAAAGCTGCTTCTTCCTTTCTTACCCATTTCTTTTCTATTCTAAAATTTGTCACAAGCCGATGTACTTGTATTTTGTAAGCAGTAAAACAAAATTTTCTCGGACTTTATTTCTAAATAGATGTAGAAAATTTTGAGTCAAATACTCTGGACTATAATTCTGTGTTATAAATTCTTCTTATTGTTATTACTTAGTATGATAATTAGTACAATGGAAAAAAAGTCAACAATAAATTTTGTGTGATTGGAATTTATTTAATACTTGGCGCGTTGGGAGTCCAGAAGCCTTCATCTTTTCCATTGCGTCATACGACTGCATTCCACTCCCATAAAACCTTATACTTACTTTTTAATAGGCAATGCATTTATGTCATATAAGTCCAAATAAAATTAGATCTATCTTTCAGATAGCAATATTAAAGTCGCAATAGAAAATATGTCCTGATACAAATTAATACACACTTAATAGCAAATTATTTATAGGGATTAAAAAACTTTTCAATCCGTCCATACCATCTGAAAAATTTAACTTACCAGAATACTGTCCAGAAATAAAGTTCACCGAAGAACATTTAGAACTATTAAAAGAATTTTCCGTTGAGCCAAAAGAACAGTCTGTCAACGAGTTGATTGAAAAATCCAAACATTTTTCTGTAAAGCTCCCAACTGAGTGCAATACATGTGAATACTTAAAAAATGTTAAGAATATTTCTGAAGATATCTTAAATAGAAATATTAATTCTGTTTATCCACTTATACACGAAAGTGTTTTGAAGCTTTGCTGCGAATTTATTCTATATAAAAGAAGTCATGGAAGCTCAAGAGAAAAACACTTTTATAAACAAATAGGTAAGTGTACTATTAACATTTTTTAAATTAATTTATGTATATATTATTTAGAAGTTTGGTTATTAATGATGATAAATTATTTTGTTAGGTGTTAAAGATCTTATTAACAGACTCATAAACAAAAGAGCTGTAAGTTTCTTAGGTTCCTATGATAAATTTATGCTCTTGGATGGTACAACTGGTTCAAATCAATGGGACAGTATTGGAAAAGATAATGAAACACCTCCTCTTACTATTGATCAATATCTCACCTACGACGAATTAAAGCTATCTCCTTTGCTATCAGTTAGTTCTTATACACATTTTGTTAACGAAGGACATCGACACAATGCAGCCAAATATGAAGAAAATAGAAGTCTAGTTGAATCTGAAGGTAAAGTGAATAATTTAACAGACTAAAAATAGAGCTGGGAAATAATATTTCATTTTGCTCTCTAGGAATAATAATTGGAATGGTAGGTCCACGGCTTCACAGAAGCAACGCAGTGGAATACCAGGAAATTGTTATTAGTGAATGTCAGAATACAAAAGAAAACGGTTTTGGTTTAAAAGTTAAAAATAGCATTCCGAAACTATTTGCAGAGTTCTATGGAGAACACAGCCTAGATTATGACGAAGTCCTTAAATCGATGAAAAAAGATAATACTGGAAGATATACTTCAATTTTTGCGAAATATATATTTGATGATATGCTATATTATAAACGACTAACAATTTCAGTAGATATTCTATTAGGAGAGGCCAACGCGAGGGCACAGTCTAGTTCTCAACTAGCATATGTGCATATAGTGGGAATAGGACTGGGTGTTTGGAAAATATCTCCTCATCAAGATAAACTTTTTATGGACACATTCGCAAATAGAATAAAGTACGTTTTTTAAAAAAGGTTACAGCAATCACCAATTATGATGAGCCTAGGATTAAATAAGCCCTTCAAGACAATTAAAATAAGTAGTGCATTCTTCAAATCGTGGCGTGTACAGCATAGAAGAACTTAAGTTCTTAGATGGATTTTGGATATTTTTGCTGGCTCACTATAATTCATGATTGTAATAGTTATAAGCGCAATTCGTTTAATGGCAGTACTTTTAGGCAAAAATGTTGAGCAACTAAAATATTACCCTGATAGTACCAAATATTTTTTTCACTGCATTTTTAAGATTTTTTATTTAAAAGGTTTAATTAAATTTGTCTCTTTGAAGTCGAGATTCATTAAAATTTCGATATCAAAGTCGAGATCTTGAAAAAAAAACACGAGACTTATTGTTTTATATTAAATTAATTGTTTCAACTCTTACTTTGTGGAAAATGGTATCATCAGATACCGAAACCTAGGTAGACTTGAATATATATTAAAACGCTTTGGAAGACTGTGGAAATTCAAGATATTTATTAAAATCGAGATTCATTAAAATATCGAGTTAAAGTAAAGATTTAAAGAAAAACAAATATTTTTGCATGATTCATTAAAATCTTGATTTTAAAATCAAAATTTATCTTTTATCTGTACTTTATAAGGGAGCTCTTAAGGAAAAATAAGTGATTTTTTAAAGATTCATGCTTTAAAATCAAGATCTTTAAAAGAAACCCAGATTTTTTTCTTATTATTTCGGATTTAAAGTCGAGATCCATTGAAATATTGACTTCAAAAAGTTGAAATATATGGAATAAAACACTATTTTATAAGATTTCTGATATTTTTAAAATTTCTGCTTTAAAATTGAAATTCAATAAAACGAAATCGGGATCTTGAAGAAAAATATAACAACCTATTTTAAGATTCATTAAAGTCGAAATTTAAAATACAAGAGAAGAATGTTTAATGCTTTTGCGAGATTTGTTGAAATCTTGAAGTAAAACTCTGTAGTTTTAAGATTTCTACTCCAAAAATGAGATTCAATAAAAAGTCGAGATTTTGAAAAAAAATGTAAGATTTTGAACGTGAGTTTTTTTAATTTAAAATCGAAAACTATTTAAAATCTCGACTTTAATAACGAGATTTTTTCAATATTTATATATTTTACTAACATATGTATATAATATTCAATGAATATTTAAAAATCAGTCGCGTCGCGACATATATTTAACAAATATTTCTTTTTAATATTTAATTAATATTTTTTTCGATCGAGGATTAAAGAATAAAATTTGGATAGCATATTTTAAAATAATATTTTCTAGAGTATTTATAAATAAAAGTATTGATTGTGTTACAAATTTGAAATATTAAAATTATTATATAGCTCATTGGTTCTCTAATAAACAATTACTTTTCTCGTCCTATATTAGCGATATTCATTTATTTATTCTAACAAAATATGTTTTTGAATTATCTCTGTATGTATTGAAAAATGTATTTTTTGTCGCTAGATTGTTGGGTGACAAATTAAGTTATATAAGTGACATTTATTTTGCTTATATAAATGCAACAAAATGTGGAGAATTTGAGGATGGTGACCTATTTCCAATTGCGAATCATCCAAAAGGTGGTATACGTATCCACATTGGTAAAACAAATCCACATAAAAAATTGGAAGGTACTGATAAAGGTAAATATTTGCCTAAACTATAATAATTTTTTTTCTTATACCAATAGTGTAACGAATGCTCATTTACAGTTAAAAGAGATCCTTAAAAATTGTTTGTCTTAAAGACTAATGTTCTAACAATGGAATAATTGCAAAAGTGTATCTTTTTTAGGGAAATTACTGGTAGTTTCATATGCATGGGATGGAAACGCTCTCCCTGGAAACGAATATTGGTTTGGAAGTTTAACGACTAGCGGCGATCCAGCTGCTGCTTGTTCCACTCAAGTAGCAGAAATTCACAATCCTCACATCAACTCGTTAGTTTGTGCAGATCATTTAAGAATTGTTACCGAAGGAAACGTCTTGACGTTTAACGAATATAAATCTAAATTATTTTCAATAAATGCTTGAAAATGAAACTACTCTCATATCTTTTTAATTTTCCAGAGAGGTCTTTGTACAAACTCCTGAATCTAGTATAATTGTTCCAAGTAACAGTTATAGGAATAAAAACGAAAATATAACTTTATAGATGACTATAAGAGTATATTTACAAGTAAGAATAACTAACAACTTGAAGCCAATTAATTTTTTTTCTCTATAAAGTGTTTATTACCGATAAAGAATTATTAAAACAGAAAATTTACATACTTAGTCAGAAATCCAGATACGTAAATTAAAATCACTGTAAATGTTGGTTGGGATGTAGCAGTAATTTACGATAAAATAATATACTATCCAAGAATAGGAATATTTAAATCCAATTCTGAAATCCCCATGGTATTCAGTAATTCTTAGATGAAAGACTTTATACCTTACATTTTTTTATATTTGAACGGCCCACTTTTTCAAAGGTGTTTAATGGAACATACTGTATTTTATTTTATTTTTAAAATCTACTTATAAAGCTGATTTAAATGATGCGCCACACTTCAATATTCGAGAATTTTCTTTGAAATTGAAGAAATTTGTATACGTGGCGGTTCAAAATGTTAACTTTTTGGTCACTTTGTATATATAAATGTTTCACATATACCTAAGGTAAGTAGGTACTTAAAGAGATACTAATATAATTATGGAGCATTTAGGCTTTTCTAGTTTCTACTTTCATTTAGTATTTCATAATATAACCAAGAGGAAGAGAGAAAAATCACCAAATACACTGCAGTTCTAAGGTCATGCGAAAAAATTTAGAAGGGGGTTCCTCGTTGAATATTATGAGCAATCTTTCCTATAAAAAAAACTTTTCAGTCTAACCGATAAAGAGATATCAGCCCTGAAATAAAGAACGGAATTAAAATTAAATGTTTTTTTTAAGGCAGAGTTAATGTAGAAACTTGAATTTTGGGGTGCTCATAAAAAGGTTACTATGGAATGTTTTTCAGTATATTATATGTTATAACATTTAATAAAACTTATGTTCTTTACATGTCGATGTCATTGCATTTTGTTTTTTTTTTTTCGGAAACTATTAGTTCTGTGCAAAAAACCAAGAAATAAAACCGGAATTCCAAATAAAATTTATAATTTATAGATTTCAACCCCATAAAAATAATGTTCTGACGTATAACAGTATTTCCCAAAATTTTAAATTTCTACACATTATCTTGGGATTTGAGAAAAAATTAAAAACTCATTTTTATTCCGTCGTTTCAAGGGTGATACCTCTTTAGGGGTGGGGTTAAGAATAAGATTCCTCAAAATTACTCCCTACTAAATTTTTCCGCATGTGTTTAAAAACGCACTCTATAATTTTATTTAATAGTCAAATCAAAATACAAGATTATGAAACACAATTAACAGAAAACATGATAACGGGTTGCCTGCGATATAGGAAAAAAATTGTATTGATTCTTATATAATAACAGTATAATGTAATATATCTAAATACAAATACTAATAATGTAAGAGATTTTTATTTCTATTGCCTAAACAAGTCTTTCATTTATGATATCGAAGTATATTATTCCTCTTATTTGTCACTAAAAAATTAACCATTCTGTCAATGTCATTACATAAGAATCTAACCTAACTTTTAAAACTAATTGTAACAAAAATTATAAATTACAACTTATTAGTACTATTCGAGAATGGGTAATGCATTTGGGAATACAATAAATAACGGCATCAACTTATATTTTCATCCTGAAGTTACGCCTAGTCCATATGAGGAACCAACGTTTGACCCCTTGGAGGGTTTTGAAAAGGGTCGGAAGAAAAGGGGTTAGTTTTCAAATATATATTACCTAAGCACTTTTTTTAATTTTGCTTTAAGTAAAGATGCTCGTTTTTTAGACGATTATAGAAAAAAAAAGAAACAGTTTTCCACCAATGCGTCTCAAATCTACAGTATTACACAATCTAACTAAACATAAGATTTTTGTATATTCTTCATAGGCCTTACCTCTATTGAATAATTCCAAGAAGATAGTTTAAATTAATACAACCTTTAGAAATAGCTAGATACTCTACTCAGGGTGCCATGTAATATAGAGCATAAAAGATGTTACATAAAAAATTATTTTCCTTATTTTCCGTGCTTTATGTAATGATTTTATTCTTATAGTTATGATTGCAACAGAAGAGGAAATGAAATCAGCCAAGATGCCTTTAGAAAACAGAGATTATTGTGCACATCATTTGTTAAAATTTTTTGATTGTAGAAAAGAAAATTGGCCCTTTGTAGTAAAGTGCCACCATGAAAAACACGTGTACCTTGACTGCCAATATGATGAGTAAGTTGTTACCTAAATAGATATGATATGTAATACAATAAGTGAAATATTAATTATTAAAAACTCACCAATTCTATTTTAAATATTCAATTTTTATAAGTTAAGTTTGCCACTTCTTTTCTTTAAAGTATATTTCTTTTTTTATATCAAATTTTAAATTTCTATTTTATATTTGGATGCCTTCCTTAGAGAACGATATTTTTAATACATATGTTCACACCATGTGCCCAACCAAGGATCTGTGATTCACAATATTAAGTAGGAAGATTCCTCAGTTCATGATATGACCGCTATAATCTAAACTAAATTATGCACATTTTTCACTAAGCACTTGGCACCTAATGGCTTCTAGATATTTAAAATGTATTTGCTTACAACCTGTGACCATCCTTAGAGGGACACCCGGTACAAACTGTAAATAGAATACAGTCCTTTAATAAAATAATCTTTAAATTTGTTAAAAATTCAAGAGATTACTTAGAAAAAACTAAACTCATTTATTTATGCATTTTTAAAATAGCATTTCTACATACAGGGCAAATTGTGTAGAAGGAATGATGTCATTGATATTTTTTCTCAGAAAACCCGCATATTTCAGTAGGTAATTTAACACATTGATAAATTTTAATGTTTTGCCCTAAACTTAGTCTGTAAATTTTTAATGTATGTATCCGCTATTTTACAAAATCACTATATTTATGTATCTTAAAATTATTACAAAAGTTGTTGTCATTTATATAATTTTTTTCTAGTTTCGTTCTTCGTATGAAGGAATATGAACGTGAAAGAAGATTAAAAGTCAAGCAAGCTGCTGCTGCCTAAATAAAATCAGCAATTATTTGTATAGTAGTAAATTTATTATATTGTTTAAGTAAATAAATGGTTTTTTTCGCTATCCTTCTATTCAAATTATTTTTAGGTATTAAAAAATAGAAGCATATATATGCAATATTTTACTACCATTCTATATTTTTTTAAATATTGCCATCAATATGTAAGCTACGATGTTATTTTATTTTATATCAAAAATGAAAGGGTGACCATATAGCCTTGAAAAATTGGTAATATGGATCGAGTTTACAAGCAAGAATTGAAAAATAAATTACTACACCAACATAGGTGCTAATAAAAATATTTATATGAATTAAATTTATTTATTTGTACACTCCCAATAACTTATTATTAAAAAATTAAAAAAGTTAAAAATCTGAACAACATATTTAAAGAACATTCATGATTTCTTTAACACAGTTCATTCTTTTATTTTCTAAATCATTCTGGCTTGAAAAAGAATGCAATTGCATCGTAGATATAAAATCAGTGTTTTCTTGAATTTTTGCTCTAACCATTGACTGATGTATATCAGAAGTACTTAATAAGGTTCCAAGGGCAACATAGCCTCTAAACTGTGCCTCACATTCCGTTAATTTTGTTATTAAGTCTGGTAAAACTTGAGCCAACACTGTTATACCTATGTCGTCATTTCCCTTTGTGATTAATATTGTTAAATTTAACAGAGACGTGGCTAAAGCTACCTAAAAATAAACAATATTGTTAATAATTGTGCCTGCCCTTACTTTGTGAAATCTATGCATTATAAATGTTAAAAATAAAATATACTTACTTTAAAATTTCAGGATATTTCAAAACTTTTTAAGTATATTTTATCTTGTACATTTATAATTAATGTACATAGATCCACTGTTATAAATAAAGTATATTTTAACAACTCACTTGACAGTTTTTATTTAATTGATGCAGGGAGGTAAAGTTTTCCAAAATATCAAATCTATTATTAAATACTAGATTCTCTCCAGGTTCATGTAAGCATAAATTGATAATTGTTCTAAGGGCAATAACAATATTATTTTGTAATTTACAATCACAGTTTATGTAACTTTTTATTTTCTCCATAATTATACCATTATTTGTAGTAGATATAATTTCGTTATTCACTTTGTGCCTTACAGCTAACCTTATAACGTCCAAAACTGGAAAAATAATATCTGAAAGAATATTACAATTAGAAAATTGTAAACCTGGTTTTACTGACATGGTGTATACAAACTTTTATTGCGAACCTTAAAAAATTATAATTAGTTTTGTGAATAATTCGCGATAATACTTGTACTGTTGGAAACCCATCCAAGTACTAACCATTTAACTATGGTGATTGACTGTCACTATTTCTGTTTAAACTCGTACACACATGGTTACATTGAAAAAATATTAGCGACAGTAAAGTGCTTTAGTTTTACAGAAAAATAGTGTTTACTTCCAAAAATTAGTATGATAATTTACATTTTATTGGCGGTTGGCGATAAAATAAAATTTTATGTAATTATAATCATAAACACTCACTATCAGGCCATTCTAAAAGTTTAAAAAGAATATCAACGGCGTTTCCATCACTTGGAGGACCAGAACATAATTTTACAAAATCTTCTAAATCTTTTTCATCTAATTTATCATTTCCATCGCCGCTTTTCTCATTGAATTCCTTAAGTTTCCTTAATATAACATTAGGATCCCCAACATCGAAACTATGATAATTTCTTACTGGGAAAAATTTACCTCCGGAATCTTGCTTCATAGTGGTATAGCTGGAACTACCAGTAAATGGGTCGTTATTTGAACCAGCAACTGCTGATTGTCGTGGCTGCGTCTTGCTTGACGATGATGAATAGCTGCTGCCACCTGCAATAATATAAATTAAACTGGCGTTAATATAATATCGTATATTTTATTTATGATTTATATTGGTAGAGTAAACTCAAAAAAAATACACATACCTGTAAACGGATCCATGTTAACTCCCGAGGCTCCTCCACCAGCACCATAAGAAGGGGTATACCTTGAACCCCCAGTAAATGGATCTTGATATTCATTACTGATTGGTGGAACATACTGCTCTTTGCTATTGGTTAATATAAAATTGACCACCTTAAATAAAAGCGTAGTGCATTTCTATCAAAAGAAGTTTGTTTATTGTGAGGAAAATAAGCTTTACCTGCTCTAAGTATTCTGAAGGTAACATATGTTTCGCTAAAAATTTGTGTGCAGCTTGGTATGGATCATCCCCTCTGTTATATGGTAATTTAAGAGGTGGTTTGCCATCTTCAACATCAACGGAGAATACAAAATCATACGCCTAAAATAATCCAAAATGTTTTATTTTCATATAAACATAAAATGTAAATAAATGTACTTAGCAATCTTAACTTACCTGCCCTTCATACATAGTGCGCCCAGTAGCATATTTATCACTGCCTCCTAATACGTCCCCTACTTTGTCCCAATGGCTGTTTTCGCCATCTTCTACCCAAGTGTAAGCTACAACATTTTGGCCATCGCGAATCATCTTCATTTGACCGTTTCTTTTCCCAGGATCATACAAAGCTTCTTTGCCAGGTAAACTAGAGATAATTGAATATGTAAATAAATAAAAGACAATATATATACAACTTACTCAGAGACCTTAACTCCTCCAATTTCTTGTAAGGCTTGTCTTTTAAGTGCCATAACTTCCTCTTTAAACTTGACTAAATTAACATCATTTGCTATTCTACTTTCATCTAGTGTAAAAATTCTTACTATTCCATCGCTAAAGGTAAAACAATATCAAAAAAGTTTATTTTTTGTTCTTTTATTATATTTTACCTTGATCCGGTTACAATGTCACCATTAGGTAAACCAGCTACAACCCAAACAGACTGAGCTGGTAGCTCTAGGTTTGATTTAATCTCATTATTCTGCCAAAAATTGACCGTCCTATCTTCATCTGAGGTCACAAAACTATCCAGGCCATGTGGTCTACACCTTGCTATACTAATAACAATAATACCAATTTTATTTGTTAAAACAATTATTATTTTACAAAAATAAATGGTCTTATCTTAATTATTCATTGCAAAATTTCTTACCTATAAATAAAATTCTTATGTCCATAAAGGGTATTAATATTTTCTCCTTCATAACTCCAAATTTTAACAGTAGCATCATTAGATGCACTTATAAAGTACTTCAAATCAGGGAAATCTTGTAAACATCTTACAGCATCAGAATGTCCTAAAAATAAAAAAAATATTTGTGAAAATGAATAAGAAGTTTTTTTAAATCGATTTCTAAAAATATAGTGATTATTTTTTTTTATAGTATGTGGCTGAGGTACAAATTGTTTATGGAAAAAGTGATTCCTATTTTTTATAAAAAAGTCCTCCGCCAGTTTACAGTAGTTACAGGAATGATTTACAAAATTTTTAAAAATAAATAAGTTTCTTTTAAAAAATCATAAATGAAAGTAACATTTTCATAAGCTTTTTAGGGATAGATGAATTGTACAAAAATAAGACGGCCAGGTGTTTATAGAATCTGATTACATAAAAATAATTTATTTTTACTCTATACAAAGCTTTTTAATTTCAGTACATATTTTGTGCATTGTCTTATTGCAAGATGAATGATTATATAATAAACTTCCAAGAGGGAGTTTGAGATTGTAATAGTAATAATATATATTAGTTAGATCTAATAGAAATTTATAGTTTCGCTCCTCAGCAAATTTTTTGTTTAAAACAATTAGTGAATACAAATTTATTTAACTTTTATAATGAAAGCTTTGAAAATAAATCATAACTTTATAATTTTTACAAAATTCAAAGAGGCATTTGATAATATTGCAAAAAACTTGTAAAATATAATGAAAATATAATACCTCTGGCATTCTACAAGTTTCCAATTTAGGGTCTCTTTTTTTTGTTTATTTTATTAATGATTTACATTATTGTTTACTTTTAAGAGATGATCTTAAATAGTTTAAATGAATTCAAACTGTTAGGGATTGACCTTGATTATAAAAATATATAGTGATAATTAGGATTAGGAAATCAGTCATTTGTTATTATATTAAATTACATGAAGATAAGACGTTGTACCAAGTTAAATGTGACAGCTTATTATTTATTTCCTTAAACATAATAAATATTGTTTATTATGCAATTTTAATACTGTAGAGGCCAATAAAACTCTAGTATTATTAGTTAGGACTTAATAAAAGAGAAAACGTGTTATTATTTTAAAAAACATGGTATTTATTCAAATTACTTGATAGTAAGAACAATTCATCTGCAAGACGAATTTAAATTAATTTCTATAGAAAACATTAGAAATGTGAATGAATGTAAGTCAATTAACTCACAATTTTATAGGAAGGTTAATATACTTTTGACTGATTTTTTTGATAAAAAATGTCAAGCAACAGTTCAGAACTTTTTTTATAACTAATACTCCCTCAATATTAAATATAACTGTGAATACTTGATTTTATTTGTTTGTTAAATTATGAGTTTTTCTTTATTTATTCAACCCATTTATAGATCTGGGTTGAATTGGATTTTATTAAATATTTTTTAAAAATACATAGAGGAGTAATTAATACCTGCTAGAATATTTAGTCTTTGCCCAGTTTCAGACCAAACTCCTATTGTTTTATCAGCAGAAGCTGTGATAATTCTACCATCGCCAATTTGAATGACATACCAAATGGCAGCTGTATGTCCAGTAAAAGTTTGAACAGGTTTAGATGTTGATGCCGATAAAGACCAATATTTTGCGGTATGATCCCAAGATGAACTAAGAAAACAATTTTTATCTTGACCCTTAGTAAGAGAACATACTAAAAATAAAAGTCAGTGTTAATTTGGTACTTTTTATTTATAAAACTAATAGCTAATAGCGAGGTTATGCTAATTTAGCCAAATAGTTTTATCTTACCTGTATTTGTGTGTTCACTTTTAATAGAATAAGTTGGAAATGGTTCTCCTGGTTTGAAAATATATATTGCTTTGTCATAGCCACCAGTAACAACTAAACCATCTGGATATTCTTTAGTAGGTTCTAAATAAAGAACACTTCCAACAAAATTTTCATGACTTTTGTAGGTCATTATTTCGCTATATGTATTTTGTAACCTTAAAAAAATAAATTCATGATTTCCCAGATTATAATAGTGGCTTATATGATCAGATATCAATTATTCGGTTTATGAATCTGGATATCTAGCCACAAGTTCAAATTGTAGAAATTGTTTGTTACTCTGTATTTATATCAAAATATTAATCTTTTTACTTACAGATTATTTAAAAATGTACTTACGGATTATATTTCCAAAATTTTGCGGTCCGGTCTCTAGAGCCAGTAATAATATCATTATTTGCTGTCACATCTAATGCTCTTATATCCATGGAATGGCCATATAAGGAGGCACTTAATTTAAAATCTTTCATCATTTTAGAAAGAAAAATGGGACTAGCTCTAACTAAATCTACTAAAAATAAGGAAAAACGAGAACAAACTTTTTATGGTTAATTATTGCTTGTCATAACCTGTGACAATCTATCAAATCTCTTTCAATTTTATAGCCTCGTTCCGAAATTCAGAGACGGATGCGTACAGAAATTTAGAAGAATGTCACTTGCATAAAATAAAAGTTTTTATATTGAAATTAAATCGTAATACATTGTATTATCAAAGAATCTATAAATCATTAAATACATTTTGTGTTGAAAACCGAAAAGAAAAAATAAATACAAACATTTTAAGTTTAAAAAAAAATTAAGACCTGTTCCAATAAAATTGTTTAAAAAGGTAAAAACCGAAGCTGTAACCAAAAATTTAATAAAATTGCAGAATAAACTGTGAAGTAAAAGAAGGAACGATATAACGAGGAAGTCAGAGCAAAAAAATTAAAGAGAATAGGGAATAGTCTCGTAGGGGTTTATAGGCGAGAACTTAGGACAAACATTATTAGAATATTAAAGTTTTTCTTTTGTGATTTGAAAGGATATAGTTTATATTTGCGATTTTTTTTACGGAAGAGTAATAATCCACATCTTTTGTGTCGATAGCGCAAATCCGGGGAAGGAGTCCTTTTTGGGAACTAACGGTCGCTAGAACGTTGGTAAGTAAAACGCATGGTCCAATTAACGGGAATTATTATTTTTCGGGATATTTGTCGCAGTGTATTTTTTGGGAAAATTTTCCTCCTTTGGAAAAAGTAGTAAAAGAATAATTAAGAGATTACATCGGACAGAGCCAAAGTACTGTCCTTTTCAGGCCATCTACAATGGTAGCCTAATTTTTATAGGTAAAAGATTCTTTTGTTAATCAAATTGTTTGTCAGTCTCTCTCAAAAAATAAAATTGTTTTATTTAATTTTATTATCTTCCTTCTCTTTTAGTTCAAAGTATTATTGGTGGACCCTTCATTTATAAGCAGGGTACACTTTCACCTCCCTTAAGGACAAGTAGTGAACAAATTCTTATTTACATTTACCGCTCTAAAATATCCGATACTTTTCCAATATTAATGACTGCGGTTATAGTTAAAAATATTATGCCAGGTTTATTACTGATTGATTACAGTTTTTTTATTTTATTATAGTTAACAATTATCTTAAGGATTATGCAGTTATCTGTAAACATTTATAAAAAATTCGTGAAATTTATAGAAATCAATAAATTCCCCAAAATCGTTTGCCACCAATTGAAACAAACTAACGGTGATGGCATTTTGTCGAGCAATGAATCCTCTACTTAATTCCTGGAAGCACTAATCCACCTATCATAAACTGCCTTCCATTGACTGGGAAAATCTGTGATAACATTTTCATGAAAACAAGAAATTAGAGGAAAAGCCAAATTAGCGATAAAAAAAAACTATAATTAATAATTTTTAATACGTTTCTAAAATTTTAAATAATGGAAAGTACAAAAAATGTAGATTTATAAGTTTTAAATTATCTTCTATAGTTTTGATGTTTTCATAGTTCTAGCATAATCTAATGATTCTTTTAGAACTGCTAAGACGTGATCAATGGTTTGTGGATTCGCGTTATAACCCATTACACCAATCCTCAAAATTTTTCCAGACGTAGGACCTAATCCCCCTGCTATTTCTACATTATACCTAACAGAGAAAAAAAGCTATATTTTTCATAATAACTTTGTAAAAATATTACTTTTTCATGGCATACGTGATCAATTCCTTCCAATCAAAATCCTTAACAGCTACTGACGTAACAGTTTTCAGTCTTTTGTTTTCTTCTTTAACAAAGAATTCCAGCCCTAAATTTTCAAGTCCCTTTTTAAGTCTTTTATAGCCCTCTTCATGTTTTCTTTGCCAATTTTCTAATCCTTCTTCAACTATTACAGACAAACTTTCCCTAAGACTCATCAGTAGTGGTGAACAGGTTGTATGGTGGTACCTAATAAATAAACAGTTAACATTATTGAGTCTACTAGAGCAGTATATTTCTAAAAAGTAGCTTATAAAATAGTATCTAATATGAGATAAATAGTTAAATATTAAAATCGGAAGGAATATGAGCGACTATATAGAAGAACGTTAAAAGTAATACTTACGGTCTGACATTATTGTAGCAATTCCACTGTTGTCCCAAAATTTTCATATCCCAATAATAAACCTTGCAAGGGGTGAATCTCTCGAAAATTACTTTTCTAAAATATTTTTTTGTAAAAGAATCGGCGATTTGAGTGATTTGTATTATAACTTACTGAGCTTTAGGACTAAATGAAATAATGGTCAAGCCTGGTGGTGCTCCAATAGCCTTTTGAACACCTGCATAAGCTACATCCACTTCCCATTTATCCATTAAAAATGGTACTCCTCCTACTGAAGCTACCACATCTACAGCCAAGAGACAGTTGTATCTAGCCAAATTAAATATTGCAAGTTAAAATAATATTTTTAAAAAACTCTATAACTGTATTACTGAATGTTTCTTTAATTATTTACTTATGACAAAGATTTCCAAGCCCTTCTAAAGGTTGATAAACACCAGTAGATGTCTCTCCTTGAACTATAAACAGTAATTTTGGAGACTGTTTTCTTAAATGGTATTCAATTTCCCCCAGGCTAAAGTTATCGCCAGGAGAAATAGCCATTTGTACTACTTTAGCTCCTAAAACAATAAATGGAAATCTTAGAATAACTTTTTGTGATTAATTTAGTATTTCTACCATATCTTTCTGCCATATTTGAAGCTCTTAATCCCCAAAGACCGTTAACAGCTACCAGGACCTTGTCACCTGGTTCTAGAAGGTTACTCATCACTGCTTCCATGCCACAATGTCCACTGGCACTTATAACTAGAGTTAAATCGTTTTTAGTTTGGAATACGTATTTGATGCCTTCTTTTATTTCGTCCATTACCTAAAAAATATATTTGGATTTGTAATCTGATTTTGAAATAGTTTTTCTTCTTAGTTACCAAACCTGGTTCTGTGGTAATTTTGGAAATTGAAAAAAGGCCGCAAGTAAACTATTAATAATTTTGTTATAGTATTGTTTAAACATTTAGTGGAGAAAAAATATTGATTAATTTCTTTTAAAAATCCATGTTCTTATAAATAATTTTAATTCTTTAAACAAATATTATCGCTTTTATTTTATTTTTTACTAGTACCAAATTGCTAATTCTTATATATAGTTTATTTGCTTAAAGCGTTAATGTAGAATATTGTAGAAAAAATATTGTATTTTTATTTTTTTGAAATTTATTTTTACAACTCTACGATAATGTCGGTGTAAGCATTTATTGTACTAATAATAAGAAAAATAAAACCTCTATAATGCAATAAGTTCAACCAAATAAATGAAAATTCTACTTTGTTTAATTAAAATAAGAGTTTGATTCAACCAAATAAAAACTAGTCATATAGAAAGCAATTAATCTGTTTTCTTTGTGTAGCCATTAGCAATAAAACTGTAACTAATAGATTTAATTTTATGTGGTGTTTCAATTAATTAGAAATTCTTCAACCACATGAGCGGAGACAGAATTACTCTTCTCTTTTATTGAATAATTAAGTATCTTACTTGAAATAATTCTAAATTCATGTGGCCTAATACAGGGTGGCTCATTGCGTGTAAAATTCGTGGTGAAATATTTGCTGGTCCGGCACCCATTAAAATTTTGTTAGGTACCATCAAAGGTTTTTTCAGAATTTCGGGCGGAGGCACGTCCATGTTGAGACGCTTTAGAATAGACTACAAAAAATTATATAATGAAAAGAAATTTTAACTATATTAATTAAGCGAAAGAAGATCAAAAACGAAGCACATTTTTATAAAAACAATTTCAATAAATATTTAGATAAGAAACATCAAATACTTACATGAAATCAAATAAGCTATGTTGAAAAAAGTTCATGTCATTAACAGCCAATAGTGTTGCTAGCTGTTCAAAAATTAAATGTGCAATGAAATGAATGTTACAATTATTATTACTTCTTATCGTGTGTTATTGATCTAACCTTTATTTGTTTATGTATTAGTATAGGAATATTTTATTTTTGGTTAACGCGATAAATCAACGTTAATTATTTAACAATAAATTTAAAAAGTTTCCTAAATGTTAATTTGCAATTATTTTTTTCTTATAAATTTATCAGGAATAATAAATTTATTAAAATAATATAGTTAATATTTAACTTGCGATATGTAGAACAATTTTAAAAGGATATGGCAATATAATCAGTTAAAAAATGGAGATTCTATACTTACTTCTTCAGAATATCTATTCTACTATATTACAGATGGCGAAAGTCGTATGAATTTCAACAAACAGAAAGTGGGAAAGAGTGGGAAACTTTTTATTCTAATCTAAAATAAATATTTCAATTATTATTAGAAATACAGTTCTAGCCGTTTACTTAGATGTACTAGACAAGCGAGACAGCAATATCTATTATTTCACGTAAGACAGCAGTTGGTTAAGTGCACTCGAACGAACACCCAATCACAAGAAGTACTCAGTAGCGGGCTAGGTTTAGTCTTTTGATAATGTCTCATCAAAGTGAAAACAAGCGTAATGGATTTCCGGTTTTTAAATTTTACCTGCTTTCTAAGTTTTAATTCTTTGTTTACGTAGCGTTTAACAACTATAAATATATGGTTATCAACACATTTTCTTATTTATTGTATTTGAAAAAGCTTTAGTATTTCGAAATGCATCATACGTAATGAAATAAAAGTGGATATTAAGCACTATTTAATTTCGGTCAATTCATAAGAATTATTAATAGCTAAATAATGCAATTGTTTACAACTACCATTTGACAAGCAATTATTGTAGTAGAGAAAAACGTTAGCAAAACTTATCTTATTTTGCACATTTACTTAATAAATAAATGTACGATAAGTACCGACGCCACTGCCAATGGAACCTTATTTGTTTGACCAATGGTTGTCGCTCGGGCGGAGTTAAAATAACACTAGATTCGATTTGGTGCATCTAAGTAAATGGCGAGAACTATGGGAGAATTCTTTCCATATTTGATAACTTGACGACGGTGGCAGGACGAATAATGAAAAGGTCAAATGGTTGTAAAAAGGAAAGAATAGTTTTAAGAAAACTAGTCAATATTACGTGTCAAAAACTTATTGAAATAACCACGTTATCTAAACTTGTTCGATACCCAAAATAGAAACTAAGGATCCAGAGAAAATTAAAGATATATTTATTATTTAAAGATGAATGAGACCCACAATGTCATTAAATTTAGAAAGTATATTGTTTCTCATGGAGACTCTTCGTCATTCAAAAAATGTAAATACTTTAGTAAGCATTGAAACCTTTCTTTCTTTATGGTCTTTTGAATAAGAGGATTACAAAATCTCCTTCTATACCACCAGATTTCATAAGAATTGTTCAAATTTATTTTTTAATCTTGGGTTCTGCACCGAAAAGCGAAAGGAAGGTACTAAATAAGTACAAGAACCTTATTTATTTGCTTGTTCTACTAGACTTATGCTATCATCATCGTCAGCAGATAAAAGATCATCTACATTCTTCTCATCAGAAGAGGAATAATCGCTGGAATCGTTGGAACTGGAAGGTACATAAGAATCACTGGAATAACGATATGGCTCTGATTCATCCAAGAGGATAAAACATATCTTTTTGCATAAGATTAGGTTTGTACAGGGATGTTGAAGGTATATTGGGTAGTTCCTCATTTTCGGACAAAGTGGTTAGTAGGTTAGCCGTTTGGCTAGGAGGAGAAGCTTGAATATAATCGGATGCCAATAAGTTCTCTGAAGTAAGAACATTGGTGGGCGACTTATCTTTAGATGCCATATCAGAAGTAGGATTAGCCACAGCATAACAGAAATTGTTGGAAAGGATTGCCTTTAGACTCGAAGAATAATCAACTTCTTCTTTTATAACAAGTGAAAAATTGTCTTCGTTTTCAAAATCATTATTTACCTGAAACAAATATATGACAACCATTTTTACTCGTGGCCATTTGCGTCGTTGTGGGTGTCGTGTACCACATATCGTAGACTCAAAAAAGTTAAAATTACAGTTCTATACATGTTTATTAAATAAAAACTTACAGCACAATACAAAAAACAAAATATAATGATTAGTGAATATAGGATTCATTTCTTAACTGTGGGCAACATATTATACGTTACACGATAAATGATTTTCGAATATATGAAAGTTACATTTTTCTAAGTTCTAAAATTATTAACTACATATATCTTAAGTTTTAGGTTAGATATAAAATTTTCTATATACCAGAAGCTAACATTTTTCTAGACAACCATAGTCTGGTAACAAAAGGCACAAGAGGAAACCTTGTTAATTTATTTATGTGCTATATATTTTAACTAGCACTTGTATCTGATAAAAACGTTGTCACTATTTTTAATTCATTTAGGTTCCAATGGAGCCAAAAAATAAATAACATGATATGCCCATCAATATGTGCTGTGATGTGACGAGACGTGACATCATGTAACACGCAGATTTACATAAAATTTCCTGAAATTCGTTGAACTAAGTCGACCTATTTATTTATAAAACAAAAGTGTCTGATATTAAAAAGTCGATGTACTCTAAAAACATATTTTACGTGGTCAAGCAAAGATATTATAGATAGCCTATAAAACTAATAATAAAGTATAGTCAACAGGTGGTTGCGTTAAATTGGAATCTCTAAAGTGCAAAATGTTCATTTTATGACCTTTTTTGAGATTTGACCCGAGCTCTCTGATCGTAAATTTTTATTATGGCTTGTACATTTCACCGTCGAGCTTTTGTTTTCATATTTTAATGGCAATTATGAGAACCATTACCATTCTGGGATGAAGGTTATCTTTAATGATAATGGGTTTTGTTGTTTTTCTCTTTTTGATAGTTGAAAATATTGACATTTTTTGTAGATATAAACGTTAAAAGTGTTTTTCTGTTGTCGAAATTATTTCATATAATAAGATTCTAAGGGAATTGAGGTTCAGTCTTCAAGAAAAAATATAATTAAAAGTACAGAGTTGTGCAAAAGTAGCTTCGCATTTTGAATTGCAATTTTTTTTTTTTTGGTATAATGAACAAAAATTGTAAGAAAGACAATACCCAAGAATATTTAATACCAGAAATGCCCCTTATAATCAAATAAAACCGGAACAAGTAGCCAAATTTAAAGGTAGGGGAAGTGGGCCTAAAATGGGGTATGAAGGTAAAGCGGGACATAAGTGTTTCTCACTCTACTGGAGCTTCCCGAGTCTTACCACGTGTTGTATTTGTATGGATGTTAGTGTTACTCGGCTAGCGACAAAACTCCGAACCGCACGTGATTAAAACAGAAAGAGTGATTTTATTGCATTTTGAAGTTGAACTGTAAAAATTAGTCTTTACTCAGTAAGCTCTTAAATTCAAACAGTTGGTCATCTTGGGTTATTACTGCACACCGAATCATCTTGAGAGGTTAGTTAACGAACGTTGTCTACGAAATTGCTCTGAAAGACAGTTGTTTTTTACGCGGTAAGTTTATAAATTTCAACACGAATTTGGGTAAAATGGGAAATTTTTATATAGTATCCCATTTTACCTGGACTATTTCATATTCATTTCTATTTGTTTTCAGATGCCTTCTACGTATAAACGAAAAACTGACCGCCAGTCTTGGTCTGAAGAGGCAATGTCTAGGGCACTAGAGGCGTTACGAAATGGAACATATGGTTATTTAAAGGCTGCAAAACAATTTAATGTTCTAAAGTCGACTTTAGAAGGGCGATTCAAAAAGAAAAATAAACATGCAATCGACCATTCAAAACAAATGGGTAGCAGAAAATTAACATTTCCTTATCCAAAAGCCGTGAAAGTAAAGCTTTCGAAGAAGAAAGCAGCAGAAGGGGCAAGACTTTAGTACTTACGAGTACTCCTTATAAAGAAGAGTTAGAGAGATCGTTGGCCGAGAAAATCAGAAAACAAAATGCTGATAAAATGAAAAAAAGTTAAACGTTAAAAAAACAAAATCACTTCAAATAGCAGCTCATCAAAGGGTAAGAGAAGGGTGTACAAGTCTAAGGTATTGAAGGTATCAAAGGACTAGTCCAGCAGCAGCAAATCTGTTGACGTCGATGTGGAATGCTTGTTTTGTGGAAATTATTATTCTAAAGACTGCCGCGGAGAATGATGGATGATAATGTGTTGCATCTGCGGTAAATGGGCTCATGATACTTGTGTAGGTGTAGAAAGTGACGACGATAGCGAATTCAAGTGTGATGTTTACATTCAAAAATAAATTGTATTTTTTTGAATAAAATTTTTTTGAAGTATTCCTTCATATAAAATCCATATCCCGTTTTACCTCCAGGATTTTCCCATTTTACCTACATTCTTTAGGTAAAATGGGAAATTGCAGACATTTTATAATTACACATGCAACGTTTTGCTTTTTGATTTTTGTATGTTTTTGATAAATATCTGGTTAAATCAATAATCATAGAATATATTCATTTTACACAATTTTCCAACTTTTATTATCTTCTATACAAAATGCCAAACGTTAAGTATCCTATTTTAAGCTCATTGCCCCTACTTTAGTAGTAGACGAAGCACAACAAGGTCGATTAAAAATATAATAAGTATAAGGGAAAGTTTTCACTAAGTATCAAAAACCTTTACACGCACATGCTGTTCTCAACCGGATATTAAAAAAAGATACTTGCAATACATTTGAAAAGTAAATGATTACGTGTATCCCGTATAAGATCCAAGCGCTAAGCCCCGAAGACTATTAAATGCGATTACAATACAGCCGGGCCTTGTTGGTGCAGATGAAAAACAAGTTTTTTCCAAGAAACTGATGATGTCCAACGAGTAACATTTTTTAAGTGGGTATTTGAACAAATATAATTCACGATACTGATGTACCCATAATCCCCAATTCTAGTAGATGCCCAAAAGTAAGACTTTCAACGCGTTGGGAACGGAGAGAAAGCTTTCGCACAGCTGTTGGCCACATTCTTGTGATTGTTTCTTCCCCCACTTCCATACAAGCTCCCTTTGAAGTGTGACATTGGGGCAATTGTTTAGTTTTTGAACCAAAAAGCGTTAAACGATGGAAACTCATCGTTCATCTATTAACGCAGGTATACGGAGCGTGCATGTGTGTCAAAAATCATCGCAAGTAGTTTAGAAGGTGTCCAGCCGGTCATATTGAAACCATTTTTTTAACGGATAAAAAGCGCTCATTTTTAATCAAAATTAACAATCTAGCCGAACAATTTCTCTGGGAGAGTATTTTACATATATCCATAATTTTACTCAACATTTTTTTACCCTTAAGCCCCCAAAATTTAACAAAATTTAGACAATTTCATAGGTAGTCTACGAATTAAAATACTTAACATCAGTCGCATTTTTAGACTTGACTGACATACCCCCACAATTTCATAGATTCTTCACAGGTTTCTTCAATGTTTTGAACCTCAGGGTAATTGAGGTGTGACTTCCAATAAAATGGGGCTCTTTTAGAATCTCTAAAAGTGCTAGAAACGCCACCAATATTAACATGCGTGTGGGAATAAAAATATAGAATATGAAATATAGAA
Organism: Hermaeophaga mercurialis; assembly: GCA_951812935.1. Classification (NCBI taxonomy): domain Eukaryota; kingdom Metazoa; phylum Arthropoda; class Insecta; order Coleoptera; family Chrysomelidae; genus Hermaeophaga; species Hermaeophaga mercurialis. The sequence continues at coordinate 9,569,057 of OX638361.1, read as the reverse complement.
ACACCTAAAATATCCTCAATATACAGTATTGAATGAATGAAATGAAACTACACCTGGGAAGTTCAATTATCTTAGATCACCTTTTGAACTAAATAATACTAACCAAATATATTTTTAGTAAAAGAAGAATATTGCTCAATATTGATTGGTTGTCAGGTTTATGACATGAAATTGTTTACGTTTTTAATCTGTCAACCTTCTTTCATCCTTGAGAATGGTATTGTCACATACCGAAACCTAGGTAGAGATTTAAATATACTAAAATGCTTTGGAAGACTGTGGAAATTCAAGATAAGTATTAATTATCTTTCTGGAAGTTACTTTGAATAGTTTCTTTAATAAAACGATAATTTATTTTTGAAAATAAATACAACGAAACTCGCTTGCCAAACATAATTCTAAATTATTTGTTCCCCCTTCGCATCCGGTCAATGTAAAATTCGATTCTGTTCATTTCGTATAACATGCTCGATCCAAATTCAAGTAACTTTTTCTTGTAACAACAATCTCGCTCGTAGAATTTGCTTTAATATTAATTTTGCAAAGGGTCCTAACCATTAAATATCTGATACTCCGTTGATAGTCTGTTATGAAAAACAGCGTTGTTTGGTTCAAAATATTAGAATGCTTGGTCTGTTACGAATTTTTTATGTCTAAATATCCACATTTTAATTTAATTTTATTGTTTACGATTATTCTACAAATTTCATAACATTTGTTGTACAACGCGCGTTATAAATAATTTTCATTGGTATTTAAAACAGCCAATTTATGTGTTTCGTTCGGTTTATTTGATAAATAGAATGAATTACAAATTAAATAAGCTGAAAAAAAAGAAGAACTTTTTGCAAATATGACCTCAATATTTTTGCTAGAATATTATTAGAGGGCTGAAAAATTTGCAAACAAATGAAATTCATTACATTCCGAAAAAAATTAATAGTGTATGTATAAAAAAATAGCTACCCTGTATACTTATTCATAATCTAACACTGTTTGTGTCATGGATTATACACAGCTTGTTTACAAAGGCCTAATTTGAAGGATATACAGGGTATCCGAGGTTTAAATGAATATAGTTCCAAAACATATAATATATAAAATATTTATAAGAATATAAGATAATAAAAAATTTTGAATCATTTTCCCAATTGTGTTTTCAAAAAATTTGGTCTATTAACAAATTACATAAAAGTGTTGGGACACTCGAGGTTGACGGGTGCAAATACCACCAAACATAAACATATTAAACAATACTTATTTGATAAGGCTACCTTGGACCTAAATATGAATAATAACAACAGTGCTCTTTACACTGCTTTTCCATTCATGTCTCTCGAAAACTTTTATCTAGATTCATTCTTTTTGATTTGAAAGTTCAGACCAAACAACACCCGTATGTCTGATACTACTCTCTTTCTGTTTTAACTTTTAAAAGTTCGAGTTTTGCCGATACTCAACGGGAAAGTCAATATTTACGGTAAGAAAACTCGAAAGAAGCTATCGAGCTTTCATTTTGTATTTATTTGGCTCTCTGCTCCTTTTATTTTTGATATTTATGTTACAACATTGAAATATTAAGAGAGTCAGTCATAAGTAGTATTCTATTAATAAAAGATTTAGAATGTACATTTATGTTATAGGTACGGTGATATGTTCTTTAAAAAAACATCTTTTAATTCTTATAAAGGAGAATCTTATAATTGGAACTGAAAATATAGAGTTTGAATTGTTTTGGTCTAAAGTACTTAAAAAAGTATTCAACCTATCCTGTATTCTTAAGAACAAACAGAAAGAAATGTTAAAAGTGGATAGAGTTCAATGTTAAATAAATACTCTGTAAAGTTCACCAACTTAATATTAAATTATCAATTCAACTGAGCTAATAAAGTGGTTTATGTTTATTCTATATTTCATCTAATATAGGATTTGGATTTCATATTATAAAGTATACGTCAACGAAGATGTAACAGATTATTAGTTTTCATTAACAATCAAATTAAAATGGACACCTCCGATTATATGAAAAATGAAATAAAATCTTAACGTCGATAAGTGAGGAACATGACAAATGAATTCCAGCCGGCGTTGTTGCGGCTTTTGTGGAAATGGACAAGGGAAATGGAAATAAATAGTTGGAAAGGATAATTGGGAATTAATTTGAATCAGTTGAACGCGTAGGTACAAATTACGATCAGGATAATTAAAATGCATCATCGCCATCAGAAATATGGATATCGTTTTTTTTTTAATTGTGTTTCAGTGGCGTATCCAAAATCTTAGAACTGTTTTGTAGTGCAATTTACAAGGGCAGTCAATCCTTCGATATTAATTTGGATATTTGGATAAAATATCAATTCAAAGTCATAAGATGAAGATAGTGAATAAGGCATGAAAGGATATTTACTTAAATTCACTGAACAATAAAAATTATTTTCAGATAAATAACATTTATAGTAACAATAGCCGAAAGGTTCTAATTCCTATGTTCTTCTTTCATTACTCTCCATTTATCACTCAATATGTTTTCTGTACAAATCACTATTTTATGAATAATTAAGAGAAACAGTCTTAATTCCATATTCAATTTCATAAGTTGATATTCTAAACTTCTTTTTTCTGAAACACACTTTCCGTGTTAGTAACCAATCTTCACTGTTCTTCTTCTTGTATAAACTTAGTTACATCTTGCTTCGTTTAAATGACTTCTTGGGTTTATACCCTTTGACTTTTCGCTTGTGACAAGCTATTAATTGAATATATTTGCCAATGTTCACATTTTTTATGTGGATATCATCCAACTTTTAGATGGATTCTCGAAATAAGCTAGTAACACCCTCTCATTTGCTTAATTTTTGACTTACTTTTCTTCATATCATTTGCTAAAAGGAAATTGCTTTTGTCGCACATTCTTCAATATTGGATGCAAGATTTTCAGATTCAGACTCACTCATATTAACGCATATTCTAGAAACTAAAAGAAATTAAATTTTTTTGACGTTGTATATAACAACCTATCAGGTTGCCATATCAATAAATAACTGCTGTTACAGAATCGCTGTTTTGATTTTAAATAAATTATTCGCCATGTGTCAAATAAATTAAATCGGATTGTGATTTATATTTATCAGCATTTGCAGTTGTTGATAATTATTGGCAGTCGTAGATATAATGTATTTTAATTCATGTGATATGGTCTATTAACATTTTTCTGCTGTGTTACCTGCAATTTTGAATTCAGAATATCCAAAACTATTAGTTTTAGACTTTGTACAAAACTCTTTCCTTGAATTTTAATAATACATTCTTTTACTTCTCATCATCATCTCATATTTCATGAATGTGTCAGTATATATTTTTTTAAATTTAATTTCATACGCACTTAAGGACTAAGGCCGGACCTGAGGAACAGTAATCGGTAAACTACGGTGCCAATTAAAATTTCATTTTCACTTTGTTCCTGATTTAATTGGGGAATTTTTAAACTAATCTGGCCGCTAATTATCCGAACTTGGGGTTTAAAGTGAAAGGCCTAATTGAAACGTTTCGAACAACTGGATCTCTGTTGATAGAATTATTGTACGCATCTGTGTTGAATTGCATAATCGTTATGGGTCTTCATGTAAAATATGGATTATTTATGAATATTAATTAATTCAGTAAAAGAAGTGAAATGCTGATAATTATAGAAATGTAGTACTTATTTTTTTATTGAAAATACATTTAAAATAATGATTTAATTTCGTCTGTATACAACCACATACAATTATTTTTTGAAAAAATAAGTTAAAAGTAGAAGTAGGAGTAGGCATTCCTTGGAGGATTTTTGATATAATAACATTTCAAAAAAGTTATAAAAAGTATCCGAAATGGAGAGTAGTTTTTCAAAAAATTATTGATGGAGCAGAGATCACATATTTCCCCTTGTCTATTTATGTTCTCTTCTTAATTTCTTCTATTCCATTCTGAATTCGACTTTCAAATTTCTTCTTTGATCTTCTAATTTTCCATCAAGGTTTTCCTTTAACTATCCATCAATTTTATTTAATTGTAAAATGCATTTCCCTCATTTTCCTACCCATTTCTACTCTTCTTGATTTTTATTCTATTTTCTTGATCATATTTTCTAATTTCTGATTCATATCTTATAATTTTGGATTCCTTTCTTATTTATTTCCATCAAATTTGTCATCCTATATATATCTACTTTATTTTCGTCAATTTTAAATAATTCCTTCATATTTTTTTTCCTTCTTTGTCAACTGTTTGTTATTTCGACGATTTTACTTGTCTTATTTTGTATTTTCCATGTCCTTTCTTATTACTTTTCCATCTCTTACAAATGTTTCTTCCATCCCTTTTGCAGCCTTTCCTAATCTTATTTTTTCACTCATATTCTTGGTTCTCAAAACAGTAGGGCACCATTTTTTGTTTAATTTTTATAGATCTACTTAGTTCATTTTTCTTTAAATTTGACATCTATATTTCTATAAATTCATTATTACATGAAAATTAACGTTGACATTTTTATAATAATCAATATCTTGCATGGCCAGTTAGTTGAATGAATTTATTCAAGACGGGTATTGGTGGTGTTTCCGTTGATGACCGCTTAAGATTCAAAATCGATTATTAATAAGTTCCCAGTTAAGCAAAATTTGAATGAAACGAGTTAAATTACACACCATAACCATACTATTTACTTTTTGCGGTCCGCGGAATCCCCAATGGCGTAATACGACGAAATAAATTAAGCAAAATCATATTTCGGTCTGCGTCTGCCGAAAGAATCTTTGTCTTTTATTACACGTTCCTAATTTGAAATTATAACTCATGTTCAATTTTAACGATCCTGGCGTGTATACACACACAAACTTTGGGTGGTCGCTTTTTATGTGTATACAGAGCGTAATAGATGGTTGCGACCAAGTCTATTTACATTTGGTTTTTTATTTCACACTACTACAAATAATAAGTAAGAGAATTCTAAAGAAAAATAATGTATTTAAAAGAATTGCCGCAAGATTAAAGTATCTAATTTACAATGAATTTTTGTATAGAATAGTACTAGTAAATTGTAAAATAAGTTTTTAGAAAGTAGCAGGTTAACAAGAAGCTACTCAGCAAACAATGTAGAGTATCTATTTAAATGATAAATATGGGAAACACTGGATAAAGAAAAAGCAAAATGGCACACTGCAAAGAACAGTGATGATATGCTAAATATAAAATAAATAGAACACATAAGCGCGGAAGATGTAGAAGACGAGACGGGAAATAAATATATTACACGAAAGAAATCAGCTAGCAGAACAATTTGATATAGAGATAGTAAAAGAAGCAGTAAAAAGGAAAAAAAGTGGCAATCAGCAGGACATGATGGTATAACAAAAGAAATATTAGTCGGAAAACAAAGGCATGAAATTACTATTTTAATTAACAAAGAACTGAAAATATAATCGTAGTCTGGAAGTTGGGTATAAAATTAAAAGTACATAAAAAAGGGGACAACGGAGAGCTACAAGGAAATAACACTGCTGAACCTGGTAGCTAAAATGTACAAAAACTAGTTAAATCATATTCTTGTTTGTCATTACAAAAAATAGCTCTACATTAATTTTCAGGTCTATATTTAGAAAAGTCGATTACTTCTTTTCAAAAACAAAGTAGCGATCTTAGACCCATTATTGTTAAATATTAGTATTTTTTCCTCCTGAACGAACAGCTACAATGTTGTCTATTACTTATGACTCAGCCAAAATGTTAACACGACAAAACGACGCTTTAGTTCAATAAAAAACACCACTTTTTTCCAATTCTGAGCTTAAAGATTTTCAGCCTGAAGTTTCATTTTAGAATTAACACTTTTTTTTTTTGATAAAAATAGTTATTTTTTATTTTATCGCTTTAATAACATCTGCATAGCCAACCTTCGATTTTTAAATTAAATTTTATTAATAAGGGACTCCAAAACAAAATACCCTGGTGCATAAAGTTAATAATTTATGTCTTCATTAATACCAAAATTTAAGGATTAATGTCAGGGTACCAGATAAATTATTGCAACCCGAGAAAAAATCTCAATTTACACCATTGTTGCCTAAAGTGCTACTTTACAGATTTAGTGGGCAAATTATAATGATAAAAACCTCCTTATTAAGGCATCAACATTTATTAGACCATATAAGAATAAAATATGGTCTAATAAATGTTTCCTCATATTGTATTATAATATATGTAGTATTATTTTAACTGAATACATTTACCACTGAAACTAGTAGCTAATTGAGTATTTTTTTCTTAAAATATTGTAAATAAAAATTCCCACTCAATCAGGTTGGAGGTAAAAATAGATGAAACAAACTTATTTGAAAGTAACTTATTTGTTTGCAGTACTCCTTGTTGTTTGTTATAAATATATTTTATATTCTTTATTGGCGAAATTCTTGTCAGAAAGAGATCTAGAAGTGGAAGTTCTGGTAATCTAGCTGGCCATTCAATGATACCTCTTTGCTCAAACCACGTACATATTTTTAAAATTTCATTCAGGACATTAGTTTCTTACAATTTGAGCACAATTGTCTGTTTGTTGACTTGCCTTGTTGATAATCGTTTAACCCACAAGTATTGTATTATAAATCGTTGAACTCATCTGATCAACGGGAACTCAAAATTATAATGGGAGACTGCACACACATGAATTATATTGTATATTTTAGGATTAAAAATTGATCATTTTTTACACTGTGAATAATAAGAAATACATCTGAAATGTCAAATATATCCCCCGAGTATCTGTTTTGTAGTCAACAATTTTTTTATGGTTTATTTATCCTCATCTTGTACTATCCGGTTTAGTAATTCTTCTCTTCTATAAGCCTTATGAATATATGATTATTAAATTTAAAATAATCTTGATTAATAAAAAAGGTGCTTCAATGCTCTCTTATTTAAATATTTTAATTTTTGCTTTCATCCAAATTTTGGACGATATCCAATAGATTTCCAGTAGGACACCAACTTTGAGAATATATTTTCTTTAACATCAAAAATTGTCCTCATTCTTAAATATATAAAATTAAAAGAATTTTCGAATGGCACAAAGTGGATTGTACTACTCTAATTACGTGATATTAATGCATCTGAGTATATATACAGTCCAAAAACACCATTATTTTAGGAGAAAAACTAATTTATATATTATACAAAACGATCATTCAACAAGTCTAAAATATTCTGTTTCCATGTAGTTTAACCTGTTTTCTGACTAACTAAATTAATTATAATGAACCAATTAGGCTGACACAAATTAAACTTACAAATTAGGCACTAGATTATTTTTTATGAAGACGAGGTGTAAACGTCTCCCAAGCATTTCTGAGATACTCATCTTATTTTTATAAATATAGTAGGGAAACAAATTGTACGGTTGTATGAAGCAAATATTTTTGTTGATAATAAATGGTTATGATGCTCAATTAATTGAAAAGATATGTTTTAAGGAATTTGAAACCACTTATAAATGTTAGTGAAAAGAGAAATTAGTACGCAGATTTGAATTTAATAGTTTCTATCACAAAATTTGAAACAAATATCGTTTCTTCGAATTCTAAAAAATAGAGTTAATTTTTGGTTTTTAAAAATGTACATATCGAAGGTAAAGTAGCTTAAAAATTTACTTTAATAATTTTGTTTCCTTTTCAATATTTGTATCGTTCGAAGCTCTTCGGGACTGGACTAAATCATGAAAACCACATATTTTATTTAATTAAAAGAAATATCACCAATTAGTCTTAAAATCAAATCTACAATCTAGTGTCACATCTGAAAAATATTCCCACTTATATATAACCAAAGAGACAATTTAGATGATAAATAGAGAAATAATATGCCATGTGGATGGTCACAAATGCTTTCTTTATGTAATACATCGAGAAAATGAGTGCAATTAGAACAAATTAAAATAAATTATTGCCAAGATTGCTTTCAAATGGGTCGGCGGTGCGCTTAGTTCATCTAGGGAATTGTAACGGCGTGCAAGAAAGCATGTTGGATGGTTTCGTTGATATGTACAAGGAATAAATAGATAATTAACTATATACAGTATACAGTGAGGGCTATTACGAAGTTTGTAACATATTTTTAAACAGGAATTTATAGTTTATACTAAGTTTGATTTTATTCTGAAATATATGCCTATTAAAAAACTAACGACCAATTAATTATTACATATTTAACGGAATTTTTTATGAGTTATAAAAAATTTGAGAAAATTGATACAAGGTCCTACCATTAACTCAACTATTACGTTAAAAGGTTTTCAAATCAAAAATAGAAACATAATTTGAATAGTAATCAAAATTTAACCTATTTGGAACTTTGTAGAGAGGCAGAATGTATAATTTATATAATAAGCTCAGTTAACATGTTAAGTCTCGACATAGCATAGAAATGTAATGAAAAATTTTCAATTAAATTCAAATTTCAATGATTCAACGTGGTTTCACGTGATTAAAATCGTACATTGTATTTTCAATTGAATGCAAACGATGTTTTTACAATCATGTTAATATGTAATAATTAATGAGTATCAAATTAGTTGTTTTATTGGTATTAATAATTAAATGTATTAAAATTTAAAAAAAAGTTGGATGAAGACTAATATTTTTGTAATATGCAGTTAGTTTTTGTGGAAACATATTGTAGAATTCAGAATATTTAAATTTTGTATGAAAATTTCATAGAATTTGCTGTTTGCAGCGCCAAATTTTGACATTCTGATTTCATTTATTTTCTCCTGCTGACTATCATTTATTTAGTTGTTTCTTGATTAATTTCCATAGCAGCTTTTCTAGATCATTTTTGCTCATTGTATGTTTATTTTCTCTAATATCTTGTCACACTTATCAAATACTTGCTTAAAATCCACAACGAATATATGAAATCAATTCCTTATTCATAGTTTTTTCTGACGTTTGTGTCAATTGGATAGTGACTTTTATCGATTTTCTTCTTTGGAATCATTAACAATATTCTCTTAGTTAATGATTTGTATATTTGATTAATTTCGTTTTTATTAGTGATGTTACAATCTTGTAAAGTTTGTTAAGTTGGGATATTCTTCGGATCTTGTGGCACTTTGCTTGGTATTTCTTTTTGAAGATCGGCATTATCAATCCAACATTCTATCCACTCTGCTGCCATTTGTTCTTAATTCTATATTTTTTTTGTTAGTTCGTATATCGGTTTATTTAATTCTTATCTTTCTTTACTAATTCATTAACTATTCCATCTACTTTTGGTGCCTTTCTTTAGATGTTGGTGGAATTTTGGAGAATTTCCTCTCCTGCTTGTTTTACTGCTTCATAATTTCATTTTTGAAGTGGATTTTAAAATATGCTTATTCCCCAGTGTTGATTCTAGAAGTAATTTTATTCCTTTTAGTTATATTCTTTGTTTAATCTTTTATTATCTTTGCTTCCCTGTGATATTTCCATCATCTTTTCCATTCCGGTTTTTCTTCTTGCAGCATTTATCTGCTTCTTTATTTTTTCCTTGAGGGGGAAATAAACAAATATAATTTCAAAGCGCGGTTATAATAGTAGACAGCTGGTTCAAAGAGGCGGAAATAATATTTAATCGTTGTTAAACTAACTCATTTATTATTTTCACATTTTAGGAGTCATTCACTGGTTGTAAAAAACAACACAATTAACTTATTTTAACTAATAACATTTTACAAAATTAGCAATATTTGTAAATTTAGGTCGATTTTAAGTATTTTTTTCTTGAAGTTCTCAACCAAATGGTTTCCTAGACATGGTTATTAGTCACTCTATATAATAGACCTTTCTATTTGAACGTAACTCTCCAATAATATTAATTTACAGTCTAAAATATTCATTTTTCATTTCCCAACGAATGTCTCCTTAGCATATCAATATTCATAAACGTACGTTTCTTACAGCTTATAACAGGTTTCTTCGCTTCAAAAAAATTTGATTAAATTTAAAAGCACAATAAATACTAACGCCCACTTACTGAATGCATATCCGCTTAAATTAGACCCTTTGAAATTCGGATACAGGGTGAAAGAGTACATTTTAGGTTAGTGCTATTAAATTTAAAAAAATGTACAAAAATAAAGTATTGGTGGACCGGAAAGTAAAGTCGTTTTTTGCACTAAATGAAAACAAATAAATCATTAACGAGTATTTATAATTAATCAATTTTATAGTCACCCTCGTTATCAACAACTTTTTGAAATCTTAGGTATACATTTTTAATGTTTAGTTGATGGTAATTAATTTCTTATTTATCAAAATCACCCGAAAAAGCATTTTTGACTTCTTTCAAATTTATAAATTTTTTGTCAGTTTAAAAGTTTTATAGCGATCGAAGTAACTAGAAAACCTTTGGTGCAATGTCGGGCTAGTATGCTGGATGAAGCAGTACTTGCCACAACAATTTTAGCTAATGTTTTTCTTGTCTTAGCGGATCTAAACTCCATAAACCAGCCACTTTGCCATTTATGAATATCTGCGTATGTGTACCTCTTCCGGTATTTGGTTTGCCATTTCAGACAAAATTTTCCGATTTTCCTCAATATTTAATCTTTATAAAATAAATAGTTTGTTCCAGCCATTAATGAAAATCGAATGGCGTACATAATTATTTCATTGCAAATAAATAGAAAATCTAATCTTCTTCTAAAGCGACCAAAAAATGGAATGTTTTTTCAATTTTTTGTCTAAAACCTACCTAATTTGTCTATAATGCTAGTGTGTTAAGTTTTTTATTACAATTTTTATACACATACATAACAATTAAAATTTTTGATTATTTTTTTCTAAACATTTTCAAAGTATCCAATACCTACAACTCTTTAAATCCTCCGCCCTGTTTATATTAATAATATCTAATACAATATTATAAAACGTCCAAAAGTCGAAATTTACTATTTATAGAGGGCAGATAATATCAAATTAATTTTGTCACGGTGGCACCGCTGACAAAGCGGCTCGAATTTAATAAATGCAAATAGACTAGCTATGGGCTTTGAAGTGTTGAAATTTCTAATAATGGTTCTTTGTCAGTTATTTTAGATACAGGTGGTAGAATTTTGTTAGGAATCTACTGCCTGGGGATTAGATATGTCGAGAGGATTTAAATTTTATTCTGCGTATCCCTAAAAGAAGACGGAAATGATTGTCGTCAATAAAGGTTGAGTTGGCTAAACAGAAATGAAAATAAAATGTCAGTTTTTATAAAAGCAACAGAATGTTATACATATTGCACATAATTGATTGAAAGAATAGCAGCACTGTCTAATCTATGCCAAACGTGGAAAATTCACTCAATGAGACAGATCCAAATTGTTAACAAAATACACAATACACTTTTATAAAACAGCATGTGTACTTCATATATTTTTAAAATATATATCTTACTTTAAACAAAATATATAATTTCAAACAAAACTTTTTCTTTTATAAATTACTAAAAAATCTTTTGTAGAAATCTGTATTTCAAATCAACTAACGCCATCTATTAAAGTGTTGTTCCAGTAAGTTTAAACGTTCGCAAATTCAATGACCTAAAAGAAAAAAAAGCATTTAACATGCTCGGAACAATCCAAAAAATTCCTTCGGTACTTGTATAGATCGCATACCTTGAGTTACGATAGAGGTGTACCTAATCACAAATATCGATCGTATCATTTACAAGTTGTCACTTAATCTGATTTGTCATCGCATGATTCAAATAACTTTCATGAATTATAATGAGGTTTATTATAAATTATAATTCGTTACATGATAACATTGATAACGACTTACCTCTATATATAGTCTAGTCAAATTCATGGTTTTAAATATTTATGTTATCTTATTTAGTTTAGTTAACAAAGGTACCAGAAAGTATCAAAGACAACGGCAGCATAAAAGATAAATGGGTTGAGTTGAGGAATAGTATAGAAAAAGCTTCCAAGAGTTCTGTTAAACGGAAAAAATCTAAAAGAAAATAGTAGCATGACGATAAATGCAAAGAGAAATTATAAAACAGAAGAAAAGTCCGTCTAGTAGTACGAGAGAAATAGGAAAATATCGCGAAATGCACAGATGGCAGTACCAGTTCGAATAAAATGTATGAAAAAAATTATGCCAACTGTCTTGTGCATAAATGTCAAATTGTAAATCGTTCTGCTAAGTAGTATCAGATTGGTGATCCTTTGAAAAAAACTAGTTTTGTGAGTTTCGCAAAATGGAAAAAACGAAATGGGCGCTTGTTATTAAATATTTTGTAAAAAAAAGGTTGGAAGACAACCGCAATTCATACTCGTCCTATACTAATAAACCTCACCTTACTTTTACAAACGAGGTATTTGTTTTCTTATAATGTACATGGGCGCCTGCCTGGTGAAATCCTCGCGATCCTACGATCTGTTTTTATTTTCTACAAAGTTCGTGATAAAATATTTTTTAGTTTGTAATCAACTAATCAGTCTCGAGAGGATTGCTGTTGTAGTTACCTAGAGCTGTGATTTATTTATATTTCGATTACAATCTGTATACCTCAATATGTTTCGAAGAAATAAATGGTTTTAACAGCATAAATTCCCTGCGATTTGTTAGCATGTGAAATAATATATGACTAACGAAGATGGGGTTTAAGGAAATTGGAAAATTGTAAATTTATTCAAAATCAATTTTTCGAACAAATTTCAATAAAAGTATTGTAAGTGGAATACGTTCATTTTGCACCTGGAGTTATGCATCGCTGCCTTCGTTGTTACACCACACAATTCCGGATTATTTATAAAATGTGCTATAACTGCCGACTATTTTCTAGTTTTAGCCAGTGATAAATATGGGGAATTCAAAAAAAAATTTTTGTTAACTTCCGATTTTGTAAAAAACGCACGGATGCCAAAAAAACAATGTATGAGTGTTTGGCGTGTGCTCTCTCGTCAAAGGTTTTCGAGAGTTTTGATTGTTTAAAGCTTTTTTTTGGTACTTCGTGGTCAAGGAAAAATTTTTGAGCAGCTAAAAAATAGGATAAAATGAAGACTTGGAATTGCCAAATTTATTCGTTGTTGGAATATATAGAAATATTACAACGATGAACTAAATTGTTTACCTTATATTCTTGTGGCTAAACAAATTAGTTATTCAATAGTGTTTAATTATTTGAGATATTTTTGTATAAAAAGAAATACTTGTGTTAGTTATAACAAATTTTTTTATAAATCTTTCAATAATTAGCATAGCTCTACTTTAGTTTTCTATTTGAATACATTTGACAGATCGAAACTGCATTACGATTTAAAATATTTACATTTTTACTATTATAATTAACAATATACAAGGAATAATTCTCATTGTGAGAACTGTCAACTGAAAACTAAATAATTTATTCATTTCTTCTATGCATTCTGTGCTTTTATATTCCGATAAAAATTACATTTTTATCTGTTGATTCTGTCTTTCTGCTTCCATAAGCTAAATCGAAACTAAAAGGCCATGATTGAAAAATCATGTCTGAATTATTACCATAAAGATACCAGTGATGTTGTCAAAAAGGGAAATAATAGTTCAAATAATAAAATACCATAATTTATAACAAAAAATCTGAATCTACGTTACTATAACCATTTATCAAATGACTGTATTGTGTTATTATTTTTTTTTATTTTTAAATGTATTGTTATTTAATCCAAAAGCTTGAATAAATAAGGCTGCGATTATAACCTGTTCCTTGTTTTATATTCCAAAATCCGATATTACCTTTTTTTACAGGATATAAATTTGATTTATTGCGTATATATTTTATTGTAGTTTGTGACTTTTTACAATTATTCTCACTATTGGTGTTAGTTTTTATTTTTTGAATCAGTTTGATAACTGTTATGACAACGATAAGTAATCACTGTCGACAATGAAATTCTTTAAGGGTTTCTACAACTTTCCAATACTTCATTGTTAAGATCCGTTAGTTTATTATATAATATTCATCACCCATATTTATTTAAATACAAAAAAAATAGTTATTAGTATTTTTTTCCCTTTAAATCAAACTAATTGTCTACTTCTACTTTTTAACTAAATCTGTTCTAAAAAAATCCGAACTACGCTTCTGAGAAAGTGGAATTACTTTGTTGGATGATGACGGTACCTTTTTTTTCTTTTATCACTTGATGGATCCATTAGGCAAGTAGGAGAATCACAATAGTTTATACACGGCACGTATACAAGTCTTTGTCACCTACGAAAATGAATGTTAAGAGGTAAAAGCAAAGTTTCCTTTTGACAAAAAGGAATATCTTTATTACATTCACAAAACAAATATTTATTTCAGGTTGTATGGATAAACCGATTTTTTCCATATCTGAAGTATTTATTATACAAAGAGGCCAAAAAGTACTATTATGTTGCATACTGGAATGCTATAATTAATTAATTACACTTTTTGAGAAATACTACATTTTTATACAGTGTATTTTTAAAGACAATATAAAATTTTTATATTTTACTCTACTACATCAAAATAGATATTTTAAGAATGTTTACTGTTAGTTATCCAAAGTAAACGACTTAAAGAGGGTGATTAGAAAATGAGTTAAATAATTAAAATAAGATAAAAATGTCCGAATACTTTTTTTAAATGGTGCAAAACTCGTAATGAGTTATTGTCTAAGCATATTTATTTCAAAGATGGCGAATTAGTAATTTATATAAAAATTTCGCAAAAGATGTTGGTGTGTCGATATTTCGTTGCTATGGTAATAGTTCAGTATAATATTATAAAACATTTATAATTTTCATGAAATAAGTATTGGCTATTAATCTTATAAGACTAGCCCGGGAACTCGGACTTTAATTTCTCAAAGGAAAAGCGTCCGGAAAATGAATACTTCATTGTGCTTTATGTCTAGAATATATAATATAATGATCCTGAAAAATACGAATTAGATATTATTAAATTTTAGTTTGATAGTTCCATATAAATTTGAACATATAAGCAAACATATTTTGAGCAAATAAACAATTTCTCCCTTTTTGTATAAACAGCTTTCGTTTTAATTTATAAGCCAATGAAATAATATTGATAAAATTATCGTATCAAGAAAAAAACATTATGTAAATCCAGTGCAAATATTACTATTTATATTATATTATAGTAGCTAGTAGATAGTGAAACATGTTTTTCTATTTTATCATTTATAGTGTTATCTTTCAAATTCACATAAATTATGAAGTTTCCAGAATTTTATAAAAATATATTTCATTTAGGATAAATCTTTTATTATGAGGTTATAACCTGAAAAAAAGATGTTGATCATGATTTTCTTTTACTTATAATGTATTAAATTTGTAACCATATTTTTGACTTTATAACAACTTTATAACAGCGGGTTATATATTTATAAACAAGAATACCTTTTATTTTTACAACGCACTTTTTATCTTTGACAGATTAAATCAAATAAATGTAATAATCTATTTACGGCTGTTATCCTATTTGTTTTCATTTGAAATGTACTTATATTTCGCGTATTGTGGCTAGAAACTACCACTGAAAGAGATTTTTGAAAGTAATTATATGCTACATTATTTTTTTGCTTTTAAATAACTTTTTATCTTAACAAATTGTTAACCTAGTTCCCTCAGTTGATAAATAGATTCTGACTATAATTTCAACTTACTAGTATTTAAGTATAAGTAAGAAAATATAACTAACACAACAGAAGTAGTAAAATTGGCCAAAAAGAATAGAGGAGAACATCATATTTATATGATTGATGAACTTAAACAGGAGTATTGCAATTACCATTTTACTATTCCGATTTTAAAGTTATTAAATTAATTTATACAGATTGTAAGTTATATTACAATAAATATTAGCAGATAACAATGAAAAAATAAGTGTAATGAAGGGTTAACTAAACGTGATGCCATAGACTCAGAAAAATATGTTGCACACACTGAATCACTAATAAAAAATGGTTTTTTTATCGTGAAATCGTGAAATTAAACCAGTAATCATAAAAGTAGGAAATAATTCTGAATGAGATGAACTAAAAATTATTTAATAAGCAAATACATTATTTATCTCTATATATAAATATATTTTAATTTAAATTAACATACATATTTAGTTGTAATTATTATTTAAACCATTTTAAATACAAAATGTACCTGTAGTTATAAACATATAGTTTTTGAAGGATTTTATTTTGCTTAAGTGTAAATGGCCTTATAAAAATTAAAAATATGATAGGTGATATAAGTTTATCAGTTTAATACCTACTACCCATACATCTGCTGGAGTGGTAGCCACTTCGGTTGAATCGATGATTTAACTGAAACATTAACTTATTTTGTATAAATACAATCAGATACGTATGGGCAAAGTTATAAAAATTCAACAATAAAAACGGATTAGATATGTTTTTGTTGTTTCTCTTTCCATTAACCTGTGAGTGAATTTTAATTTGTGATTATTGAGCATGTTTTCCCCCAAAATCGTATTCAGCCTATCAATCATATTAACATACAAAATAAAAACTCAAACGAGAAACAATCACGTCTTCTAACTATACACTCGAAATGTAATGGTCCGATTCTCGAATGACGTCATAAATCAATTACATGTTCCGCTAATAGTGAAATATCGCCGATTTTCCAATCATTTATTAATTAATCGAAGATTTACAAAGTTTACTACGTCGTTGGTGATAAATCAGAGTGGCGATAAAATCGGGAATGTGTAGGCTTTTATCGAATATTAATTTTCGGTACCTTATAGTCTTTCGTTTCAGAGATGCGTATTTGTGATATCCGTTCATCACTCGAGGTGATACCAGGTGTCTTAGTAAAAATAGAATTTATAGATGCTTAAATTTTTTTCAACCAAATATATATTAAACCTAGAGGGAGGTAAAATACATTACAATTGCAATTTTTATGAATTTTACGTATTTATTTATTTGTGAAACATCGGAAAAATGAACCACAAATTCAAAAATTTTCAAAACCTATAACCGACTTCTGAAGTAAATTACAAATAGTTAAAAAAAGTGTGTTAAAGATGTTGTGTAGTCAAGTAAATTTAAAATGAATTTTCATAATTAGTTATTTCTCATATTACATACAAATGATTGATTTAAAAATTATTACAAACAAATAATTCTTAAGATACAAAAGGTTGCTCCTATGTGGTAAAGTGGAATAATGCAAAAAAATTCAAAATCGTATCACAACAAATTTTATTGACAATCCAAAGTATTCTAAAAGAATACTAGTTTCAAGTTATCACAAAAATCATCGTCAGGTCTGTAATGTTAGAAATAATAACAACGTTACAAAATATGTTTTTGATAGTGTAATTTTCTTGTGATAAGATACAACCAATTAACAAACTAAAAAATACACAGCAAGAAAATCTAAATAACATCGAAATTTTAAAAATTAAATAATGCGCTCATAAGATATAAGTTTAAATGAAATTGTATCTTGGAAACTCTGTTTGGATATGTGTTATTAGGGAAAAAGATATTAATTAATGGAAAAACGTAAATATTTTTTAAATTGAAAATGTACTAAAAAATTAATCCTTTATTAATAATATTTGTGTACGAAAATTATTTATAGGAATGAATCATCTGATCCAATACAACTTGTATGGTTTAATTTTTGTTTAAGGTTAACTGTAAAATGTGTACTTGTAATATAATTAAAAAAAATAAAAATGAAAGACAATTAAAATCTATTTTGAATAAACCTTAGGTTATATAAATTAATCTGATCCTTATATGAATTCGTAAAAAATTATTGGGACTCCTGGTAAAGCAAGTTTTAGAGATGTTTCTTTGTGATACCGTGCTATCACCTCAGGTTATATTTCTTTGGAATGGTGTAATCAGAGAAATAGTTGGGTGGACTTATATTTTAATTGAAACCAGGAAAAGAACTTGTTGCTTGCTACTTTCAGAATTTATAGTAGTTGTATCAATTTATTTCTAGAAAACTGCGGTAGTTTAAAATAGAGTTGTAAGATTTATGCAGCAGTTAATAAACCAATAAGAAATTATTTTCTCGTAAAGAAACTTATTTCTTTCTATTATTCACATTTTGTTTTGCTTGTAATTTTTGAATTAATTGAATCTTAGTTAATTTGCCAAATTAATTTTTGTTATTTCAATAATTACATTCTAAAAAGTCCAGTGACGTGCCGATATTCAATTAGAGATTAAGATTTACTGTTAATGGAAAACTATTCTAATTTTAATGTTTTCCATATTTATTAAGCGGTTTAGAAACTTTTATCTTTAGACTCATATTCTGAGTGTCATTTAAAAAATATAGGTAACACTTGATGGCGTCATAATTGGTGTAACAAAATAGTTTTAGTAATTTAAATTAATTCAGAATTTAAAATATCAGATAGTTTTTAATTTATACGATAATACACGCGGGTTTTTTTCCACAGAATAAAATTGTGTTGTTTTACAAACTGTATAAATTTATGACTATACAGATTAGGAATCCATAACTATGCAATAAATAAAAAGGGTATTTTTTCTATGCGTAGTTAATTTCACTGCAGGATACTTAACATCAAAATTAAATTTTTACAACCGGAAACGGTGTGACCGTGCATCTGTTATTTCATTTTAAACTAACATAGGATATATGTAAATTTTTTTCCACACTTATTAAAAATCACTTAACGAGTCGCCAATGGAACCGTCAAATTACAGACCGCCGCAACGTTTATTATGCTTACCCACTTTTTGTCATGGTTCGTAACACTAGAAACCACATCCCAGACAGACAGGTAGAAAAACCTGCGCAAAGTAGTTCGACGGGGCTAATAATTGAAAATTAAAGGTTACGGTTTTATTGGTTCTGCATCTAGTTTCCGCCAAATTTGGGATACACATAAAAAAATTAAAAAAATACAACCTTGATCACTTTTAATCAAGAAAATATAATGATCGTTGACTTTTATAAAATAATGAAATTAATAAAACTATAATAAATGTGTCTTGAACTAAGTTCATTGGTTCGGATCTGTAATACTAAAAGTAGTTTATCTGTAAAGTTTATGTAGTTAGCTTATATGACATGTTAATTTAACACGTTAATAAAACTAAAATAGGCTGAAATTGTAGGATTAAATAAGCCACGTTCTAAAAACACCTATTTTATTATAAAAATTATAGAAACATATTTTTTCGAATATCTCTTTGAATATTAAAAACAATAAAACCAAAACAGGCTGAAATTTTAGGATAAAATAAGCAACGATCTAAAAATGCCTATTTTTTGCTCTATAACTCCGTTTCAATTGAATTGTAATTGTTTTAATATAACAGTTATTGCATTTTAAACTTTAACAAATTCCATCCGTTTTTATTTTAACAGTGTAAAGCGCTGGGTCATTTTTTTTTCTGTTTCTATTTAGAATAAACAGTACTTTGTGCTTTGTTGGTAACTAGAGGTCGTCGATTAGCTCTGAAGGTTTATATTGAGGACTTTTTAAAGTAGAGAATGTTTGAAAAAATTGAAATTTTCAGGAATTTTCAAAATTTCCCGAAAATTAAAATGTTACAAAGGCGAGCGAAAAGTTGCTTTTTGTTAAGTAATCGGACTCCTGAATACCAAGCAAGTGTTTTTATTTTGATAAATAGCGAAATTAAAAATGTCATGTTTTAAGGGTTTTTTGGACGTTTCCAAGATTCTCCCTCTATTTATCGGTTAACGGAGAATTATTCAGCTGTCATATTTAGCCTAGTGTATCATGTGCAAAATGTCAGCCAATTTAAAAGGATGTAAAATGTTCGATTTTTCAATTCAAGAGGGAACGTATTGATTAAAAATATTTTTTCAAATTTCCTTATTTGATCGATCGTCATTTTAAGAGTTCTCGAGTTATAACCGTTCGGTTATTTCGAGGATGTTGAGCGGAAAATTAGTTCCTCGCTTACTTTCACCCCTAATTAAATTAAATCTTAATATTATCCGGTTTAAAAATGTGTGTAAAAATAATAAATCTAAGCTGTAAAACTAGTTTTCTGACTTCATTTTAAATGAATTAAGCTAATCAAACTTGTTTTGTATCCAAGAGAAAATTGTTCCCCGTAGATATATTCATTGGTTTTCGCGAGTTTATTAATTTCGTACGAAACAATCCGTCTCCTATTTATGACATTTTTACGGTTCTCCTTCGAAACAAAAAGCCCATTCACCGCGCGAAGTTTTATATCCATTCACTGGAACAATCCGACGTCGATGCGACGGTGTAAAACAAAAGTGAGGTAATTTGATGTCCTTTATACCCAACCAGGATGCAATATGGGCTAATAGAAGCAGACAGAATTAGCTTTCTGTATACCGGAAGTCTGAACGACCCTTATCGTCAAAGGGATCTGTCATATATCAAATGCTATTTGTCTGCAGGGTGACATTTTGGAATGCCACGTTTCTACGCTTATTAGGCCGTGGTTCATAGATATTTCCAAGAAATATGTATATTTACATAAAATTATATATGGAGTGTACTTTTATCAGGAATAATTAAGTAAGTAAGTAAGTAATACATATAGTAGAGCTTGAAACGGAGTGACGGGGGAAAACCTTAGTTGGGGTCCAAATGCACTAAATATTTTCTATTCTATTTTAAATTTTTTTGTATCATTTAAAGTAATTGACATCAGAAAAATTCATAATTAAATTTCTTTTGAACAAAAAAATTATACTAATGTTACATTCCTTTGAGTTTTATGAATTTTATCCTACTTTCCACCTTAGTTGTAAGAAAATGATGCATTTCTCCCCTATACCTAATTTCTTGATGCAGTTTAGGCCCGAATTTATTCTTACAGTTTCTTGTCAAAATACACATTGACTGGAATGATCTTTCAATAAAGTGGTGATCGTGGGAAAGCAAATCTGCTAAAAAAGGTGGCATAATTAAAATATTGTTAATGTATACTCACATATGGCAACAACAATCCACTTAATGAATATGTGTGTGTGACAGTGAGAGTGACAATGAACTTCACCAACCAAATCTAAGTAAGAAGAATCCCAACAAATTTTTTTCAATATATATAAAAATCTACAAAAAAATGTATGATCATGAGAAACACACTCTACTAAGAATAACGTCTTTTATTCTTCTGTTTTAAAAATTATAAGAAATGGGCCTTTTTGATGAAACAAACATTACGATTGATTTACTTAAGCTTTTACTACATAAAATATTTGTTTTTGGAATGAGTAGCACTTTGTAACCTTTACAGAATATATTGTGGTCTTTCATCCAAATAGAGCTAGCGGAAGCCTTCTTTATTTCATAGCTCCTTAGCCTAATAATGCATTTAGCAGCTGTATAGGAATGATCGGCTACTGTTAGGGTCTGCATTGCATCTTTCTTGATTTCCAGTGTCCCAGGCTAGTATCTGATTGCTCTACTTGAGTTTAAAAGTAGATGTTTATCCAGACTAAGGCAATTTGTTTAACCTCCTTGAACAAATAATTCGCCCTGAACTTCTGATTCTATTTTGGAATCGTCTGTTTATCAAGCTTTTATGGGAGTCTCAGTTGTTTCTTTCTAGTATGTTATCTACTTTAAATCAATTGGTTAAATTATATTTTGTAACAAACTTGTTTGTGGGTATATCCTTCTCCCCCAATTATTATTCACTCTGAGATACTTCGCAAGAGTGGAAACTAGCAGAAATTATATTTCTATAAAAACCTGGTAAGCCTCTACATGAAATATCCTCGTACCGTCCTATTAGTCTTCTTCCAGCACTGTCAAAGATCATAGAAAAACTTATCGAAAAAAGAGTGTCTGAAATAATAATAAATAATATAAAAAATAGTTTATCTGAAGTAATGTGCCATCTCTTAAAATTATACCTCAGTGATAGATATTCTCGTGTGAGATTTAATAACTCATGCATTACATTACATTACATGCTCGACAATATCATTAGGTGTCCCTTAGGAAAGTGTACTTGGACCAATTTTAGATGTCATTTACACTGCTGACCTTCCGACAAATAATATTATAACCTCAATTTTTGCTGAAGACACAGCTATATTAGCAGAAAAAAAGGGTCCTACAATTTCGTTATCACCATTGGGATACTCACTTAACCAAATAGAAAAATAGGTAAAAACCTGGCGAATTGCGTTAAATGATCAAAAATCTAACCAAATAGTATTTAATAACTGCCACAGTGGTTCGTCGGAAGTAACATTAAACAACAAAGCAATCCCCACTGCTCCATCTATTAAATATTTGGGCATGCATTTGGATAGTGACTTAACCTGGAAAACTCATATATGGATAAAACATAAACAACTGGATTTAAAGTTCAAAAAACACTATTGGCTATTGGGAGAAAATAAACTACTGGTATAAAAAACAGTCTTCAAACTCGTATGGACGTACGGCCTGCAACTGTGGAGTACTGCAGCTAAATGAAATATAGCAATGATTGATGCACCATGGTTTGTCACAAATGGATATATCTACAATAAACTGGAGATACATACATGAAGTGAAGTGATTGTGGAGTCTCATAAAAAAATTCTTTGTGCGGTTGGAAAATCATCCAAATGTGCTAGAGTTAAACTTACTAGATAATAGTCAAGAAACAAACGCCTCAAGCTAAAGACACCAATGGACTTAAATTATAACTAAATATAAGTTATACATGATAACGTAACTTTGTGAATGTGTACCTCTATAACACACTTTAAATTGTATGTAGAGATACTTTGTTATTGAACAAAAACCTCTTCTAGACCTGTCATCAAACCATATATGTACTTATTGTTACTATTCGTAACAGTTAGCATAAAATAAAAAAAAATATTGGTAATTGTCCAATGACTGACAGATTTTACCTTTTTTTAACTTTATTAATTTCTTTAAAAAGCCTAACGACTGTTATTAAAAAAAACATCTTTCTACACTTGAAATATGTAATTTAAAGAATCAGTACTCTTATCAAAATTAAGGACTGTTAGAAATCTCGAGACAAAAAAATTGTCAAGCCAATGGTAAAATGGTATGCTAATGGTCTACTTAAATGGGATTTCAAAAGGTACCTACTTGAGCAGCATGCATAAAAACACTTTAAAACATTTTGATCCCTATTTGAAGTTAAGCGGCATCTTTTATAGTTAACAGGGGTCTTACAACACATTTAAATAAAGAACATACTATATTGTTATATACCTGAAAGAAAAAATAAAGAATAATTTGAATTTCATATTATATTGAGCTCACGTAAAATATTGCTCTGTATATGTAAACAATCTCTTTAAAAATTTTATCTACGCATGCAATGTGTTAAAATACAAAAAAATGATATTAATATCAATTTAGCAATGCAACCTATTCGAATAATGTTTGTATTGGTCGTTAAATTTGCATTGGGTGTGTTTAAATAAGAGGGTGCCACGATAATAGATACTGTGGGCACACCCATAAACCTACTGAAAGTGATAATCTTTCATATTATACCTAATCTTCCACATACTTTTCCATTAATTTTTGATTGGCTGGGTCGACATGTTCGGAAAATTAAGATTTTAAACTATATACGTAATCAATCAAACAGAAAAACATTTATACGTTATATTGATAAAATTTAGAAATATTCAGTTAAATCTTTTAGAAGACGAATAATGTTGATTATTTAAGACAAACTTGGAACCTTTTAATGAAAGGATAAAAAATCCTTTACATCAAAAATGCGTACCATGATTCCATTCGAAAATGAATTGAGTCAATTTCGTGTTCAATTATGTTTTTTTCTTTGTGTAAAAATGGTAAACATTAGGCCCAATTTAGAGTAAAAGATTGAACTCATATCATAAAATATAATAATGCGTTCAGATAGATGTTCTTCTCACTGTCGACGTTTGGTGCAAAATTGAGATCATTTTGCCGCTTTGTCTAACAAGTGCAGATGCAGGAAATATAAGTCATGATGTCTCAAGTGTGTTTGGCATATTAGAGAAGACGGTGGATGCGTAATGTCATAACAAATGGCGCCTAGTTCATTTTAAGCGAGAATTTGGATATATATATATAAGAGTAAACTACGTTTTTCGAATAAAAAACTGCTTCTCGAGGAATGTGCGAGATTTATGTTTTCGGTGGAAGCTGTAATCTAGAAAATCATCCTTAATACTATGTAGGAATTTACGTTTCAAATTTAATACCCATATTATAATACCCATTTGCTATTGGGGCAACAGCCATGTTAACGAAAAGGTATTGTTTTTATACAAATAAATTAATTATAGCAGTATAGAAAATGGAAACAAGGTGGATTAATCAGAGAATGAACAGTTTATTGACGCTTCCAGGGAGCACAATGTTCATGAAACTGGATCAGAAATGGAGATTTCTGAAGGAGAAAACGAAAAAAAAAGAAGATGCAATCAATGAAGTAAGTGAGTATCATGTGGAAGATCCAATCTTAACCAATTAACCTTTTGTTATTGATAAAATGAACTGTATGTGTGTTAGGTCACTTCAGTATTACTTGCTCATATATCATTTTCTAGAAAAATTCACTTTCAGCAAAAATTAAATGGTAAACTGAGCATTTATAAGTAAATTTAATGAAAACGACTAAAAAACGTACGAAACTATCAATATGTACAAAATTAACTCTGTATTAGTAGTTCTATTTCACTTTGAACAAAACTTCCACTCTGCACAAAGACACAACTTAAATATAGGGTTAGAAATTGTCGTATTTTTACTAATGAATCGTTAAATTCTTTATCATTATCTTGCTTCTGTGAGACAATAATGAAAAATTGAGCAATGTCATTCATTATAAATAGAATAGAATATAAATAGAATAAAATGCTTTTATTAGTTCCCGTGAGCAACTAATGAGTGACTTAATTATTTAGTCAATGGTGGACAGTAAGAAACTGCGACTTTTGGCGCTAATTATTATTTTCGTATGATAGTTAGCGCCTAAACGATTGTAATTTTAGGTAGAAAGTTCTAGAAAAATATATCAGGTATCGCACAGGCCGTTAGTAAATAATAATAAAAAAGCAATGAGCCTAAAGTAGAACCTTGAATACACTATATGTAGCCAGATACTTTCAGACTGATATCCATTGTATGAAATGAAACTCCATCCTATATGTTAAGTGGATGTTAAATAAGATTTTAGAAATTTTAAAGCTGAAGCAAACCGAATCTACTCAATTAACTTAAAAGGATTTTATGATGTATCCTGTCAAAGATCATTGAAAAATCATTATAAATAACATCAACTTGCCTATCACTTCTGGAATACATTATATCGTAATTATCTAATAGGAACAAGATTTTAAAAAATTGCAAAATTTCGCATTGGACGAATTTTAAGTAACTGCGGCGAATCCATCCTGTCTACCGTAAGCAATTGATTGCTGAAAACCTGATGCAGTATAAATTGATGATAGAATAGAAATAAGAGTTTAGCTTCATTTAATAGATTTATTCCATGGGCGTAGGTAGCAGTTTTCTATCGTTTTTAATTAAATGATATCGGCAGTTAAACATGTGATTATTTAATTACAACTAGGTAAAGAAAATTGTTTTACTTTAAAAAACCTTAACGATACACTAATCCAAATATTTTTTCTGGCCTTGTGGTTTTTTTCGGGTAGTTTGTATCTACAAATTACAGTCTTAACTTATTTATATAATTTATTTGTCTCGAGGTTAACTATTGAAAAACCATTTTTTTGCAAAATTTTACTTTATTTACCGATATAGTCTCCTTCTCTAGTATTCATTCCAACGCTTCTCTAACATTTCCACACCTTTTTTGTCGAACATTTTATTTTTGGATTAAAAATCGGCGTTTTTACGGCTATGATTTCTTTCATTTGACCCAAATCTCTTTTCCTGGAGCATTATTTTTAAATCTGCGAAGAAGTAGTAATCGCTGGGAGCTGGATCCGGAGAATACATACCTGATATGTTTCGTCTCTGGTTACCTTTAGTAGTTGAGTTACCGTGAACATCTCATCTCCTGAATAAACCGTTTTAGAAAGCAGTTACATTGTAACTTATTAAAATTAAATTTTGGTCTTAAAATTATTTAAGTACGTCCATGAAACGTACAACGGTGTTTTCATATCCTATTGGATCCAAACAATGTGTCAATTTACACCTGATTACCATCGTCTATAATGTAGTTTCTGGTGGGATTTTTCAATTTTAGATACATTTCAGTTTATCGGCTGTTATTGTTATACTAAAGGAACAATATAGGCCTTTGTAAGAATTTAATAGGAACTTAAAGTGCGTCTACTTAGGAAAGTTTTAGTTTCTGCAGTTTGATATAGACAAGACATGTTTAGGTTAGGTATATTTCGGTAAAATATGTAAGAAATGTTTTAATCAAAGATTTATAATATTAACAATAGCATGAATTAATATTTAGTACCCATTAAAATAAGAATATCTTCAGTTAAATAATGGTACTATATCCTAGAGCCAATTTTGAGGTAAATTCGTAAAATATAATTTAAGGAAAAATAAAAGCCGCTTGAATGAATAATTTTAAAGAATTTAGTTCTTTTTTCAGTCTAGTTTATATGTACCACGACTTTTTTTTCTTTATTTCCTTTTTATTTAAATCTTTTTAACTTTTTTAATTTAATTTACTGTATCCCTTTTAAGCCTATCAACGTTTATTGTGAAAAATACTGGGAAAATCTATTCATGAATTATGGATGAAAGCATGCGAAAAATTTTATCAAGAAGTTTAGGGAAGTTGAGTTGAGATTTTCATGTCAGCCGCTAAAACGGAATATTTATATTAAATATTAGTTACGTTATATAAAGTTTTGGTAGTAATTCTTATACGAGAAAAAATGTTTGTACTTTCTCTAAAGGAATTTATAACACATTTAATATAATTTTCAAAATGTAAATATTAAATCAATAAATATTCTAAATTATACAACAAACTATTGCTGCAAATAAGTTTTACATAAATATAATAAAATTAGAATCATATTCGAAAGCCAAGTCTGTTAGAAGAAGACACCTTTAAGTTCACAAACCTAGATATATGAAATTAAATGCAATTTCTTTATAAATCCCAATTAGTAATTTGATTAAACATAATCATGAAAACATGTCTCCATAAAATTTAAGACTTCTCAGTCAATTAAATTATAACTGAAAACATGTTTTATAGGAAAATCCAAGAGGCATCTAAAATATGATCTTATATCAATATTTAATTTAAGAAATATCAAAATAAAAAGTCCACATTGTGTAAATATTAAATCCTGGTATACTCTAACTTGAATTATTTAATTAAGGAATGAATCTAACCTCAAATTCTGTCAACCAGTGAAAGTGTTTAAAACTTTTGTGTTTACATGTGAAGTTGATGTATGAGACACGGGATCATTTGGATTTTTACAGAATTTTCAATTTCTCATTTCAGTCTAAAGAATATCGTCTTATATTGTAAGTGAACGTCTATTTTTAAAAAGATTATGGAGAAATTGAGGCATAGTCTGGTTTGAAAATTTATTTCATGTTGAAAAAGATACAAAATAGAAAATTTATTTTGAAGTTTCTATTTGAGAATTTGTTGTTAAAATTGTATTATAAATTAGTTTAGTATATTTCAATTAATAACGAAGATAAGTAAAGTGGTGGGAGAAGTTCTACATATAATACTACCTGCAGGTACTCAATAAAAAATAATAATAATTGGTGAAATATATATTATACGTATTTTTTATTTTTATTTATAAAATTTGTTTTCTGTTTTAGTAGGTATAACCCATTTAATATATTTAATTTAATTCGTAATTACCAATCGAAACAGCTTTTTCCATTTAGTTTCATGTTTGGAAGAATATCATAAAAATCTGTGCATTACAAAATTTTCCTACTTTCTATAGAAACAGAACATTTTAATGGACTCAAAACCAACACACAAGCATGCATGTAAAATCTGATAATACGAACTTCGAACGAGGTGAAAACTTTTAAAAACACAGTTGAATTAGCTTATTTGGAAGGTTAGAAAAACCACGATAACCCGTGGAAAAAACTAGGTCATTTATATAATTTCCAACAGAATGTGCCTTTTTTTGTATTTCAAATATTAAAAATAATAATTAAAATTACAAAAAGGCGCTCAAAAAGAAAGTATTATCATGGATTATAAATTAACATGGGATCCACATATCCATAATTTAGTTTATAAAACCACTAAAGTTCTAACTGTGTTCAGAATACTGTTCAACAAGTACTGGACTCTTTCTCTTTCTTTCTCATTTGTCTTTTTCGGATTTTAGTCAGGTCTAGACTATGGGTATATCGATAGTCTCTGTTATGTGGCTTCTGTGTCATTCATTCCCAATCATCTAGCTTCTAGTTCATCATAATAGATATGCTAAGTACTTTAGATTTAAGTACGATAAACACAAATGAATAGATCACTCTATAAGAAAAGCCATTAATTCCTCACATTTTAAGAATGTCCCTTTCTAATTCTTTTCTGTAACTAAATCTCATCTATTCTTGCTCCCAAAATCATCAGACTGTAATACTTCTTTTAGTCCCCATAAAAAAGAAAAGACAATTTTACTTATTATAAATACTAGTTTCCTGCAAAAAATGACAGAATATCAGTAATAATCACAAATTTACACGAACTCCACAAACATAGAAGGTGGAGTGGGTTCATTAATAAATACACTAAAATCATTCATCCATTGAAAACTTCTAAGTATTTCCAGTATATTTCTAGATGAACTTTACCTAATTTTCGAAGCATTGTTATATACCAAGAAAAGAGAAACCAAGTACTCCCTCATAATTTGTAAATGTAAAGTTGTAAAGTATCCGGTACTGCATTCCTATAACTACAGAGCACTATTAAACCTAAATGGATGTAGCAAGTTGCTAATAAATAAATTAAATATTTGAACCAGTATTAGAGTTTTAAATTATTTAGAACTATTTCACATCCATAAATTATTTCGAATAACAAAAAAGTGTTAATTTCAAAATATCCTGTAGATAAAATAGCTTTGTATAATAAAAATAGCTGAAACTCCCTCATGGCCAACCCTCTCTGTACTAAACATTGGTTCTTCTTTTTTGAAACCAAGCCATAGTTGTTTAAAGTTTAAAAAGAAAGTTTGAAATAAAAGTCTAGGGTTATTATCTTCCGAACGGTTGTATGTAGATTATTTTATTATTATGAAGCTGAAAGTTTTTTATCAAGTCTAAGTTCGCAAATAAGCAGCATGGCTTTTTTGTTGGAAAGTTTAGCGTTTATGGAGATTTTTGATTAGCTTGCTGGTTATAGAAACCTTGTACATAGCTCGAATATAATAATTTAACAGATTATTAGTAAAACTTTGTTTTGTGAAGATTTTTATATAATAACGTTTTATGTACCTACACAAATGTGTTACTTACTTTTAAACGATATTCTCTGAGAGGGTTTTTTGCAAATACGTTCATTTAAAATTTTAAATTATTCATCAAAAATTAAACATAAATTTACTCAACTGTGAGAGTTGTGAGGTCATTCTAAATATGAGGATTGTTTACAGAAATACATTTTTTTAATTCTGAACAGGACATTTAACTTCAGCATTCTTTCACCGCTAGCGACATACTTGAAAAATGTAGGAGCTATTCTTAGTTAGTAATTGTTAATTCTCTTTATGTATTTAAAATAACAGAGTTCTTTCTGGCCATTTTGTTCTTGTCTACATAAAAAGAATAACAAAAAACAATAAAAATATTTAAATTTAAGTTTTAGTTGTTTTATTTCTACATATTTTGGAATTAGAAGAAAAGAAAAACGACAATGTTCTTAGGAAGTTGGGTAACTAGACGAAAGTAATGAAAAAGTGAAAAAATACATTTTAGAAGTTGAATTTTATTTGTTTTAAATTTACCGAGGTAAAATCGAGACGATTAGGAAGATCATTGCTGAGAAAAAAAAACATGTATTCTTATGAGAAATGAGCCAACAATCAATTGGAAATAATAATGACAAAAAACAAATTTTAGTATATTAGTCTTTAAATTTTAGTATTATGTTTTGTAAGTTATCTGAATTGTTAGATATTCGATTCTGATCATCAAGCGTTGATAACATATTTTTTCTCTGCCATCTATTCTTTCCGTTCCTATCAATGTTCATTTTCGTGAAATAAAATAAAATGCCAACCTAACAGGTACTTACAGGCGTAAGCAAATGTCCAGGCTGCCAACTGTTTAAAATGTATAACGTTGTCGCTTCACATGTGTTAAATAATTTCAATTAGATAAAATAATAGTTTCACTAAAAATCCATCTATTTTTCTATTTTTTGGAATATTTAGGATTCTTATTTCATATCTTTATCATAATTTTGAGAGAAAATTTATAATAAACAATATCAAAGATTTCTATTTTTTTTTTCTTGAAGTTTCATAAAATACTCAAACATTAACTCACCTATTATAAATTATTCTTAAATAATTAAATTAAAAGCTAATCAAAGTCAAACTCAATTTTTGGATACACACTATATATCAACAATCAATTTAAAAAAATTAACTCTTTAAAATTATTTTGGAAACAAATTCGAAGTACTCTTAATCCTACTATCCCACCTCAACTTCATTAAAAGAAGTAACTCACAAATATATAGTTATTCGAAGATATCTGAATACTTATTCTACACTATCTTAAAGCAAAAAGAAATTGTCATTTAATAAGTTCTTAAATTTTCTTCACATCATTTCAATAAATTTTCTATCTATTCATCTCTGATCCAAGAAAATAGAGCCGTTCTTTTAATTTCCCAATTTCCAGCCTGGTGCTCACGATAGTTTCATGCATTTTAAGCGTTCTTAAGATTAGGGAAGTGAATTATCCAAGGATTTAATGAATTGGATCCTTTCAATTTCGGTGTCTCTTTAATGAATATATAAAGGACATGGAAAAAGCAATCACAGTTTAGAGCAAACCTGTTACGTAAAGTTGTGATGGTAAAAGTTTTATGCGACACGTTAATTTTGCGGTCATTTAAATTTAATGTAAAAGTGTATAAAGCTTGCAAATCTTTAATTAAAATTTTTATTATTTATTCAAATATATGAAGTGTCAAAGAAATATAAATTGAAACAATTAATATACACGTTATGCCATGCCTTCATAATATAATCTATAAAAAAGTCTCTCTAAATGTGAATAAATTTAGGATATCATTAACAAATTTTATTTACAGAAAAACTTCACAACTCTCTTTAAAACAAACGTTAATATAACCGCCTATGTCAAACTTGATATTTCACTACTACTCTACAAGGTCAATTTCTCTTTTTATATGTTTCTCTTGACTTCTCGAACATTCCATAAAATTCTTAACGTTACTAAAATATTCAGGAAACTTACATAGCTGTCAGCAATTAATTTATGTTATTCTCACAGCTATTGGTTATAGTATAATTGGTAGTATTAAAAAATATAGGGCATTCCTTTCAACATTATTTTCAATTTTTATCTAAAACTTGCATGTTCCAACCGAGATCGTGTGCTCAGTTCAAAGACAAAATTACATTTTTTTTCTAAATAGTTTGAAATCGTTTAACTATAGTTCCAAGCTTTCATAAAACAACAGACCTATAACCACAATATTATCAGCTTCCTGTTGAAAATTTAAAAATATGTGTTAGAACAATTTTCACGTTTTAAAAGACCACTTTCCATCGATCATAGAAAACGAGTTGGATTTACATTAATAGCATCAGTATCGTTACCATTATACCAGAAAATGGATTTGTTGCGGATTATTTACGATATCATGCTATCGATTGTTGGTTTGACCAGAAATTCCGCCTGAAGACGACCTCAAAAGGGTTAAGTGAGGTCACAAACTCCATTAGAATAAAAGTCCTTGACGACGAAATAGTGCGCAGTTCAAAGGTATTTCGTTCTTTTGAAGTTGACAGCTTTCACATTAGATATTCAATTGCAAACGAATTGAATAGTTTACGGCAATAGATGACCTTTTTGTTGAAAATAACTTGTATGCAATGAAAATAGAAATAAAACTTTTAAAAAGTTTACCAATAAAATTATTTTATTTAGTCTTTACCACTAAACTATTACTATTTCTACGGCAACTGCACATTAAATGTACCTTTAGGTTTTAGATGGAAAATAAGGTGCCCAGTTATTGGGTACCTCAACTATGATCTTTATTCTTCGAATGCGAGTTTTTATACTCATTATTTTTAATAGGTTTACAGAAAGTCTGGATGGACATTGGCTTCCAACTAAATTTGCCTAAAGCTAGAATGACCTTGCTTTTCCCATTACGATTAGAATTCATACATTGTTGTAAAGATTTACGTGCTGGTTAATCGCCTGTTAAAAAATAAGACTCAGTCTTCCAGTACTCCCGCAAACCTCTAAGGGAGGCTTCACATTATTGCTCGCTATGAAGTTGAAGTTAACAGACATTTTTTTAGACATACAAGCTGAAATGGAAAGGTTGGTATATTCAGTAAGATATAGAATAATTTGTAATTCTTAATTTATGATAAAATAATTACCACTTATTTAAAAATTTCTTTTGATAACAATTTGCCGTTTTTTAAGTATTGTTCAATGATGCAACTGTATGTTCGATTTTAAAACTATATAGTTCGGAAATGTATCTACAACTTATTTACAGACTACATTATTTCCGAGATTACCCTCAATGCCATAATTTAAACTATAAAATATAACAATTTGTCCCTTAGGTGCTACTTATTTGACCCAAGTCTAGTGATCCCACTCCACTCGAATCTAACACAAAAACAACTACAAGTAGTTACCAGAGAAGTCCAATTCCGACACGTTGAGCGAATCCCTTTAACCAGAACGAGTTGGTGTTCCTGCGACGGACTCTAATTGAGAAGTGTAATTAAATTTTTATTGAAACTATCGATCCTGACAAATTCTAAATTCAAAGTTACCAACACTGCTAAATTAGTTTGATGTAGACCAACGATAATTCTTTACATCAGATTTTAGAATTAGTAAGTGGAAGGACAATTAAAATACGAAGAAAAAATATTTGATTGTAGTAATTAGTTCAGTAATAAAATAATGGTGAAAATATGTCAACAGGATAAATGCACCAAATGATAACAGAGATAAACATAGGAAAAATAGTAGTGGTAACAAACTCATCTCCACGAATTTCAATAGTTTATTGGAAAAAGGAATATCTTATCTCTATAAAACGGTTTTCTTCAACATGACTTCTTTGTTGCTCAATTAATCACTTGGTGCTAGATCAAGAAAATATGGGTTTGTCCCATTAATTCAAAGCCTTCTTCTGTATGGTACTCATGGCTCGTTATTTTAGTAAAACTTGCCTCAACGTTTCTTCCTGATTCGGACAAATTGACACCAAAATTTTATTATCATTTAAAGAGTAGACAGTTGTGTAATAAATAGGATAACATTATTAATATTATTTTTGTTTTTCTAATATTTAATTAAAGAACAAAAAGAGAACCAAAAGGGTTATAAACATGTTCATTTTAATAGAGCAGTTAAAGTGAGAAAATCATTAAAATTGTTTTAACTGTGAAAAAGGTACAAACATTTCTATTACAACATTTATTTTGACAACTAGAAGAAAGCCAGATTTGATTTGATATCAAATGAGATCCGAAAGTATACAGTTTTGTATATATTGACAGTGTTTGGAGGTGGATACCAAAGTAACAGTTCGAAATCTGAAATGAAAGAGACACCGTAATAGTGTTTACTTTTTGCAAATAGTCAATTGGAATTAGCAGAATCCACTACCTTAAATTTGGTAGTAGTAGAGAGTCACAGAATTTTTACTCTTTATTTTGACCTCTGGGATATAATAACAATTCAGTAAAATATTCGTGGTACCCACGTTGCGCTAATTTTTTTCATACTCAGTTCTTGGGTCGATATATTGCACTATATGATGTAAAGAACCTTTTCAACATTTTACCAGAATCGAACTTGTTGAATGCTGACGCTAGTTAGTTCTTTTATTTCAGACATGCGTCCAAACTAAATGATAGAATTATTATCCGTTTTCTAGTACTGACTAAACAATAATGTTTGTTGATCTTAGTCCATACCCAATTTAACTGCATAGAACAATACACTTTTTAGTCAAGCTAGCGGACTTGCTGATTTTGGCGTTGCAAACTTTAATTACACGAACTGAAGCTCGCACTAATTTAATTAGCTTGTTCTTTGGGTGGATTATGTTGGCCGAAGTATTACACTATCAAATGTTCCTGCGCTTTAGTCTAGTCAGTGTTTACTTTTCAAACTCTCAACACTCAAATGGACTGCGGAGTCAAGCGGAATAAATGAGGTAAAAGATACTTTTTTAATCAAAGGGTTATAAAGAGGGAGAATAATTGCATTACTAACAACTTTCGTCGAAATTGCATATACAAGAGACATACAAGGTAAATCGCTGTTACAATTGATGATTCAATTAATATGCCATTTAGGACGTTATAGTTGTAGTAAAAGCATGGGAGACTGAAGTTATATTCCAAGCATCATTTAGTTAGATTTCTGATACGATATTTATAAAACAAATATCTCATTATAGAGCACTACTTATTAACCACCTTTCTACAACTTTTTCATCAAAATTAGACAAACGAAAATTATGTAAGTATTCCTCTATTCCACTAGGCGTATTAACTCGTATCTAACAAGAGAATATAAAACTTGTATTCCGTATGTTACTTATTCTGTGCTATCGGAAGATGAAACAGTTTGTGGGACAATTTGATTTACTCACATAGAATCGAAAAAATTTCTTCAATTTCTTTGTATTATTTATAATAGTTCCTCTTGGAATGCTTCTGGTTACGCAGGTAGAGACTTCGTTTGACTTCACCTTCTGTATGTGATCTACGTCCAATTGCTCTGGTGGATTGTCGGCTAAGATTTGTTTTTTTTTTTTGTTAGACTCTTGATGATTTTTTATATTAGATCATAAATCTGCTTCTTGGTGACGTATGGTCCCTCTTAATTCTTCTGCGGTTTTGGACACAGAATTATTTTCGTCATGGATATCTTCTTCCAAAAGTTGGACTTTTTTTAACCATCTCTTCATCAGGTTTGAAATCAATTACCAAGTCATATGGCAGTCTCATTTCCAGACCAAAAAAGACTTTCTGCAACCATTCTCTCGAATAGACTTCCCTTAATATATTTGCTGCAATATAAATACGTTTTCCTCAGTTTCTTTCCTCCTTACAGCTTTAGATTCGTTAGTTAGGTAAACGACCTCTTAGTTTAACTGCTCTACTGCCAATGAAGTTTATAACAACACTAAACTTTTCCTTTACGCATATGGACTTCTTGTTTCCTTTTTGGATTTATTTAATTCTTTAATTAATTGTTAGAATAACAACATTAGTATGTGCATTACTTCTATTATCCTCTTTATTACATAAGTGTCAGTCTTTAACTGATATTAAAATTTATATTAATTAAAAGAATTATAGAAGCTATAATACTCCTAAAATGATCGTTAAATTTTTGTTCTTTAGCCTAAACGTTACTGAAAATACTAACGTAAACAATATTATTATGGAAGTAGAACAAAATTCACAGAAGGAAACGTACGTGTTACGTTTTTGAAACAAAAGCAAAACCGTTTATGGAAACAAGCGCCAAATACAGAACAATATTTATTATGAATTGTTTACGGTAATTACTTTATTGTACGGCATATAATACTTTTCCTAATGGTAAGAGGCACAATTTAGTTACTGTTTGTTTCTAGGTCCACTCCCCACTAATGTAGGTATTTGGTACTCCTACGATTAAGTTAAAAATAAAGTGACGCTTAAACGGCAGCGGTGTATGTTTTAGAAATGATATATTTTATTAAAGTAATCGTATGAGCTCAAATATACTTTGCAAGACTAGAATCTTTGGAGTTTATAAGAATCAGAAATTTGGTAAGAACTTCAAGTTGGGAAGCTAGTGAGGAAGAATATGTAGAATATAAGAGATATCAGAGATTTCCCTTTATTGAATCTACTCATAATCCCAATATTTTCTAGGGAAGTAGCATTAGAGAAATTGCTGTAGTCACATTTGAGAAAATGGATAATCTCATGGGATCTCAATTGCTAAATATGTCACTAAGGCGCAGATTCATCAGTGAATAAGTAACCAAGAATTATGTTGGTGGCCAAAAACCCCATTTTAAAATCAAGCTAAGTTATTTCTTAAGAATATATCGACCATAATGACAGCAGATCTACTAAGCTACAGTCCAAAAACGATTAGAGCGATTGTAAGACTGTTGATGGGACATTGGAGGCTGAGGAAACACATGAAGAGAATCAGATTGACAGAGGAAAATCTTTGCAAGAATATGATGAAATTGTGAAACACGTACTACGCGAGTATAAAAGCTTAGCAAGAGTTCGTTTTCAACTATTTGGCCAAGAAACATCGACGGAGAAAGCTACGCAAAGAAACGATCAAAGTTAAGAAACCTAATTAGGGAACTAAAGCTAAATAGCGAATAGCACAGAGAGAACCACACTAGATCTGGAAAGATCGCAGTAGAGTAGGAAAGGAAACCACTCCAAATCTAAGACTCACATCTTTATTGCAGGTAGCAAGACAAAGAGGCACAACAGATATCTTGGATCGTAGTGTATTTACCTATTTTTCATACAATTCTAGGATTAACGTAGAATCTTTATTTTGATATTTGTACAGGTTTTGGTCCTATTTCTTATTGTTTTTTAAATAAAAGATCAAACATCATTACTGGGGTGAGAAACCTGCTTCCATTTTGTATTTTAATATCAATCAACTGATAAGTGAAACATTGGTGACTATCCCACTAGGACCGTTAGAATATTACATCACTATATATTTTGTATTCTCGAATCGATATTTTTCTGCGGTCTCGTTTCGAACATTTCACATGGTACTTTCTACTTACAATTGAATCATTGCGATACGCCCATGAATTTATATATAAATAAGTCAACAGAACCTGAGAGAATTCATAAATTAAGTAGCGGAACTGTCGCACCTCCATTTTATGATGGATTTTCAGAATATGACTAACACCAACACGATAATTTAGTGCACTAAAGGCACCGGCAATCTAAGAATAGCTACTAATTTTAGTCAGCAATTTACATTTATAGTTGAGGTAAGGCCAAGGGTGACATGTAATAAGTTTTCAAGTCGAAAGTTCCCCATATAATTTACTCTTTATACATAACATAAGTGATTGATTTATTACTAAGAAATTATTGTTTATTGTGGTTTCTATAAAAAATTAATTAGCTACAACGATAACGGTTCATTTTTATTATTTTTATTTTTTATTTAATTTATATGTTTTTACTTTTATTTTTTTATCTATTATTTAGAGAAGTTATTTGAGCCCACATGAATGTATTCTTTGTAGAAACGTTGATGATTGACGAATAAATGTGCCGAAACGTTGGCAGTTGAAATAATATTTATTTTTCTTAACTGGACCTAAATCCAACAAAATTTTAATAAAAACTTGTAATAACCAGTAACTTTCATTAATTATTATTTATTGTCACAACTGAAGCTTTTACGTTAAGAAACACTCAGCAGATTTTACTTAGTGGAGCATAAAAAAGTTGTTAAAGTTACTAGAATTTTCTTTTCAAATTATTTCTTACTAGTTTCGATCAATTTTGTAAATAAATATATATACATATTTTAAAATTAAAATACTAAATGCCGAAACGTCTATTATAAATAACCATATTAAAAAAAGATAGTCTACCTATTATCTAAAAAATTACATAAAATAATGCCCTGTACATTAAAAATCTAGAATAAGACACTACTAGACAGTTATTTATCTTCCTTTCGCTTACTTAACGAAACTTGACAATTCATTGAAATCCTCGAGGATTACGGTTATTTTAATTTAAAAATAAATTTTTTTAAATATACTGCATATTTACATGTAATGTTTCACGCACTACCCTATAAATACTAAAATTCACAGATACCCTGTTGAAGATAAAGACATAAAAATAGTGCTTAAATGATCTATTATAAAATAGCAAAAATATATGATCTGAGATTAAATCAAATTACTCTATTTATCAATACAAATTATAAAATTAAGTAATAAAGTTAAATAATGCATTTTGTATTCTGTATATTTGCATAACTAGCTTTAGCCTATATTTATCAAACTGACACCAGGTAATGAAATTTTTTGAAATACGTGGAATATAAATTATTGTCCCTAGGCAGCAATTTGTTTGTGCTATTAAATTATTGGAAAACAAGAATAGCCGTAGCGTGTTATTTTTTGATATTAATGTAAATCCATGTCATGCATTGTAAGTAGAAATTGCAATAGTTAGAGTTCAATACGAAAGTTGACCCTTGATCTAATTACATTGTACTTGTATTAAATAATTGAAAATAAATTATACATATATCCGAGCACCAAGAAAATCGAATGTGATGTTTTAATATTTATTTATTGTCTTAATAAGATTAAAAGGCAAAATTTGTAATTAATATAAAATAGGAATAATTGGTTCAGTTTTTTGTTCTTCACCATTACCTACTTAACCACAATAATAATTATATTTTCAATAAAGATAATTATTTAAATAACTGTTATTATCTGGCTAAAATGTTTTTACTTTAAAATAAAAGATCAGGCTTATAAACTTATATAATCTTTTGTGAACACATGGAATTGACACACAAAAAATCTCATTTTCATCTGCATCGCCCAAAGACAAAAGTAAATTAAAAAGTAAATAGGCAGTCAGCCGCAAATATTAAAATTGGAGATGGCATCTGCTTTCACTAAAAACTTCCTGATTCACGAAGATATGGTAATCTCATGCATTAGTGAACGTAGTTATTTATTTAATAACAATATTATTCAAAACTATAAAAATAATGTAATTAAAGTTTAATTATTAATGCCTAATGGGTACGCCTATCCATTGTTTTTGTCAAAAGAGAAACCTTAGTGATGACAATAAGTTATATAATAATAATGAAATGAATAGAATATTTTAAAAATAAATAAATTGCAGATAGAAAATGTTTATAATATATTTACATAGACTGCAACAAAGCCCCATGTTATGACTTTATATTATTATTATATTAACAACAACCTACAATAGTATATTTCGTCTAATCTATTTTCCTATTCACTGGCCCAGAAAACCTCCAACCGGACGGACATATATTTTACCGAACTATAAGTTTACTACCAAAAATGTCTAAAATCTTTGTAAATCACTTGTTAACATGAATTAAGTTAATTATTCTTACTTAAAATTGATTTCTAGTCACCAGTTCGGATTTAGAGAAAATTAATCCAAGATACAGCAATTCCATACATTTATTGATTCACTACATGAAGTGCATAAAAGAGAAAGTTAAATTTATCTACTAGTTAAACGAAATATACTTCAAATCATGGTAATCAATGCAAATTTCAATTATCAACGGATAAAATCCGGAGTACCACAAGGTAAAGTTATGGGAAGGTTCCTGCGCTGCCAGTTTACTTCTGATTTACCAAATTTACAGCTACATTTGCAGATGATACGCAATTATGGCAGCAAAAAAGAACCTATAACACTTTTGAATCAATACAAAATCCTTTGGATATATTACAAGAGTGGGTTAAACAATGGCGAATCAAAGTAAATGAAGGTAAATCATCCCAGATTACCTTTACAAAAAGATGCCCTCAGGTTACAATTAACGACTCTCTAAAGCAAATCAAATTTCCAAGTTAAGCTCCTAGGACTCTATCTAAATGAAAGGCTTACTTGGAAGGCTCATACCATTGCAAATATGCAACAGTTAAATATTAAAACCAGACGAATTAATAGGTTGATTTGAACACGGTTCTAGTTCTCTCTGGAAAATAAGCTTTTACTTTTTAAAGTCATACTTGAGCCAGTCTGGAAAAGAGTAAAACTGTGGGGATGTGTCAAACCATCTAACACTAAGATCTTGCAAATATATATCACACGATTACAAATACCCTACGGTACGGCTGGAACTAGACCATACAAAAAGATTTGGAAATTTCATTCATTAGAGAGGTAACTTGATCACAGGCTACTAAACATTGAACTCCCCTTAAAAACCATGAAATAGAACTCATTAGCCAATCTGGAAGTAGAAAGGAGGTTAAAGAAAATATAGCTAAAAGACCTTGGACCGCTGGACAATTTTCCCCTCAATGCAGTTTCACTAACCACAACTTCACTCAACAGAGTTTGACTGAACACAGCTTCACTCAATACATTTACATATTACTCTTTGTTTTCATTTTGTTGTAAATATTACATAAAAAATAAAAGAAATAGGTAAGGCGATTTTTATTTACAGATAATTAATTTTGATTCTGATTACTTATTATTATTAGTCAACAGATAAAGATAGCTACTTAATATGTTGTTTAAAAATTAATTGATTTGTAATCTATATTTTATTATGTAATTATTAAAAAACGATAACCTATATATACAATTTATCAATCATTACAAAAATTAGCATTAAAATTAAACAAATTATTTAATGATTAGAAAAACAAATTTACTTATTACTTATTAACTTATTATTGTTTATTTCAACTTAATCTTAAAATTATGTAAATTATGTATCTAAAAGATATTAAGTCCCAAATCCAAGAAAGAGGACAACTAAATATTTTAAAATTTTTAGAATCACAGCAAAGTTACTTTTTAGACAGAACAGTCGCCCTTAGTTAAACGAATAATTACAATTTTTACAACCTTGATTAAAATTATTAGGAACATTTTCTAATTAAAAATTGGCTACAAACTATTTCAATGTCGTACTTTAAATTAGCCATTTTTTCAAAAAAAAAATAATTTTACCTATATTTTACTCTATATACGAGTACTAGATAAAATCAAATATAAACATTAAAGAAAAAAGTTATTACCCGCTATACTGCCTTGACCACTTAAATGCAGTAGCCAAAGTTATAAACATTATTTGCCATATTAAAATCATAAAAATACACTAACCCAATTCTGCCGTTCAAAATAAACTTAAACTACTTACAGTTTCTCGTTAACGTAAACATTATCTTTTATAATACTCTTCGGGTAAGTGCCATTTACATAATAACCATTTTTCCCCTTGCTTTTAAGTAAAATGATTAAATTTTATCATTAAGTTAAGAAAATAAAACAAAATTACACAACCGTCGAAGTTGGAAACTTTTCTAATGGTAAAAGAGTCACAATAAAAGTAGTAGTAAAATAAATTTAAAATTTAATTTTTAATTTTAAGGTTGTGGGCTGTATAGATATAGTTTCGCCATCAATTATTAGGATAATGTAGTATTCAAATTCCATTAGTCTAAGAAAATGATTTACTATTAGATAAAGCGTTTGACTCATATGATCTGTACCCACAGTTTCAGCAATTAAAAACAATTTTAATAAAATAATTTCCAGATTTTAGATAAAATATTTCTTGCTAACTAATTCATTTGTACACACCATTGGAAACACGTTTAAATATTCATGAACCTAATACTTTACAGATTTCAGTCGAGAAGCATATTTCATTCTGTCTGCCTACGGCAGTTTGTCAAAAAAACGCAAAAGGAGGATGAGTAATTGAAAAAGTAAACGAAGATAGATGTCACCTGCTGATAAAAAGATTATATTTTCCGGATGTAATATAATTTCTTCTCTTTAAACCATTTCAGCAATACAAATAAAGAAATGAATCTGATGTGGAACGTATAAATATAGAAAAAAAATTATTTTGAAATTCTATAGTTCATTTCGAAAGGAGAAGGAGTAATAAATCATTTTAATCTAGGCTAATCAACGTAAACCACAGACGTACAATAACCGATTTCAATACATGCAATTTTCCATCAGTTTAGTCCTATAATATTCTAAATACACTAGTTTTATTATTAATTATTAATATAAATATGGAAAGATAAATAATACTTATCTTCCAAAGCGTTTTAATATGTATTAAGATCTGCCTAGGCTTCGGTATCTGACAATATACCATTTTCTTAAGAAATCAAAATCTTAATATGTACATATTAAAAGGCTTTGAAAGACTGTGGAAATGCAATATAAGTATTATTTATTTTTCTATAT
This sequence comes from Hermaeophaga mercurialis, assembly GCA_951812935.1. NCBI lineage: Eukaryota > Metazoa > Arthropoda > Insecta > Coleoptera > Chrysomelidae > Hermaeophaga > Hermaeophaga mercurialis. The sequence continues at coordinate 9,526,788 of OX638361.1, read as the reverse complement.
TAATTATGAATAATTTCCATAAAGTAATAGTTGAAACAATCAATTTAATTATTATAATTATTTTTTGAAACATAGATTTGCCATTTAACTCTACATACATCACGAACTGCCCCAGTTTGTTATCTAATTCCAGAATATTTGCAATTTGTGAGTCAGTTTTTTTACAAAATTACTTTATCCTGCCTCTTAAAAAGTTTTTTCTTAATTATATTAGCTTAATGTAGGCGAATGAAACGCCCATGGCAATATCAGACAGATCCCAGGTTACTTACCTATTCAATTAAATATAATAAATAAATAAAAATAGAATAAATTGCTTTCAACTCAGTGATTAGATGTATTTTGTCTACAAAGTTAACCTTTAGCAATTGATGGTTTTATTAGTCTCTCATTTCCAAATAGACTATAACGAAATTTTTGATAAGTGAAAATTAAAATCTTATAAACAAGCACTGTAAAAAGTGCAATTACCGCAGAGTTCCTTTCAGGTGGAGATTTCGGTAGCATATATGTATGGTAAACAAGTTATTAGTAAGGGGATGTCAATTTATATTTTAATGAATATTAAATGACTTTGCACCTTTTAAAAATTTTGCACCGTCTATCGACATCACGAACATTTTGGTATTGGATGTAACACGTTCCTTATTAAAAAAATGTTAATTTCTTCAACACACTTATGTATATAAGGTATGAAAATTGGATAATTATCCATTTCGTTACAGAGTACTTATTTTCGCATTCATTTTAACCATTTTTGTTTTTTGTTAATTGCTGGAATGTTAAATTTATTTTTAATTTTTATGGTAAACTCCGAAAATAATTGGAAAAATTAGAGACTTCACCTCTTTATAAACCAACAAGATTAGCTTCCGAATATTTTCAAGCATTTATTAAATCAAAACATTCACTAAATTATATGAACAATTTGACTTTTATTATCACTTACGTGCTTTACTTAATGGTTTTATATTTAGAAAATATATAGATGCATTTTAATTTTTAATAAATATAAAAGATAAATTATACTTATTTTCAATTTCCATAGTTTTCCAAAGCTAATTTTTTTTATGTATATACCAATCAGCATTCTACAAGATATAAGAAATAGGTATCTGATATTATCAGTATGATTTTATGTTATAAATTTTCTAATGAATAATATTCTTTATTTTCTAACAAATTGGTTAATATTATATATTTAATCTAAAATATAATCTTAAATAATTGAACTTCCCAGATTTAATTGTTCATTCAGTACTGTATATTGAGGATATCGTAGACCTTTCTTGATTTCAAATTTAGAATAATTATATAATATTAACCCATTTTTTAGAAAATGAAGAATATTATTGATTAGAAAATTTATAATATAATAATATATAAGATACCTGTCATTTCTTATATCTTGTCTATTGTTGATTGGTTCGATAATTCATGATGTACGTAAAAAATCTGTATTGATATATCTGAAGATGCTTAAACTTAAGTCTTATATGAATTTTTACAAAAAGCTTTAGAAAACTGTAAAAATTTAAGGTATGTAATCATTATGATTATTATTTTTATTTTTATTTTTTAATTTAATCAACTGGTAATATAATATTAGTTAATAAATATTTCTATTTTCCAATTGACGATTTGTTCCTAATATAACTGAAATTCCTTAATGATCTGTTAAATTTAAATTTTTGCCAATTTTTAGGGCTTTTACGGGTTATTAATTTCACATCCCAATGCACATTGTATTTTAAATGAAGATAATCAAATGTTGCTTAAATTTTAGGCCTGGTTTTAATTTTGCCTATTATCTTTCGTTCTCTTAAATCTTGAAATTCTTTCTCCCAACCCTTAGAATTTATGTCAAAAAGAAAATCATTACTACCATGTTAAGGCGTTGTGGAAAAAAGTTTCAGAATAATTTATTTATGTACCCATTCTCGTGTATTTCTGTCTAAAAAATGCACTTTTCTACATCAGTGAAAAACGTGAATGTAGAAGGTTAGGAGGGTAGGTAGGTGGGCCCCATGGAACTTCCTCTCAGCTCCTGTTCTAAATTAGTTGAGAACGTCACCGAAAGGTGTCCCTTTAAAAATCACAGTTCTAGAACTTTTGTTCAGTCTCCAGCCTTCCAATAAATCATAGTTATTTATTTTTATTTTCTCACACTCCTAGAAAATATATTGTTCCTAACACATTTTTTAGAACAAAACTCCCATTTATTGAAAGACGCACTTCTAAGGATGTGTTTTCATTTAATACTTCTACGTCTAGCATATCCCGCAGTAAATCATAATATAATAAAAATGGTATGTTCTTGAACGTAATGGATGAAAAAATGCTTGGAACAATATTTTCTAGCGTTAGAGAAAATCCAATTTGTTTCCTCGAATGGCGTGTTTAAAACGCATCCGTCAATATTGGTCGGAGTTAGACATTCACTCATTCGAAAAATTGTGGCCACAGGTGACAAACAAACTCGCTACATGGCTAGAAAGCATGTTGAAGTGCTCCCTTTCTAATTTAGTTTATTCATCCCTTCATACCCTTTTGTGTTTTGCTTATAAATCAAACAGAGCCTTTAAAACCTTTTGGAAAAACGAAAAACGTCCTCTGATTTGCATATGAGAGCGAACGTACAGGGCCGTAAGTCGGATACATTTAATTATTTGTTTATAATATGTATGTGGATCTAGATTAAATTAATTATAAATATTATTTTTCTACGCATTAAATGTGAGGAGTGTTATTATAATTTGCTCGTTTTTTTTTTGTTGATAATGTATCTTCTTAATGTTACTTTGAAAATTGAACCATTATAATTGCTTTTCGACTTCAGAGTCTAAATCTGGACTGTTGTAAAGAAAACACTCATTTTATTTGCTTTTAGAATTGCTGATCGATGCTTGAATTTGTATGGATTGCTCTAAGTTTTTAGAACTCTCAAATATTTTTTAAAGATCATCAATAAGAAGTTTTAATAAAATGTTAGCTTAATATTTTTGTTGTAACACACATACAGTTTATACGAGGATAGTTCAACAGATATAGTTTTAGAGGCTGTAAAGTAGTACTTTTTTCTAATATTAAAAGAAGGTTAAGGCCGTGTTGTAATATTTTACAAGACTTTTATCTAAAAGGCAAAATCATAAACAATACGATTCTACTCTATTCTTCTAGATTATTTTGGCCAAGTCTATAGAAGAAAATATTCCCGTTCTTTTTTCTAGGCTGGATAATAACAGGCAATATTCCTCATACTTTAGTTATAAATCATAACATTTTATTCTTTTCTCATGTTTCTGAAATTAACACTGATGATTTAAGACTTGAATCATTTCCTACAAAATATTGGTAAATAGAATAAACTTCTAGTAAACGTCTCCTTTCTCAAGAAAATAATATTACAGAAGAAGATTATAAAGGAATTTCAAAAAAAAATTTAGAAAATTGTTCCCTTATTTCACCATCTGAGTTAGGTGATTCTTTCCAAATCGTAATTTAATAATTTCGCCAGTAAGTAACTCATAATTGATGTCACCACCAAGAAAAATATCAATTGTTGAAAGCTTGAAATCTTCAGGATCTGACAGAGATATATAGTAAGGTATGTTGAATAAATTAGTCTTAATGGAAGTTTGAGATAGTTTACATTGAACAGGTTAGAGAAAAATGTACGTTTTCGTTAGTATGAATGAACTGTTGATAGAGAGAATGAAGTAAGAGATTTTTTAGTTTGACTTACAAGCCGCATAAAAATTATATCGGTATCATTTTCGTAAAACACTCATTTTCAGTCGTTTAAGAAATAACGTGAAGAGAGTTTCACTTTTATTCTCCTCACAACTTATCTCTACTTAAATTTATATTTAATATTTACTAATGAGTCGTTAAATTTGTTAAAGTGAGAAAGTAAAAAAATAATGACACAATGAGAATGTCATTAATTAACAATAATATGTCTTTACCGGCCTTTTTTTGGTTGAAATTGAAAATAAGGAAAACCTCGAGAAATATACCGATTGGATGATTATTATTTAAAATTATTTGGAACGAATTAATTTTAAACACTTTCGAAATAAATAATTAGTTATTCTATGTTTGGTTCAACAATAGGCAGGTTAAAAATATTTTTCATTTAAACCCTTCCAAGGCCAATTACTATCTTAATCCTGTAACAGACGTCTTCAGGCATGAACAATAATATTTGTAATAATTCTTATTTGTATGTGTTCTCAAGAACTTTTGATCTTCCTCTAAAACTAAGCTATCCTAACCTAAAATAAAAATTAAATAATTACATGTGTCAATAGAATTATCCTGTTATAGACATGCAATAAAATTGTGCCAAAAATTTCAGCCTAAATTAGCTTTGAACAAGTATTCAACAATAAAATCGTTGTACCAAAAAGTTATTTATTTGGTGTCCTGTACCAATAAATAATTTTACTCTTCTCTTTTTTAATTGTGCTTTCATTTGTTTCAGGGACCGGGACGTAAAATACAGAATTACAGTGCTGAACTTTCCGTTGAGTAGTGGTTTAAAAATCAATATGTCCCAGGTGAGTTTAACATAAATCATGTACAGGGTGAATAAAAGCAATTAAATCGTAGAGCTTTCAGCGATTCAACCTTCAATCCAACCCTCTTCTATGGTCTTTAAATTATGTAAATTTATCTAGATTCACAAACGTAACAGATACCCATCACGCCCTACCGGTAAGAAAATTAATGTATAAATTACATGGTCTAAACTGTGGGGTTGCCTTTAATTATTATTTATCTATTTGTATTTTTTACTCAACCAAGGAGCGTTATCTATTTACTAGTTCAAGTACTCGTATATGTATAATTTAAATAAAATAAATACTTCATCCATCCGTTCAAAGTCACATTTGAGGCTGTAATGTATCTTACATTAAACATGTTCAGGAAAAAAATATTTTTTGGTTTGCCTATGAATTATTATAAATTTATGGTCTTGTGATAATATTCTAATAGATGAATGTTAATCATTTGATATTAGGGCACATCTTTTGATTATGCAAATTTATGAAGAAAATTAACTTCATTTATTCTCTTTAAAAGAATCAGTATCAATTAGAGACCTTATTTTCTTTCTTAATGTTAAAGAAAGGTTGAAACGTATCAAACCTTCATTGATCTAGAAAAGGCCTTCGACAGAATCCCGAGGAGTATGATCGAGAATAGTCTGACAGCAATTAAAGGCTTCCTAATTTAAAAACCATTTTACTAGCCAGTTATAAAAATTTAAATACTTTTAAACAAACATTATCTCAAAATTCTATTAATTGTGAGAATTATGGGTGGCCAGTGTTGAATTGATATTATCAAACAGAATTATAAAATTTATTTGCGACAATTTCAAAATAAATTTAATGTAACAGAATAGAGGTAAACAATTATTTTTAGAATATAATCTGTAGTATTTGTTAATTTAAAACTAATATTATACTTACCCTCCATGATTCCACTATTAGAATTATTTTATTTCTGATTTTTTTATTTTATTTATTTATTTCCAAAAACATAGTTTTATTTTATAATCCAAGTTTAATTACGTAACAATTATATCTTTCGACTAAAGTTTTTCTACAAATTCCAAATACATACGTATATATACTATTGACGGTGTTGGAAAATAGATAAAAAAAACAAAACGAGGTTATTTAAATCCATATTTATTTAGTTATTAATAACTATAAATTAATTAGCAGGTGTAATTTTAACCGCATTAATTACCAGATGTGAAAATTGAGTTATTATAAATGAAAAACGGTGCATTTTTATATTCTTTTTCGAATAGTTTACAACCTCAATATTGGATATACTTAAAGTCCCATAAAAATATGTTACAAAAACAAACTATTCAAATAGTTTATTTACCCTCTTAACTATAGAAAATCTAAACGTCTACTCTTTCCATTTCTCCTTATGTGAAAACAAATAGATCTGGAGCCGATATTTAAAAGGTTTTTTAAATCCATTTAATGAAAAAAGAAATAAAGTTTCGTACATACATAATAATGATTAATATTTAATTAAGAAAATGAAATTTGACCACAACAACAGCCAAATGTTCATTTATAATAATCAAATATTTCACAATATTTTGATTAATTAAACCATCATATTGTACTATTATTGTAAAATTAAAACCTATTTCATGTCGTAACTAATGGCCGTATTTTGTCATTGTTTCGTATATTCTAATTCAAAATAGGGAAATTACTATTTTAACAGATTTTTGACAAGCAATAGATCGAACGTTCGTTAAAATGTAATATAAAATAACTTAATAAAGTGCCTTTCAACAGTGATTAGCATCGTATTATTTATATGTCTAAAAATCTATATGCGAATTAGGTTTTTGAAGGGATTTGCAATTATCATATGAATTTTGGGTCTCTATAATCATTTTTTCAAAGTTTGTACACATGAATTGGTCAATATTTCAGATTATTTTTTGTTAATAATAATAATAATAGTAATAAGGGTTTTGCCCTTTTCCTCTTTATTTTTCTGAATTTGTTCATTAACCACATTAATTTATTGATTGTTCCGACGAACACCAAACTATTTTGTTTTCTTGCACAATTACACCAATTTATATTTTCTATTTATTTTATTTTTTGCCTGCTATTTTTTTGGCCAGGTTTTCTTTTTTATAAACAAAATATAACAAAAACTACAAAAAAAAAACTAAAAACTAACACCATTCTAAGTCTATCTTATCAGTTTGTCGATCATTGTAGGTTTTTTGCACTTAAAGTTGAATTCATCTAAACTAAATATCTGCCTATGTCAGTGGTCAATTTTAAATTTTTTATTCTCTCCCTGTAAAATTTATAGTTTGCTTTTTTCGCATAATTAATCCTTCAAATTTGTACTAGTTGATTGTTGCTAATGTCCCGTCTATTTTTCCTCTCGATTAATCTATAACATGAATTTTCTATTGACTGTATCTTCTTTAAATTGAATTTTGCTGGTGATGATCATACGAGGATGGCATATTGGATAACTGGTTTTACATACGTTTTGTACAATTGGATTTTGAGTTTTTTATCTAATGGGCACGTTTTATATGTATATGGTTGTAAATTGATTATGCATTTCTGGCTTTTCTTTTGACTTATTTAATGTGATCTCTGAAATTTTACTTTTTATCAATAATAACGCCTAAATATTTAGGTTGTTTTGTTCTTCTATCACTGTATTTATAAATTTTAATTTTCTTTGGTTTCTTATCTTTCGAGACTATTATGAACTGAGTTTTTTTCCGGATTAGCTTTTACTTTCCACTTTTGGTAATACTTTCTTATTTTTCCAGATGTCTTTCCACTTTTAAGCTGCACTATCCTTACTTACCGACGTTCCTATTACTGCACAATCATCAGCAAATATTGCTAACTCCGTATAATTACTTTTGGGGATGTCATTCGTAAAAATATTAAATAGTATTGGTGATAATGATTCCTTGGGGAAGCCCTTCCTTCACATTTCGAATTTCTTTGTCGTCACCTTTTTATAGTATTTTGATACGTTCTGTTTGTTAAATAAGAACTCACACAGTGATATCTGTAAGTTCAACTATGTATTATGAATTACTAAATTGTGATTTTAAATTTAAGTAATATTTAAATTCAAACTATAGAATTTTTGTTACATAAACTGATGCATGTCATAAAATACATTGTTAAGAAAAATAAAAGGTTGTGTTTCATTGTCATAGTTTAAATGTTTGTAAATAAAAAACATTATTTATTTGAATTTTGAATGTCTCCACTTGTCATACTGTTTGAGCATTGCTTGTTTGAGTAGTATTTAGATTAGATGTTTTATAATAAAGCAGCCAATTAAAATATAAACACTGTAGTAACAGAAAAGTATGTTACAATTAACAACACGGTCGATGTTCTAACCTAACTAAATTAATGGCAATTTAAATTTCGCTGTGATATCAGTTTGACCAACAGTTGAACTTCATTTTAATGTTATACCTGCTCCAAGAAATATAATCACCGTTACTTTTGCTGATGATACAGCCATAATGTCAATACACGAAGATTCTAATATGGCATCATAAAATCTCCTAAGAACTTTGAAAAAATGGAAGATAAAAGTGGACGCAAGTGAAGTCCTCTCAAAAAAGAAAGAAAGAAAAGAAGGCTGCCTTACAGTTGAACTTAACCAAGAAATAATGCTACAGGTGGAAGTGGTCAAATATCTAGGTCTCCATTTAGACAGCTAACTCAACTGGAAAGAACATATATATATATATATATATATATATATATATATAAGAAAACAAATTGATTTAAAAGTCAAAACAATAAATTGCCTGACTGGGAGAAAGTCATAATTATCAATTGAAAACAAACTGTTAATTTACAAATTCATTATAAAACCTGTCTGGGCATATGGGAAAGAACTCTGGGAATGTGAAGCCAAATCTCATATTTCCAATATGCAAAGAGCTCAATCGAAAATACTACGTGTTATAACAAATGCATCGTGTTATGTATCCAACCATACATTACTTACAGCTCTGAACACTCCATAAATAACGTATGTCATTTGGGACAGAAGCAGAAAACACTACGAAAAACTAGTAGTACATCCCAATACGCTAGTGGAACAATTATTACAACCCACAGACTAATGTAGACTGAAGAGGAACTGGCCAGCAGACTTAAATGGAAACTGACGTAGTCTCAATGGATATTCACCTCTCCAAGTCATCTGTACAAGCTACCAAAATCCTTGTACAAGTCACCACATTAGCCTTTTTATTAATTGTATCTGACTGCTAATAATTAAATGAGAAAAAAAAATATGTTTTATGGACATACATATTTTTTAGACCATTTTATTCTTTGTCATCGATTTAAACGGTGCGTTAAAAGTAATTATTTTTTTTGATAAAATTTAGATACTTGGAATAAATTTTATTAACAGTGGCCTAGGAACCGGTAATAAATCGTGCCTCCATTAAAAAGGGTCCTTATATATATCACCCAGAGGTTTTGCTTTGTCTCGCCTCCTCAAAACCTATATAGGTCTCTTAAAATATATGCATGAAATGAAATTTATACCTGTAACAACGTTTTAAAGTCCAGGTGTTAGTCATCTGCGCCTATCGTGCATAATTGCACTTTATGGCTAGTAAAGGAAGTTAAAGAGGACGAGATGTGATCACGCCTCTTTAAGTTGGCAGTTAATTTTTGGTATTATTTGGTAGAAGCAACCAACAATTTTGTTGAAAATTAGTAAACATTGTCCTAAAATGAGAAACATTTTGCTTGGATAAAGCGATAAATATCGAACAAAATAATGTTAATACTGTTATGTAATTAACTATATGACCTGAAATAGTAGCTTACATTAATGACAGATGGGAAAATTCACAATAGAAGTAGAAAAATAGTAAAATTCTTACAAGGAAAAGAAATAAAATTTTATATCTTAAAAATATAAAATTTTATTTTTAGCTGTAATAGCTTTTTAAAAATTAAGCATCAAACTTGTTAACTATTTCAAAAGAATATAACCTTTCATATAATCACAACCATTTCAGTTTATTTTAGATATGGAAAACCATCATTTGCCTCAACACTAAATGAAGGATTCTATTAAAGAATAGAGAGAGTCAAGGATGCAGTGATTTTTAAATTGACATTTATTTGATATTTTCCGCTTTCAAATTAAATCTGATTTTAAATTAAGGTGGGATGATTTTAAGCGTTAACTAACAATTTTTTCGAATGATCGAATCATTGTTATCATGTTCCTAATTCCGCAATATATGTTTTTTAAACAGCTTCAAATTAAACAGTGGCTAAACAATTGATACTGATTAGTCGTTGACATCTAAACACAGATGCTTATCGTCTTAATTATCTTTGATAAAATATGTATTAATTGCCAATTAATATCCATAAATATAAGTTGATGACCTCATAAATTATTTTATTACTGTTAGGATACTTTTATTTTTAAAGTTAAAGAAGTGTTCCAGTTGGCTCTATACATTTTGTAAAAAAATTAACTCTTTATTGTATTTTATAGTTTGAATTTTATTACTTGAATTATAGTCATGGCCAGAAAGAAGAATCTTAAAAGGAAAAATAAATTATGGTTTGATTGCTTTTATGACTAAAGACAATTAATGTCACCAGTAAATATTAATTAGATTATTGCGGACAAATTATTTCATTAATTATTATGTAATAAATAATAGTTATGTACTTTCTAACTTTAAAACAATTTACTTATAAGAATACAGAAAGTACATCACAAATAAATTTCAATAAAATTCGATAAAAAAACAATTCCAATTAATACGCCAACAAATCCATCACTGATGCGTTAGATACATGTCCATATTCTCAACATCCGCATAATTAACGTTTCCAATTACACATAATATTGTTTCATACTAATTACAACCGACTGAAATGAAATTAAATTAAAACACAATATTTGGAATAACATAAAATAAATACTGATTAAATTTATCCAAATTAGCTGAACTTTCATAAAATTACTGCGATAAAAGAAGAAGTTCACATCCCACAATACAAACAATTATTTTAAATTTAAATTAACTTAACGCAAAGTTAAATATTGATATTTACTATTGTATAAATCAAGAAACGATTAGACTAAAATATGACGGGATTTTATTTCTCCTTTTAGGATAGTTATACATGGTTGGGATAAAGTATGGAACCAAGTAAATATATTTAAAACAAAACGGACGATATTTATGAAATTTTGTAGGTAAGTGCAATGGCGCAAAATGCATCCGATGTACATTTTTTTGTTAATGAAATACTTCCGGTTTAAATAAATAAATTTATTATTATTATTATTAATTACAAATAAGGGCAGAGAAGCAAGCTCCTGTTATGTCCAAAATCTGAGAAGAAAGACAATATAAAACTACTGACCCAAAAAAAAATGAAAATGAATTAGTTAAAAACTAAATATTTAGCGCCGTAGATTCCTACAAATTAAATAGTGTAGAATTGAGCCCGTTTTTAAAAGTGATAAAATTTTGTCACAATCCAAATTGTTCCAAATATTGAATGTTCAGTTGGTCAACAAGTTAACCCTGGACATGGCTATCGCCTGTTCTTTCTTCAGCTTAAAGTGGTGGCCTCTTAAACGTTCGTCTTGGTATAAGTTTAGAGTAAACAGAGCTTTCAGGTCTCCGAAGTTGTACTTGAGAATTCGGAAGGAGACAATTAAGTCACCCCGCAGACGTCGATTCTCGAATGTGGTTAAATGAGCCATGGACAGTCTGTCTTCATAACAAGGTCTTACTCGGCCAAATGGTAGTCTTGTAGCCTTACGTTGGATATTTTCAAGTAAAGTCTTTTCTCGAGTAAAATCAGGATTCCAGACACGTCCAGCAAATTCTAGAATAGGTCTGACATATATGGAATAGAGTTTACAAACAGACTTTAGAGAGATGCTTGAAAAGCACTTCCGAATCAGGAATAATTTTGAGTTTGCACGTTTACAGACCGATGCTATGTGTTCCGACCAATTTAAGTCACTAGTAATTTCCACTCCGAGGTCGTTGTGGGAGGTTACGGAGTTTAAAGGATGTCCATTAATAAAATATAGTAAGTTTGGCTTGTTCTTGCCGATATGTAGAACAGCACATTTTTCAGTATTAAGAGGAAGTAACCACTCTAAAGACCACTTAAATATTAAGTCAAGATCGTGTTGAAGTACATGTTGATAAATAACAGGATTCACGTATATTTTTCTGTCATCGGCGTAAATAGTAACCTTACTAGAAAGCATGAGTGGTAGATCACAAGTATATACAGATCATAAGCTTTGGAGAAGTCTAAGTAGAGTACATCGACAGGATGGCCATTGTTTATGGATGTCATCCAGTCGTTGACACAGCGGAGTAAGTTTGTGATTGTTGACCGCCCTTTGATGAAACCATGCTGTTGGTAAGGGATCACATTTTCTTGAAGTAGAAACACTGACATAACTTCAGAAATAATGGCTTCCATGACTTTCCTAACAATAAGTACCAGGCTAATTAGACTATAATTATTACAATCAAGTTAGTTACCCTTTTTAAAAATTGGAGTTATCGAAGCTAATTTCCAGGAAGAAGGGAGATAATTAAAAGAGGAATGCGTTATTAGGGATAGAGGAGTTGCTATAGAATCTACGCATTGTTTAAGGAAAAAAGAAGTTAATCCATCCAATCCAGGCGATGAATTATTACGCAGTTTTCGTAAATTGTTTAATTACCTCTGGTGTAAAATGAATGTTGTCGAGAGTTGCACAGAGACGTGGACAAACTATTTGAGGTAGATTATCGTTAGGTTCATCTGCGAAAACCTGGGAGAAAAACCACGATAAGGATTCCAAAGATTCTTTATTGGAAGAACATAACGACCCATCGGCTTTTTGAAGTAATGGAATTGAGACTTTAAAGGATAAAGATGTGCTAATAGACTGGTAAACTTTTTTATTATACCACTTGCAATGATAGATTCCTCAAAATTTGTTCTTCTAGCTAACAAGGACTGTTTGACTGTGTTGGAAAAATCTACGGTGAGCAATAAAATCAACAGGGGAGTTTGTATGTTTATATGTTTGCTAAAGGTTCCGTTTATGTCGAATTAAGCGTATAGCGGTTGAGTTAATCCAAGGTTTTAAGTGATTTTTGTATACTTGCCGTTTAATTGCTATTTATATTATTGGCTTAAATTAACTTAAATTAATATAATAATTCGGTAGGTAAATAACATTTGTACTCCAGCTTTGTCTGAAAAGGTGGTGGTTAGCTTGGCACATTTTATGGCCAACGGTATAATTATGGGTTTTATTGTAGTCAAAAGGTCAACGGTATATACATATAAAATTCTACTATATTCTTTTTCGGTACTGTTGTAGATACTGCTTTCTTCTAATTATTATTTGTTGTACGTAAGCAGGATTGTATTTCTTTATTACTTACCTATTTTTGTGTTCCGGCGACTTTCCAGATGTATTTATTTCTTTATTTATGATTTGGAGACCTCACCTTTCAGGTTTATTCGGTATGTATTTTTTTTCTATCTTCAAATACTTAGGCTAATTTCCTGTAATTGTAGATTTTTGTTAATTGTATGCTATTGCTAAGATAATGAGTTCTTTCATACACTGATTATATTTGAACAAAATTATCACTGTGATAACTGATATTTTTTTATTTTCGGTTAGGACCTAATTATGAAATCGAAATAAATAGTGAGTACTTGCCTCCTGTTCAATAAACAACTTAGAAATAATATAATACAACATTTGTGTTACCATAAAAGAGAGGGCAAATAAGACTAATCTTCATTTTCGATATTTTCTTACAAAAAAAATATTTACTACCTAAAAGTGGCCTGTTCATTTTATCCCTGTCAGTTTCTCGTTTTCTGGTTGATTAGACAGACACCATTAGTATCTAAAGACAGACCCGTTCTGTTGGCAGACGCGATGGGCGAGTAACCTGTATAGTGAATATGCGAATTATTATAATTTTCAACAGCCACTTGATCCCAGTCCGTAGGCCAGTTTCATGGGGCGGTGGATGAGAAACAACACCACAGCTGCATCAACATGTGGACGAGGATGGGCGTAAGATTTCTTGCACGCACTGTTGTCAGCTGTTGCTTTTGGAAGGAACTTTAAATCATCCCGTGAATAATGTTTCTAATACCAGGATCTGGTTCTGACCATATGGACCAAATGGATAAGAGCACAAATAGTTTTATATAGATCACCTATGAAAAGATGGTAAGTTAATGTTATAATTTTAACAGATTAAAACCGCAATCACATATATATTACACGGAGACATGTGTTTCGCCTCTGAGTACGTTAAGTAGTTGAGTTATCGTGCACACCTCCCCTCCAGAAGAAGCTGGTTACAACAGACGGCGAAACGTTGAGAAATATCTCATAAAATGACGCAATCCTTCGGAAGCAGTAATCCTCAGATTAACTCTAGCCGTAGAAGCCTAGGATCTTCAATGAAGAACATTGAGGCATAAAAACATACAATATATTTAAAAAATAGTACCAATTGTACATAATTGAAACCCATTTTAAATACTTGATCTCAAAAAGTATTATTGGGTTTTACTCGACATCTTCATCGTTTTTTTAAATATTAAATTAGCTTTTTCAACTCTAGGTTAACTTTGTTATTTCATATGGATAATCTTGTATATTTTTGCTTATTCCAAACCGGTAATATTTGTAATTTTGATTTTTTTATTGAAATTAGAGTGATTTAAAATAACTCTTAAATTATTTTAGAGTAAACGATTTATTTGAAACCTTAAATCTAACCATAGAAAAACACAAAAATATCAAAAGTGATATATGTCAAAAATTCCCAAAATACATTTTCCAGATATTAAAATATACTTAATAGACAAGTATCATGAATGTTGTGGAAAGATGAAAAATTATTCGAATAAGAATAATTATTAATGAAAGAAACAATATTTAATCGATTTAATTATTTCCCGTAAAAAAGAAGATACTTAGACATACAAAACGCTGAGGTTTCTCAAAACAATATTAAATAAAATAAGAGCTAGATTCTTAGCGATTCTTTTACAGTTAGAAGTGTTAGAAGTGTTAGAAGTGTAGATAGGAGAAAACACAAAAGACCCTAATCCTTATAGCGGTCCTTAAAGTTGTGTGGGTGGTATTACCTAAGATAATTTTAGACTCCTTAAAACTCAACTAGTGATCTGCATTAATTATAAGATTTCTATAAAAACAGAGAATGAAATCATTATTTTAAAAACAGTAATAAATGCATTTAAGAAGTTGAAGAAATACCAGGATGAAGAATCAAGATATAATTAAACTAACAAACTAAATATAAATCTGAAGACATGGCGGAAATGTAGTCTAAGAAAAGAACAATTTTTGAAAAACGCAAGAGAATTAAAACATCAGAAAGAAAATTAAAAGACAAAATAAAGAACAATTTAAAAGTCTAGAAATATAACTAAAAGAAAGACTAAGATCAGAAATACAAACATTCAAGATATTTTATAAGAAGAAATGGAGATGAATATAAAATAAATGATAACATAAATAAGTTATAATGGAGTTTGAATCTCAAGATCAATATTACAAAGAAGTAGAATATTACAATACGTCGTTTTATAAAGTGCGTGGGAATTTTTTAATTAGAGTAACTGTAAAGAGCAAAATGGAATGAAAATTTGAAACGTATATAAAAAGAAGAAGAAAAAAATATACAATTTAAATTTACACAAACACAAGTGATCGATAACCGCAGTGTGAAGAAAGTTATTGATTAAAAAAATAGAAAACAAGCGAATAAAAAAAATTATATTCAGAATTAATAATGATACTAAAACATTTGTTTATCAATTTAAAAGAAAATATATTCTTTATAAAAAGTTTTGCTTTTCTGCTTGGTCAAAAACTATTAGATATCAATTTTCTTTAGTAATATACCAGGTTTTTCAAAAAATAAGATTTTTTGTCAAGAATAAAGGAACTCTATTTTTGACAATACCGAAAATTTTTATGAACATTTTTTTTAAATATGAAAACTACATTCAAATATGCAATTACATTAAGCTACCATTTAAAAGGATGTTTTGTTATTTTTTAGAATTTTTTCTACACATTGATTTTATTTGAAAACAAACTAGTTTGAATTTTGGAAATTTTAATATAAATCATTTATGTCTTTCGTTTAATGAAAACCTTTCCGTTTCTTAATATGTTTTCTATTAATTTGACAGTTTATTTAAATAAGTAATAAATGCATAACAATCATATATATCAAACAAACCGTTTGTTTTTCTTATTTTAACGTTTGTTATTATTTTATATTACAGACCTGATGATGACTCTTTAGTAGAAACTAGTTGTCACTTTTACTTTTAAACATTGGAATTTAATAAATAATTTTTATTGTGGTACGATTTCGAGTTTCATTGAATTATTCCACTTTACCACATAGCAGCAACATGGAGAACCTTTTGTATCTTTATAGTAAATTCAGATAAGTATCAGGCCACCAACGGCAGTTTTGTTTTGAGACATTTCCATTTACTTCAAAAATATACGTTTTATTAAAAAGGTCCCTCTCCTACCCACAATAAAATTTTTATTGATATTGTAGAGACATACATTTGAATACAGTTTTCAATTGTGAACCATTTTTTCACAGTAATTTTCGATATTGTCAGGAAAAAGGTACTTTATTCTTAAGCAAATTTCGTAATTTTTTGACAAATTGAAAAAATTAGATATGTCATTATTTTATTTTAGGTTTTAGACCATATAAAACTTTTTGCTTAAATTTATACAGCAACGCTGTATACATAAGATATTATTATTATCTAACAGTAAATATTTGTTTAAAATTTATCTGTAGTACATTATACGAGTAGTAGCTAAAGTGCCCTACTCATGAATATTTGTGAAATTTGACATTTTTTGTGATAGGCTAAAGTGGCAGAAATTGAATATTTATCATTTTAAAATATCGAATCGAAAAGAAACTGTGGATATGGATCGCAAGCATTTTCGAGCAATGATTTCGTTTTATTTTCGATTAAAGAAAGGTGGAAAAGAGTATTAGGATGACCTAAAAACTGCTTTCGGCGATCAAAAACATTAATGCAATCCCCGGTTTGGTTTTTTCAAAATATAGCAAAGCCAATAAAAGTTACTCATAGTCGGAGCGTTTCGAAGTAAAGGATTTCTTCTTTTGTACCAAAAACTAAACATGTCGCTACTATCTCTTTAGAATATCGTATATAAGTCAATACGGAGTGGTATACAACTATTTGTTTACCAGAAGTTTTCTCTAAAAAGAGAAAAATCAATAGAATTACATTATCCTGGTATAGAATGATGAGACGCCCTCTCATAGCAAAACGAACAATTGATTATTTAACCACACGAAAGGTGAAATTAATGATCTATTCTCCATACAATTCTAATCTAAGTCCAAACACCTTTCATACATTTGCAAAAATCAAAAATCAAGTGCGTGCTCTACATTTGTCCAGACGATGCAGTTGAAACGTTTACAAATACTATAATGAGCGTGCCATCTTCAGATGATATGACAATTGGTTTATTCGCATGAAACATTGTTAGATTGCCCAAGGGAATATTTTGCAATTCTTTTTGAAGTCTAAATACTTTGTTTGCCTTTGCAACCATATTTATGAAGTCCTGAAAAAATTAAGATTGACACGATAGGGTATTGCATTTGAAATTTAATTAAGATAATGATTGAACTCCGATAACGAAAACATGTCGAAATACTTTAGAAGAAAATCGATCAAAAAGTCCTAAAATGTTTTAAAGTCGGAGCACTATTTTGAGGAGATGATGGCGAGTAAAAGATGAACTCGAAGACAATCTCTTTTCATTCCCGGATAATGATTAAAGGAGAAAGGAAAGTTTTTCTTTGAGAAACTAGTTGATGAAGAAATAATGGTTAAAAGGAAGTTGAAAAAGGGGTCTTTGTGTTTAAAACTGAAGCCGCTGCAGAGAAAATCAAAGATAAAAAGATAAAAAACAAAAAGGCTCGAGAGATGTAACTTCTCTTAATAGAAAAAGTGACGTTGATGACGAAGAAGGAGGTGAACACGGAGAAGCAAAATCGATGAGAGTAATCTTAGAAGAAAAGAGGTGCTTGAACCGGAGTTTCAACCGAAAAGACAAACTGAACCAGAACCGAAACCGGAACCGAACACCCCCACTGAAACTGAAGCATCTACAATGATTTTACCAGAGTACATGGAAGAAAAAATCAGTGCAAAAAAAGGGAAAAAAGGACAAAGGAAAGCATAAGAAGGGAAATCAAGGAAAGGGAACACCACGGGTCCTGTGAGAGCCGTTTATTTGGAGAACAACTAAGAAAAGGTCAAGGGATAAACACCTAAAAAATAATAGTAATATCTAAACCTTTTCATATTGACATATCATTCCATGTAGGCTAACATCTAGATTTTCTGGTTATCCACCCTGTCAGCTTTTTTTCCACTTTAGTAGATATAGTAGGCAAACGTGTACGAAAAATAAATTATTTCTAAAACTTTTACAAACTTATACCTTTTTATAAAACTATTTAACTAGGTATGAATGGGTACAAGTGTGAATGTGATAGAAAAGAACAAAATGAGATATCTTAACGACAATGCATTGGCGTAGACGTATGTTTTTAATCGGAAAATAAAAGAGTTTCCCTCGCATTTATCAGTATCCTATGAGATATTTTGTTTGAAAGTTGTTTATTAAATTGTTCATTGTTATGAAAAGTGAATACGCTTTAAATGAAAAAATCACGTTTAAATTACCGAGAAGGAATGCATGAATGCAATCAAAACTGCATTAGGTGACTTTTCCATACACAATTCGATAGGCAACACCGCAAAATTCAAACAGCGTGCTTTCGGGTTGTGACAGTCCAATGCGCGCTTTCAACTAAAAGCTACGTTAGGTGGTCTTCAGTCTTTAGATCTTCGCTAGTTGGAATCGAGAGCGGCTCGGGGATACCCGCTAGGATGTGAGAGTCACAGGATGAGCCGGTTTGTAAATCCCTACGTAAAACTTGATTCAGTACAATTTTCAAACTTTCGAGGATTTTCTGTATTTGTCGGTTACGAGTTGTTGATTTATGTGATTTTTCATCACTTTAAGTTACTTTTTTTGTGTTGTGGGTGTTTGGTGAATTGTGGTTTTCGTTTGAAAAGGATACGCATGAATAGTAAGTAGGTTTCGTTTGTTGTGGTCGTTTTAAAAAAAACTGCATTTAATTTACTTGCCGTCAAGTCAAGCCGAAATTGAAGCCTGCGGTTTCCGTAACTGACCTTAATTTTAAAAATTTACCGTGCTTTAATTTAATCAAATTGGTTTTGTTCGGAACTTAAAAGTTTCCTGTCACTAAATCACCAATTTTTGAAAATTTTCCATCATGCGTTTATACAGGGTGCCCAAACGAAAACGAAACAGAGCCATTATCAGGAACTGCGTCAACATTTTAGGAAAAACCCGAGACCCGCCGGTTTTTTGATCAAAGGGGGACAGACACTTTTTTCCGGTATTTTCGACTTCGCTGCTTACACCTCCAAGCGAGGGTAACAATCGCCCCAAACTACTTAAATGGCATTAGGGGTCGAGTAAGGTATCATTTTAAAGCCCTTTACAACAGTCTTTAAATTTTAAAATTCGGCCTAGTAATTTTTAATAAATTACATTTTAAAGTTTAAATTACGTTTAGTTGTTTACTTACTTCGTAATTAAATTAAATGTTCAAATTGATGACCACCCGCGTCCGTACAATAATAAAGATATTGTTCGAAACGTTCTCGCACATTCCCAAGATTTTCCGGAGTGATTCGATGGCACTCCTCGACAATTCTTTGAAGCAAATCTTCTAAAGAGGCTGGTTGTGTTTTGTAGATTTTACTTTGGAGGTATCCCCACAAAAAAAATCAAGGGGCGACCAATCCAGTGCCGTGGAAAATACTGACGAACAATCAAAGGATAATGCGGATGAGCACCGTCCTGTTGAAACATTAAATGATCTTCACTATACTGTGGGTCATTTTCAATAATATCGGTCATAATTCTTTTGTTCATTTCTGTGTTTATTACTTCTAGATTATGTTTTAGATCTTCTGAATTTGCTCTGAGGACGCAAATATCAGAGTAGATTGGATGAAAGTTTTTCATCTTGTTTTTTCTTCTTTTGCGGCATCATCCATCTCTATTGAAAATAGTAATTTGCTCATTACGCCACCCTGTTTTAAATCAATTTTTATATGGTGAATTCTCTAGACTTCCAGTTTATTCAAATTACGTTTCTATTGTTTTTGTATATTCCTTTTATTATATCTATGGTCTTCTTATCTATGTATATCTTTATTTTTAAATCGATGCGGTTTGAATTATTTTTTATAACCTCAAACGACGATATGTCGTAAGAGGTAAAGGAAACTCTGAGTTTAAATGGATGTTAAAATACTAGAATTATCTAGGTAACTCCTTTTTTTATGTGTGTGTTCACTTTATATAAATTCTAAATCCTGTTAGTTTATCATATAACTTTGGATGCATAGTTTTAACGAAAATAAGATTTATCTAACTACCCTAAAATAACTAAAATGGGTACCTACTGTTTTGATAAAAGTAGGTATTCTACCTGCTTTTAACCATTTTAATAGACTCTCAGAGAAATAAACATTCTTTTGAATTATTTGTAGAAAGTACATTTTACAATGATTAAGTAATTCTTAAAAATAGCTGTTTATTTTGGCTAATATGTAATGTCAGAAATATGAATTTTATATATAAATAATTTACCTTTGTACTAATTATCTTCTATTCTTTTCTACCATCATTTGTTAATTTTAATGATGACTTTTTATAAATAAATTTACATACATACAATTTTTATAGACATACTCAAGGAATAATAATTGTCATTCAAATGTGCCTAGAATGTTCCTTAACAAGGAATACACATAGTTAACGCTATAATTTATAAAACTCACGAAGACCTGCCGTGAAGTGCTTATTAAGGGTTTTAACCACTTATAATACATATATACAATTATATCCCAGTTTTCAATTACAAAAAGCTTTTACAACTAATATTTTTACTAAAAAATATTATTGAATCAATTGTAACGCCATCTATCTTGGCCAGAACCTTAAAAATGTTAACATAAGGTACTGTGAACACTTACCAGCTTATAGATTAAAACAACCAGTTAAGTCATATTACCCAAAACAACTCAATGACGGTAAAGACAAACCTACATTTAATAACAAATTGGACATAACAGTGGAAATACTTCATATAAGCGACAAGAAAGAAGAACTTTTCGGACGAATATGAAATAAAGAAAAACCTAAAATATCCATATCCTCAATATACATTATTGAGTGAACAATTAAACATGGAAAGTTCAGTTATCTTCGATTGCCTTTTGGACTAGATACCTATATAATAATAACCAAAAATTTTGGTTGAAATGTTTGTGGTATTAGGTTGTTTAGGCTTGTCAAAATCTGTCAATATTGTCTTTGAAAATGACACATGAGTGTTGAAACCAATGGATAGATAATATTTAAAAAAGCCTTGTAATAAGGTGGAAAATTCAGATAAGTAGAATTTATCTTTTCTTATTTATTATGAAAACATAAAAATGTATTTTTATCGAGGGGGCATGCCGTTTAAATTTATTTAAATCTGTTCTGAATTGAATCCTAAAAACTTCATTCATAAAGTTATTTTTTTTGCTTTTATCAAATTTTTGATAAACATTCTAATGGAAAATTAATTTTCTTATACATTAAAGCATTCAAAATAAATAATTATTTTCGGTTGAAAGATTTTGTTTTGTGTCGACACGGCATGTCACCTCATTATCCCTTCGTCGTTTTCTTTGTTAAAAATGCGGCTTTTCTTTTATTTTTTTGAAATCTAAAACGTAAATTATGAATTTTAATTTGCACGACGTTGTCAAACAACTACTTAAGAGATTTAAACATGCTATTTAAGAAACAAAAGGACAAAGTAAAAGAACACGGCCAATGGAGCAAAGGAAGACGTATATTTCCAAAAGTATATATAAGGTTTCGTTCGAAGGTGGTAGCGACAAGAATTTTAAAATATTAACTAAGCAATCTGGGGTCCTTCGAAAATTAGTTATATAAGATAAATATCCAATTTACAAAAAAATAAATAACGCTAATGAACGCATTCGATGTAGTAAATAATAAACCAAAATGCATTTTTATCAAAATTGTTGTTATTAATTTTGGTTTTAAAAATATTAATTAAAATGAACTAATATTTTCCATAACGCAAACAATATGTGGATTTAAATTTCATTCTATTCTTTTAGTGGGGCTAAAAAGCCCTGGAATTATCGGCATATTTACCTACAAATTTACAGAAAGCTTTTTCAAGTGATTTATTTGAGTAGATTGTAAAAGAAAATAAAAATGTTTTATGTTTTTAAATTTTATTTTCTTTGTTTAACCTTGGTAATACTATACAAAATCCAACTATCCAAATTTGTTATAATTATAGATGTGTGAAAGTACGAGACAAAAAAAAATAATGTAAGAAAGAATTAAGAAAGCAAGAAAAATTGAAAGAAGTAATGAAAGAAAAATATTTATCGGGTGGTACTTTGTGAGAAATCCGTTCTATAGAAATAAATCGCTACCATCAGCGGCGACCTGAGACGTATTGTAACTTGACCTGGGCTAAATTTCCTGGAACTGACCGAGTCTGTGTGCCTCTCTTCTCCACCGTTCGTTTCCTAAATTTTATTACTATGCATGCTTGCCACGACTTTGGTTTGAATGTTTTTTGATGGAGCATGAAATAGGTTATCAGTACATACTGAGACATTTCATAATAATTATCAGAGGCGGAGTGAGGAAGATAATGTGAAATAGTTAATAGGTAATACATATTCATTTTAAAAGAAAATGTATTGTCCTGCATTACTTAAATGTGAAACACCAACAGAAAGTAAGAGATATAGATACATTATATTTAGAATATGAAAAATTTTAACGCTGCTGTCGTAGATGTCGTAATCTGGTTACCACTCTCTGGTTATTAGAAAATATTTTCCGTATACAGTCCTTGGATGTAATCATACAAGATACATTATGAAACAAAAATAGACATTTAGTGGCGCTGTTAACTTTTAGGGAGGCTATTTCATTGACCTTTAAGCTCGAATCTGATTGGAGTCGTCCAGCTTGTCAGTTTCTTCTGTAGAGTAGAAAATATATAAATTGGCAAGCTGGGAAAGCCAATTGTAGTATCGAGAAGCAGTCGCGTGATATTTTCTTCAAATAAGAAATGGTCTTGTCCTACATAGGTATGTCTCAGTTACTTAGGAAAATTATGTAAATCAGCTTATTTACAAAATGTTACAAATTATCAGGATTTTATAGGCTTGTTAAGCCAATAATATGAATTAAGAAACAATAACATTTTAGATTAGCTCAAAAATAATTATTTAGTTTGTATAAATAACTGGAAACTTGTGTAGTTGTCAATTCATTATTAATAGTTTCCTTCAATTTAAAAATAATACGGACACTCTTGAAACAAACAAAAATATCTCAAACTGATTCGTTTCCTATTTTCAACCAAAAGGTAAAGTAGGTAGGTAAAATAAAATAAAATAATATATATTACAAACTTTACTAAGATTACCACAGAAAATTACATAAACTGAATAAAACACCTTTTTTAAGTGCAAATTAGATACATAAAATGTAAGTAATGAAACAAATTTTCCTGTAAAATATTTAATCATGTATGAATATCACCAAACTATTCCATAAACTCCATCCCAGAAACATAAATGAAACACAAAAAAAATATTATAAAAAAATTATAAAACATATTTAAGTTTATAAAAAAATATAATTGAATAATATAAATGCTCTTTCTAATTCTACTCCAGAAGCAAAACACAAATTTTGTCCTGTATAGGTACTTGATTGGATAAAGAAGTGCCACTCGGCACAACTGAAGTATTGTAATTACGTAATGTATTAGTGTTTCAACTATTTCTACTAGAATTGTAATATTGCTGAAATTATTTTCCAATTAGAATCATTTCGAGTACCATTATGTACCTATTTAAGTTTCAAACAATACCGCTCCGTATTTGTAGGGAAATGTGTACTGAGGATATGAAAAGGGGATTTTTTTAAATTCTCATATAACTCTTCTATAATTTTTACTTTAATCGCTAAAATATTTTCTGTAAATGTGGCTTCCAACAATGAAATGTTTTTTACAAAATTTTCCTTAGGCGTCCTTAATTTTCCACGTAGAAATAATATGCATGAATTTATTTTATTTCAGTAAGAATGACTTCTAAAGTTATAACTTAAAACTGTCAAATATGTAAACAATTTTGTTTGAACGACCATATCATCTCTACTCCTGCTAAATTTTTCACATACAACACATTTCTGCTTTTCTAAACATTTTTTAATTGTTCCGAACTCTTTATGTACATTTTTTGACGGACTCTATTTTCTAGATCATTTTTGCAATTTTTACTTTACATCTCATTTTTCGATCCAGTTTGAAAAATAAATAAAATCAAATGATTAACACCGAAGTAACAACATTTTCAAGCCTAGTTTAATATTTATAAATATGGTTTTATAAAAGTTAGTTTACGGCGGGAAATATTTAATGGCAA
This sequence comes from Hermaeophaga mercurialis, assembly GCA_951812935.1. Taxonomy (NCBI): domain Eukaryota; kingdom Metazoa; phylum Arthropoda; class Insecta; order Coleoptera; family Chrysomelidae; genus Hermaeophaga; species Hermaeophaga mercurialis. The sequence goes on along the minus strand of OX638361.1, from coordinate 9,502,480 downwards.
ACAAATTTCAAGGTGAGAGTTTCAAATTCGTTTAACATTAGAGTAAAATTTCTTGTCTACTCTACACTTTAATAATATTATTTTTATGTCTTTATGTGGTTTTGAATAAAACACTTTTATATAACTCCATTGTGTTTATTATAAAAATAAATAAAACCATATATATTACAATAAAAATTTTTGGACCATTTCTAAGAATTAGAAAAATATTTTAAGGTCCTACACAGAAATGTTCACACTCTTCTAAACTATGAAATTTATTTTTGTTGCCCCCACAGCCACCGTAAGAAAATGATTTGCAACTAGATGTCTTCGTATCAAAATAAAAACTTTCATAATGTACTCCACAATTACCAAACGGTGGTGAGGTGTGACAAATCGCTAAAAGAGAATGAAAAAATTATTAGTATCAAGATTGCTGTAAGGATTGATTGTACTGGAAATATTCTTTGGGTATCTTATACACAATAAAGCAAAAAATTGTTTACCTCTATTTTTTGGATAAATACACATTTTTTCACAGACATCCTTATTTGTGAATCGATTATCATTGCCCCCACAACCAGTAAACCAAAATTTACTACATTGCCCACTGGAACTGTCGAAATAGTAATTCTTTTCAAATCTTCTACAATGTTTAAGACCTTTGTCTTTGGGTTGGTAACAAAGATCTAGAAATAAATGGATAAACCAATGATTTTACACAATCTAACTTTTTGTTATTAATACAATTAGATTGAATGATTATAATTTAGAAATTAAACTATTCCTCAGCAACTTAAGTCTTATTTTACACTACTAGGAGATTTTTTCCTTTCGTGAAAAGTTATCCTTTGTTTTTTTAATAAAGATTCCGTTATTCACCTATTCACCTTTTACTGTTTTTTGCCATTTGGTTGGACTACAAAGGTTAAGACATTCTTGTTTAGATTTAAATCTGTTCGAGTTACCAAAACATCCACCGTACATATATTTAACACATTCATCTTTATTTTTATCATAGAACCAATACATTACTTTTTTATTGCACATGCCTAAAGAAATGGGAAGCTTGCATCTATCTAAAAATGAAAATTTTAGTTGTAGAATCAGGTCTCCATTTTTCCGCTACTGAATTCGGACTTTAATGGCGTCAGAATTCCTTGATTCATCACGTGAAATGTTCTGAAGATGAAAGTCTGAATTCTAGAGGCATTTTGAAAAAAGTTTTCAATATTATATATTTACCAGTTCCTTCAGGTGAAACACATGTGGTTTCACAATTTTCTTTCGTTGAAAACCTGTTACCATTTCCTCCACAGCCGGAATATCGAAATAATCTGCACAGATGTTTTGAGTTGCTGTAAAACCATTTAAGAGTTTCGTTATTACAAGAACCTCTGTCTGAAGGTAGTGAACAACTTTCTGTAACAAAATGTTTCTTGGAATATGAAGTCCGCATGTAATTTGAGTTTTTTTTACCTGAATTAGGAATAGGATCACATCCATCGCCATTAGGTCCAGGAGCGAATGTTATACCATCGTAACAGCATCCATAAGTAGATTCTTTACAAGTAATTATTTTCTCTGTTGTTGTAGCCATTGTGGTAGTCGTGGTGGCGGGCGTTTGGGTTGTAGTTTCGTCTACCATGACGCCGATAGTTGCTTCATTTGGTCCCATAGGGAATTCTTCTGTAGTGCTTATAGGTTCAGTAAAATCTGGCTCAGTAGTACCATAATTTTGATTTATCCAGTCTAACAAGAGGCGTGAAATATTAAATGAAAAATATAAACAATTTTACTTCTCTATCTTCTCAATAGAAATTTTAAGGGTCTCACCTGGAATATCATTACATAAAGGTAATTCAGCAGGTGGTTCTGGAAAAATCCCAATTTCTGCGTCCTGAGTTTCCACTGCTGATCCTTCACTATCGGGTTTTATAACAATCAAAGAGGTGTAATCTGATACCAAAGTATAATTAAGAGCTAAGTTTAGAGCCAATTGTTGGAATTTTGTATTTCCGGTGGCCTTGTATTGATCAATTAGTTGTTTAACCGTCAAATATGCCCACACTTTTTCTATTTTTGTTAGAGGGACTCCCAGCTGTGCTTCAAGATTAACTGTACCGTTTTTTCCTTTTGCGGACACCGTTATAGGTTTTGCATTATTTGAAGGTATGCCTAAAAAAGTATTTTAATGTATTTCTATTTGTATACAAATGATATTACCACCTTTTGCAGCAAACACTAGTTCCGAGCCATTAAAATACAAGCCGAAATTAGTTTTTGTTGATTCTACTGAATCTGGTAAATTATAAAAACTAACGTTGCTTAGAAGTGGAGTTGAAACCATTTTGTAAAAGTCTTGAAGGAAAAGAGATGAATCTGAAGTTGCTGTAATTTTTTTAGGTTTTCCCTCAGAAGACAAACTTAGTTTTTCCAGAAATGACCAACCAGTTTCATCATCTAATCCGAAACACAGAGAATATATAGGCGTATTGTATCCACGTTTATTGATAGTAATTACCTAAAAAATTTCTCGATCATTTACCTTTTTATGCATAACGTTTATTTACCTTTTCTATTATGGCATCCATTGAACTTATACCAACATTGGGTAAACCGTCTGTTAGAAAAACTAAAATTGGAGTATATTTGTTTGGGTTTTGTTCTTGTTCCCTTTGAATTACCATCAATCCAATTTCTAATCCTCCAATGCTGTTTGTTGCATCATTTGCAAATAGATTTTTAATCAATACTTTTACCTTATTGATATTTTCAGTTGTAGCTTCATGTGCAGGTGGTACGTAATTGTTCTGAAAAAATACAAATGGTACCAAACATAAATATGTACTTCTAAACCATACCTTTAAATCTTCTGCGAGTTTTCCATAGGTAATAAATTCAGGATTGCCTTCCAATACATCATTTCCCATAGAGTCCAAATCCCAAACGTGCACATTTGTAGCGTATTGAACAATACTAAAAACGTCTTCATCGTTTAACTGTGGTAAAATTTTTTCCATAGCATCAATTAGTTGAATCATTTTCAAACCGTCCATACTACCACTTGTATCGAGTACGAAAACCATATGCTTAGGAAGGGGATCCAAACTTTTAGGAGCAAAGAAGTTCAATAAAAATCCATCTTGGTATATACTCTAAAATTAAATAAACTATTACCCAGGATTTCCAATGACTTAAAAGATGTATTATGTAAAGTGTGTGTCTAGAATATTTGAAACAATTTACTTACCTCTCCCCCTTCATTATTTCTATCCACATCATATTTAACAACGAACTGCCCTGCGAAGCCCTGGTATTTCTTGTTTCCCAAACCGGCACAAGCAAATTCAAGCTGTCTTTCAATATCCGGTTCGAAAATTATCCATGCAGAAGTATTACTTAATCTCACTTTCGCATGAGGATCTAAATTGGCATTGTAATTTAGCAAAGCGTTGCTTCCTGATCGCAATAGTGGTGTTCGAACAAAAAGCAAAGGCAAACTTTCGTTTATTTTTACCTGAAATCAAAAAGGTAAAGTTTGCTAATGCTAAGAAATAAATAAAATATACAAAGTTGATTGTAATGAATAGGGCCCCTTATTGGGAACAATAGTTTTACTCAGATTTATTATTATATTTATGTATGTATCTCCTCATCAAACTGTTTTGCACATTTAGAGCAGTTGATATTTTCCGTATCCGTTATTTCATGGGTGTAGTAGTTTTGTTGACATTGGCGTTAACTTAGCAACCAACTAGTAGTTTGATCAATCAACAATGACATAAAAGCGTATTTAAACAATGCCGATTGCAGAAATTGAAGAAATATTACTAAAATACGAAAAAGATGAAGACAAAATTGACTCGAAATTAAAAAGAGTGGACCAAGAGATATGTGACGCTGTGAAACTTAAAAAAATTGTGCAGTGTTTTAAACGCAAAATCACTCTTGAAGAAGCTATCAAGAGAAATAAACTACTAATCAACGAATTGGAAACTGTAAAGGGAAATCTTCGCTCCAAAGCTATATACAGTCCTTCTGAGATGCAGTGGAAGAATATTTGTGAAAATTATAAAAGTGATCCATCTTTGGTTGTGACCACGTGGAAATGTATAAACCCAGTGTTTGTGTAAATATTTATTAAACTATTTTTGTACAAATATATGTATTTTTCGTTTCGCTAAAAAATATTTGTTTGTACTCCCATTACAGTAAATGAATGAAAAATTAACTACAAATGAACATTTGCATATCTAAGCATTGTGAATGCTATTTTATTAAGTTATTTATATAAATTAACTCTTAAATTCTATTTTTTTGAATATTTAATTAAGTTTTGAATAATGTAAACAAAAGTCCTGTCAAGGTCGTTTCGAAGCCTGTACTTCTAATTTAATTTTTTCACTATAGGCTTTGTGCTTATTTTGAAGTCTCTTGTCTAAATAAATTTAATGGTAGCCAGAATATAATGCGATTTTATAAAATTTATAACTTCTAAGTACTATCAATTTTTAAACTGAGGATCGCAATACACAAATAGAAAATGAGCTCCGGTCTGTTATCGCCTAGTTGTACACGCGCATTTCAAGATTAGAGACATTCGTACTCTTGCCGAACAGTAATACTTACTTGAACCTTTAATTTCTTAACAATTTGACCCGGATGAATACTAGTTATAATCTCGTACTGGCCCTGTTCCCTTTGAAGTAGCTCTTCGTATTTTAAATTAAATGTGACCTTGCTTAAGGGTTCTATATTAACGTTTACAGTGAATCGATTTGAATACCTTGTACTCACTGAAACGTGTCCGGCTGTTTGACCAGTTGACAAAGACTGCAAAAATAATTAAAAAATCGAATAGTTTAGACATTGGTATAAAAATATTACTTGTCCGAAAAGTTTTCTGGCTTCTTCCTTTTCTTTTACGTAAGCGGTGTAGCGTGTACCACCTGTTTCCATATAAAAACCTGAAATGAATGCCCTTTCTGGCAAAACCACCGAGAAAGCAGTTTGCTTGGTACTAGAGTCCTTATTTACAACCTTACTCACAATAGTGGTTTCTGCAAAACGGTTGGCCACGTTTGTGTTAACTAGAAATTCTTTAATTTCCGGAATATTCGTGGTAGCTTGCTAAAAATAATCATTTTTAAGTAAAGTTAATAATTGCAAGATGGTAATCCAATAGTCAAAATTTTAAGCCACCCTTTATACAAATTTGTTCAAAAAATTAAATTATTATTTCAAATTATTTGCGTTGTTCAGGCCACCAGTGTTAAAAACCACTCATTTTTGATAATTTCAATATGAAATACGTAATATGCAGCGTGACCCTTGAAAAAATTAAATTTTAAATTTACTTGACCCTGACTTCAAAAGAATGGTACGATATGAGTCTTATCTATGTTTATAATTTTCTTAGTAGTTCTTTATTCTATCTGTGGTAATAAAGGTAATATAAAATTTTAAGGAATCCCAGGCCATACAAATACATTGCTGTAAGTTTACTAATAAAATAAAATTTTCTAAACTAATAATTGGGTGGTTATCTTTATAATTCTAATCTATAGATTGTCTACAGTTTACAATGAATTTTTGTGTATATGTTGGTACTGAAAATATTATATGTTCGGTAAATTTCTGCATTCTAATCGGGCATGATTATTAGAGAAATGTAATAAATATTGCCGTGGTTGCAAAATACTCACCCTTTTTTGTAGTTTGAACCTTTTGACGTTTGTATCATTTTTGAAAACTACAAATTCGTACTGAAAACTAATTGGAAACACGATAGAAATTAATATCGAGAGGAAAAACGCTTTGTCACTTGATAAATTCATTGCAATAACTAAATGTGAATTTGGTGTTACAAATCATTATAAGAACTAGATAAAATGTTACTTACTAATCATTTTTGGGATTTACGCATTTATTTATAAAGTTTTGCAGTATATATAATAAGCCAAAGTTTATCTGTTAAGTAGATATTGAAGTTATTACAATTTAAATGTCCTTGAATAACAACATTTATTAAATAAACATTAATAAATGAATTTATTTTGTAAGGTATATGAATATTGGAAGAATTAAACTATTACCTGTTATAAAAATTTCCCAAATTAATTGTTTTTTTTTAATTCTCATACTTTTTTGAAAAGCCTTTCATATTTTGTAAGGGTTGAAGTTTCCACTCCAACTTAATTATCATATTTCTATTTAAATTCAAAGATAGATGTATTTCTAAGATTTCTTTTATTTTGGTATATATCGGCTTATCTCTTTCCCGTGACCTCTTTAACTCGTGTAAGATATTTGATTTCACTAATAATAAAAAAAAATTTATTTATACGTTTTTGTCTTTAAATGTAAAATTCACTACCTGATATACTTTTGATGGTTTTTCTATTCTATATTTTATTTCTATTTCTTGCTCCCACATGCTTCCAGCTCTATTCCAACCTAATTATAACCTGTCATTCCTTTGATTTTTCTTCTTTGTTAGTTTATTTTTGTTCCACTACTGTTTTATTTCCAAATTTTACAAAAATCATATTCCTTATGGCAATTTTTTTTGAAGCTACATTTCTGTTTCCGCCCTCATTTTTATATTATCTACGAAAACTCTTTTGTTTTCTTAGTTCGTCGTGAATAAATTAAATAATAAATGGACTTATTCACATCCTTGTCCAAAATACTGTTTTTAAAGTTTCGAATATTTTATATATATTTGTTTTATATTACGAAATTTTTGTTAATTTGAATTATTATTATTATTATATGATAGATTTTTCTTTCTTTTAGTATCATTTATAACTTCTCTCTTGTTACTTTATTACAAGTTTTTTCCACATTTACAGTGTATAAGAGTTGTAGCTCCTTTAGGATGCATTTTTGGGTAATGTTATCTACATTAAATCGACATAAAATGAACTCTACATTTTTATTTTTTGAAGAGTAGATCTAGATACTCTTAATACCCTTCTATGAAAATTCAATGCAAAATTATAAAGGCAATTTCTCATATCCACTCGTTTTGTCCTGTACAGGTACTTGAATGGATAAAGAAGTGCCACTCGGCACAATTGAAGTATTGTAATTACGTAATGTATTAGTGTTTCAACTATTTCTACTAGAATTGTAATATTATTGCTGAAATTATTAATGCTAGTTTAATGAGCCACCTGGAGTTCGAATGCAAAAGCAATTATTCAGCATAACTTATTTATTTTCATTCTCATTTCCAATTAGAATCATTTTGAGTATCATTATGTACTAATTTAAATTTCAATAATAAACAATACCGCTTCGTATTTGGTATGAAGGTTCATTAAAATATTAAATAGATAGGTATATACAGAATTTATTTCATTAGAATTGTAAGATTTTTTTACAGATTTGAATTGAATATAGTTTTTGTGAATATAGTAAGTCTACATTAAATTTACACCGTTTCTTTAATTTTAGAGCATCTTCAGAAACTTGTTTAAATACAATCTTTTTCCAATTTCTTAGAAAAAAGTAAAATGATGCTAGATATAAATTATGCTTGATTATTTCTCTTTTAAATTATTAATTTAGCTAGGTAAGTTGCAAAGTTCTAACCGTAAAAGATGTTTATATGAAATGATTAAAACCTCTTACGTCGACTTATTCCGAACTCTTTACGATTTATCTAATTTTCCTTATTATAACAGTAACTTCATTAAGAATTGAATTGGGAAAAGTTAATAACCTTTTCCAAGCATATTACTTTTCCACATTCTACACGCGGAACCACTCAACATTTATGGCCTTGTTTTTCGGTTTTATTAACTTTAAATAGAGATTTTGTGAGATGCATATCTCGACAAAAACACTATTTCCACTTCTGTTATGTTGCCCTACATATTTCTATAATAAAACAAGTCATGTTGATTTAACTGCATAATTTTACAAATTCCAAAAAGTGTAAAAGTAATAGGTAGAAATAATTTTTTTTTAATAATACCCTCTTTCTATGTCTAAATATTAAAAATGCAATAAAGTAAAAATTCTCGTGAACAAATTAATTTATTTATAATGTATTTATGGCTGATGTTATCATATTTTTAACTCTTATTATGAAAATTAGCACATTGCAAAATAATTCTTAAAATGCCGAGATGTTGAATAAAATTACAAAGAAAAATATAAATAATAGAATTCCAATGTAATAAGTTTTTTTAAAACAGCAATTTTTTACCAGCTATAAATCTCTTCCACTCATAAAAAAACAATGCAAATAGTTCTTCCAATAAATGTTTTGGTTAGGTTTTAATTTTATATTTAAATTATATAATGACGATATACGGTGTCCAACCCGTTGCAAATTTAATTAAAAAACATAATGAACCTAAGAAACAATTGAAATGCACAATTTGTCATAGCGGACATTCTACTGCAATTACTGTCAAATCAGTTATTTATAATACCGACATGTAGAAAAAAAAACAATTTTCATTTCGTCACACCTGTTCCATTAAAAACGTTATTAATGAAATAAGCCGCAATAATTCATCTAATACCGTTTTTTACACGTTTATCGAGATCGAGATCCACTTCAGTTTGAGCGTCTACTCACTAGGCCAGTTCAGAGAAATTTATAATTCCAGATTTCAACGTAATACTCTCATTGGGAGTGTGTCCCATTCAATTTCTGGAAGTAGTAGTTTCCTAACAAGTGCAGAAATTTGTGCAAGTGTTAGAAACAATATTTTTTCTAGGAACGTGCCATTTAGTGCGGAAAAATGCCACTATCCGCAACGGTAGTAGAAAATAAATTTTTCATTCTTTTGGAAAATGTTACATTTGATTATATTGTCCGTAGATCTTTAGATATAACTTTGGTTAAATAGCAATTATAAAATATACCTTAGTTAGTGATAATTTGTTTTTCATTATGTTCTTTAATATTTAGACAAAATACTAAATGGTTTTCATTTAAGTTTTCTGCTATTAGGTTGTCGTTATTATAAATATTGTTCTTTAGTTTCGTTAATTTATTTTTCATTTTAAGGGTCCATTTATAGACTTAATTATTACTCTTTCTACTTGAGTAAGCCATCTTTCTTTTGGTCACCTATTTCCTTTTTTTTCTCATTCTGGAAATACGTCCCAACCACCTGGTCATACTCGGATCTTTATACAAGGATTTTAGTTTTTGGTGCGATCTTCTCTCCCCAACATCCCTATTTGAAAGATTTTCCTAGTACCTTTCTTTCCTAAACTTAATTATGTTAATACCTGTCTTTTGTTGTACCTGTACCTAACATGCACGTCACTAGTGAAGTGTTTTTTTTTTATATAGAGCAACCTCTAGACTTCTAGAAATTACTTTGGTTTTCGATAATACCATTCAATTTATAGAGACATTTGTTTCCCTTCATGAATCTTCCTTCTATTTTTTCCTTTATTTGCGACTTGCTTTTGAAATTTGTCCCCAAATACATAAATCTATCTACCTCTTCAAATTTTACTATTTTTCTGAATTGGTTTTTATGATTAATCGATTATATCTAGGTATTGGTCTGAAAATATAGTTTTATTTTGTAGATTAGCCCATCATGCCACATTATGACCAAAGCTGGTATTATTTACTTACTAGCTCTTTTTCTATTATGTTGATTATTCAAGATATTCCTGACCTATAATCAATACATCAATATTTCTGATCCGTAGCCGAATGCTTCTGTTTAAACCCGCACTTGTGGTCAGAAATTACCGGATATTGTTTATGTAATTGGTTTCATTCTCCTTAGCAACAACTTTTTATATAATTGGATATTATTGCTAGCAAACAAATTCACTTCGTTTAGTTTTTAGTAAAATTATGCACGCGATTGAAGCAAGAAAAGAGACATGGAATTATTTTTTCTTTGCAGTGAACTGGCACAATATAAGATTCGCAAATGTAGGACAATTTTAGTTTTGTCGAGGACAACAAATCTAGATCAAGACAAGTGATTCTGGTCGCGAGTCTTGCAAGTAAAGATAAGAAATCTTCTAAGTGCAAGAATTTTTAATATTAAAATAAGACTAATAAAGCTTTTTTATCAAAATCTTTCTCTGACTCGAGTTTCGCTAGTATCATTTTCAAATAGAAAGAATTTCATAAAAAAAGCTTTGGAATTACAGATACGTATAATTTATCTTTTATATTTATTATTCATAGATTCCATAAAGTAAGGTTTGAAACAATTAAGATTAACAAAATATAATTTATTTTCAAAAAAAAAATGTTTTTCTGTGTATATTCAAACCTACGAAAAACTATTAATTACAAAATTGATGAAGAGATCGGATATCCTCACTTAAAAAACGTTTGGGTACAACTTAAATTAGTCTAGTTAAGAAAAGAGAGGTTGTATATCTCAGATTTTCTAATTTATCTGATCAAACGTTTCTAGAAGAAAATCTTTGCATCCTTTATACATCAAATTCCTACATGAAAATCTTTGAGAAATATAAGGGGCTATTATAACTGCGTAGCATTTGGAGTATATTTTTTAGTTATAGAACAGCCCATTGTGTCACACTGGTGCTATTTATTTGCTAACTAGTTCTTCTTTTATTATGTTGGTGATCGTTTTATATATAATTTGGATATTGTTAACAAAAAATATCACAGTTTTAGTTTTGCTTTTGAGGACAAGGCTAGATCAAGACGAGTGATTCTGGTTGCGTGACAAAATACTTTTGATTACATACCTTGCAAGTCAAGACAAGAAATCTCGTATAAGAACTATTACAATAAGATAGTCATCAATTTTATTCGCAGGCGGAGAAAGTTTGTTTTTAGTAAAAGAGTTTGTACCTCTTATACCCGAATGCTTATCAAATCTTTTAGTGTTTACTTCAAAAAAATTTCTTTTGTGTATAACTTACAACTACGAAGAAATTTTGGTTATACATTAATGCATATATTAACTATTAATTATTAAATTGCTAAAGAGATGATAATTCCTTAAACTAGTGTGGATTAAAAAAAAATGTTTTTCGTACCTTACACTTTATAATTTATATGTAGTGAAAGATCTGGAAAAAAATAGTTTCAGAAAGAAAATTTCTTTAAAGAATTTTTTTATCTATGGAACTTTGCTTGTTTTATATATCAAATTAAAAATATTACAATGGTTTTTGAAAAGAAAAACGAAATTAAAGAGCAAAACACTTACAGAGAAATGATTTTGTTATTATAGATAAGAGAAGTACAAAAAATTATTCTGAAATTTTTGATTGGTTATTTTGTTAGCTATAATACTTCAATTAATTTTGAAAAATTATGTACGCAGCAACTGTTTTGGTGGGTTTTTTTTGTTTGAGGAAATGGGTCAAAATGAATCGCAAAAAATAACAAATTTCATAAGTTATTCTTTAAACACTGATGATTTTTTCGTATAAAATACAATTAGTGAATCGGCAACGCTGTAAATAGCATTATGTTGAAGGTGAACTTAATTCTTAGATTTTCGATTTTGACCAGTTTTTTGCGGACTCAAACGTTGATAATATGCTTTTTTATTCACGTGTTTTCTTTTCTAAAGCCACATTTTTTCCTGTTCTTATCAATTTTTATTTGCACAAAATAAAATTGAAAGTTATATACTTACATGTACGTACATTCACAAACAAATATCCAGGCTGCGATTATACTCTACACCGTTGTCGTTTCAATACGGTCGGAATTCAACAATTTCAATTAACAAGATTTATTTAACAATCCACATTTGTATTATTTATACTTATTTCATTTCTTTATCAAAAATTTGAAAGTAAATTCATAAAGATAATACAAAAGTTTGTACATTTTTTTCTAGTTTCATAACCTAACAATGAACAATATATTAAAACTTTTTTTTGAAAATACATTTAATATATTTTTCATCCCTGTCCAACTTTTCCGTAACTGTTTGATATTTACATTTCAGAGACAGCGGTATTCTTTAAAAGCTACTTTATTGAAACTGGCCTAAAAACATCACAAGAAAAGAGTACTAAGCCTCCGACAGACCAATTTTATATTGAAAAACTTTGTTTACCCTATATTTAAGCCCAGCTAATCAATTAGGGACCTATTTTTTATTCTCTTGTGGCCGTTACTGACGGGAAAGCAAACCTTTTAAAAATCTCGACTTTATTACTGTGATTAACCCTTCATCCTGCTCGAACCATCACGATTCGGTATCGGGTGTCTCAGATAAAAAAGCTGATTTGATTAATGGATATTTTTTATGTTTTTCATGTAAAAATAATATATTTTTTGTCGCGTTGGTACTGTATTTAGTAAAAAAAGTTTTTGGTCGACTTTAGTAGCTTTTATAACCAACTTTAATAATATTTTTAGAAAATACAAATAATTTTATTAAATCTAGATATGAAAGTCATATTTTAAATTATATCTTTTTTAAGTATAAGTAGAATTTGCAATCTCTGATTCTATCCTGAACTCTTTTCTTTTGGAATCTCAAGAACATTCCTCCATTTTACAGAAGAAAAGAAAGCAGATCTATTACTCTAAGCTATTTGCTGTCCACTTTCGTCTTTGTTTTTTAGTTTATCATTCTTGACACACTTTCTGTGATGATATTGCCCTTTGTTGGGTCCTTTATATTCTGAATCTCATCTCTGTGTTGCTGCGATAAAGTACGAGAGCCAACTATAAATTTTAAAATGTTCGAAACTAGTGAGCTGTGATTTTATTGCAATGGAATCAATATCAAAACAACAAGATTTTGGAAAGTCATGCTGCATAATCTAATAATATTTTAGATATTTCTGTGCTAATAATACTCCGAAACCGATAAAATTTATTTATTTTTGGATTATGCCTTACATATGTTTTTGCGTTTGGTGAATTTAAATATTTTTTTATTCATGAAAACAATTATTTTTTTAAACATTTTTAGTAAAACCGATTTTTTGGTTTTATTTGAAATTCTCATACAAGATATATGAAAATAGATAAAAACTTTTTACCAGATTATTTAAAATCATATCATTTAGACACTAAATAATTAAATAAACACAAAAACTAATTAATTATTAAATGAATATATTTTTATTTTTAAAACAATACTTAAAAAATAAGTATTTTAATCCTATGTAAGATTTAAAAATAAATATTAAGCCAGAAACAACAATTCTACTTTAAAAATTGAAAAGACAAGATTTAGGAACGGTCGAAATTTATGCTATTGAACATTCTTGTTATCAGAAAATGTTTTATAACAGAATATTTTACATATTAGATATGTTATCAGCCCCAAACCATCCCTTTTAATATCCAGAAATATCTATTGTATCAGAAATGTGAAACTCTTTTGATGTAATGTATTTTGTGTTGACTACATTTAATCAATTTTATAATAATTATTATTGATCGAAATAAATTTTTGTAGATTCTTTTTAAATTAATATTTATTTAATTATGGTTTAATATTAAATAATTATAAAAACCAAAAACCTCCAAATCATCCATAAAAAACTGAAACAATAATTTGGAAAGAAAAATGGATAAAATCGGTGTTATAATTTATGCGATTCATCAACCCCTCAAATCAACAACCAACAATAAAATTTATTTTCTAAGGAAAATATTTAATTAACGGTGGATTGGTATTTTGAGGGGCCGATTTGAAGGGTTGTTTTGGTAGCACGAATTATAGCGTTGACTTTATAAACACGAATATTTCGGCAATTAATACATAAGGTCTTTGTTTTTATTGATATTTCGAGAATTTCCAATATTTTTATTATTTTCAGAATCACAGAAAAACCAAATTTCCTATATTACTCTAAATGTTGACGATTTTTTTCACACAAAATAGTATAGCTTTAGAAAGTAGCTTTTGTATTAAAAAAATAATTAAATATCATGACTTACAGTTTTCGCTATTAACTAGTTGGTGAAGCAGCAACGCTTATTGACTCAAGCGTTAAAAATAAATTTTTCACTGACTTTTTCCCAAATATTTATTTTCTAGTCGTTTGTTATCAATTATCATTTTTGCGAAATAAATTTGAATGCGGACCTTACAAGAACATACATACATAAGCAAATGTCCAGGCTGCCCCCTGTTTAAAATTTACAGCATTGTCGCTTCAAACAAAAAAAAAAATTTTACTAAAAAATCCTCTTATTTATCTATTTCTTTGAATTATTTATACTTCTTACTTAATTTATTCATCACAAATTTGACAAAAAACTAATAATAAATAATAATATCAATGTTTTCTATATTATTTTTCTTCAAGTTTCGTAACTTACATCCGCTTGTTGTAAATTATTCCTAAATGATTAAATCGAGGACTTTTAATACTCAATTTCAGGATTAAAATAAAAAATCAATAATATGTAATTAATCACTGATCTAAAAACTTAATTATTTAAAATCCTTTTTAGCCAAATAATTTTGATTCTGAAGTTCCCACCCTTAAATTCTGTAAATGCGTCACATTGTGCTAAAAAAACGCTTACTTACATTTATTTATTAAATATTAAAAATCCTGCTGCCTGCACGTATCAATCCGTTTTTTTCTTTAACTTGTTCTGTTCGACCAAATTGTGAAGACGGCCTCAACCTTGAAGGCTATTCATCACAGACTACTGAAATGGTTTTGTTGCCTATAATTTCCGAAAGGTCTGTTGAATTTTTACCTTCGAAATTGATTATTAATTATACGTTGCGTGAAAAAGTAACCACCATTTTAACCGTCACTTTGTTGTGATCTTTCATATGTTTCGATATTTTGAAAGTGATGATTACCAACAGCTGCAGACAACGTGCTTCGAAATCAAATTCGAATATTGTTCTCGAGGCGACTTCTAATATAAATAATTTGACAATTAGATTTTGTATTTCGATCCACGGTTATTGATAAATGATAAGATTAATATTCCGGTTTGAAACTTACCGGGGTGTAATTAAATCCCAACACGAATAATGACAATAGATTAGAGCGAGCAATAACCAAAAAAGAAAGAAGAAAATTATGAAAAGAAATTTGATATTTGTGGTAAAATAAATAGATTTTTTTAGATTCCAATTTTTAAAACGTATCCCTTATTTTTGTGCAACTAAACCGTTACAATATCATATAGTTTGTATGAAAAAAAATACACTATGATTTCATATTGTTAATTCTTTCAAATTCTTCAAAAGTTTTTAGCAATTTTTTCTAGAAATGACTGCTTTCTCAATATTATTTACGTGATTATTAGGCCCCCTTAGATTGAAAGAGGCTATTTTTGGAGATGTTTGTTTTATAATTAATAAAACAAGAATAAATATATAAGTAAATCCCAGTATATCAAACCAACTTATTAAAATTATCGTTTCACAAAAATACTTATTTCTTTAAATAAATTAGAAAATGTAATTGTCAAACTATTATCTTTTGACACTAAAGTCACTGTCATTTAAAGTTTGTTGATTTTGTAAAACAATAATCTTAATAAAGAAATTGTAAATCATTTGACTATTTATATGATTAAAAATTCTTGCAACATTAACAGGTAAATAGTTTATTCTTTTTTATTCAAAACTTTTTTTTTAGTGTTTAAAATGTGTGATATTCCTGTTTTCTGGTTCACTGTCCACTGCAAAATTTATTTTCTTCGGAAACTACAATTTTGGTTGTTTACAATCAAGAATGAAGAAATACAAATCAATACTTGAAAGTTTTAATTTTAATCACTTCATCTATTTTTATAAAATGTGAGGTTATGTTTAGTATAGATACACTGACCAAACTAATTGTTTTAATCAAGCAAGCTACGACTTTTAGCATTTTAATGATGGAACTCTAAAATGGAAGAGAGTACGTGAAAATTTTGATAACTTTTCAAAAATAAACGCCAATTTATAATGCACCAAATTTAAAAACCTGTATATTTGTGAACAGAGCATAAAAGTCTCTTTCAAAAGACGTATCACACGACCTGATTTCTCGTTAAAAATTTTAGGGGGTGATGTCATAATTCAGAGGGGGTGAAAGGAGGAGGTAATATTTTTATTTCATAATTTGTAAAATTAAGAATTAAAATCGACCTGTTTCTAGTTTTCCCCAAGAGTTCACAATAACGTTAAAAATGAATTTATTTTTACATATGGCCCGCATTGTATAAATTTTATATATAAATTAATTGTAGTTTTACAAATCTAACCCAATGTACTTCTAATTGATTCGTAAAACATGAAAAAGATTCTAAATTTGTTAAGATTTGATTACCTATAACTCAATGATAATTATATTTTGTTTTGTAATTTAGAACTATTTTTCATATCCGTTAATTTAATACTGGGTACCATGTACCTATTTGCTCCAATTTTATAAATTTTGTTATAAATTCCGTTACAGTATACAAAAAATCTTGCCATAATATTTATAAACTATTTCTACATCAGAATGTACAGCTTCTGTTATTTTTCCGTCCAGGAAATCTCAATTAAATATCTCTGTGGTATTTAAGAGTTTATCGAATGAAAAATTTAGAAGCAGACATCCCTGTGTAATGGATAGTAATTTTGATACCCAGTCAATATTAAAAGGAACGCCCGGGCTTTGTTCATCCTGTGTGATGTTAATGATGTACATTGCACAACTAAAATGGTTACAAGCTTTTAGATAATTGAATTTTCTCAGTGTCTCTGCAGGGATTAAAACATATTTAATGATGTCGACGAGGATATTAGGCGAGCTGTTTACATCCGAAAAAGTTATTTATTTTAATTGATTTATTTAAAGAAAAATAAAAACCTAAACTCACACACTTGTATTATTCAATATTTCGTATTATATTTTTTCTATCAAAGAAATAAGTATATAATAACATTTATTTTCATATTATCGTCTTTATTCAGCTTGAAATAAAACAACTTTAAATTGAGTACTGTTTCATTTTAATAGCCTTAAAATTTATCCAAGACAACATCTGTATTTTTTAATTTAGTTAAATCCCCTTTTATCCCAAGTCTAGATTTTATGACACTGAGAGCGCAAAACTGACTTCCTTTTAAAATTAAAAATGAATTTGACTTTATTTTTAGATATTATGTTTTATAATACAAGATAACCAGTGAGAGAATTTAGAAGGGGTTGATTTGAATAAATTATATTCCTTAGTTTTTTAATAAATAATTTAATATCCATATCACAAATAGGATTTATTATAAATTATTTTCCTTGATTATTGGCATACACGATTTTTTTGTAATGTGCAATGTGAATACTTTTACGAATTTAAATCCGGTCCTAATAATGTTAGTGCTTTACACAGTTTTTTATTATTCTTAACTTTAAAATTGGTACTTTCGTCTCTAACTTTTAAGAGTATCACTTTTACTTCCTTAGAACTAAAAATCTGTACTTATTATCTATCATAATGGAATT
The DNA here is from genome assembly GCA_951812935.1 of Hermaeophaga mercurialis. NCBI lineage: Eukaryota > Metazoa > Arthropoda > Insecta > Coleoptera > Chrysomelidae > Hermaeophaga > Hermaeophaga mercurialis. The sequence goes on along the minus strand of OX638361.1, from coordinate 9,485,089 downwards.
TGTATAATACATACATACATATATGATAAAATTTATTTATTTAAATATCATGTTAACTTCTGACATACTGACTATAGTCACAACAAACTTAGAATTTAAATATTAACGGAATTATGTAAATCATAAATTTTTCTTATTGATGTGCGGAAAACCAATGGAATGGGATTTTCTCATAATAAATTTGAGATCATAATTCCTTAATAAAGATCCATTTCTACAAAAAATTGCAGCAAATAAATTGTTTGTCTGGCTAGTTTTATAATTTAAAACTAAAACAAAAAATATATAATTCGTTTTAAGTATTTATTAAGATTAATTTTAATATTTGGTTTATTCTAATTAATTCACTCTGAGAAAGAACTGTTTATTTTACATTTGTTTTGTTTGTAATTATTATAAAAATTTGACGCTCAATTTAATCTTTTTTTTTTGTTGAATATTTAATACATTTACAATTGGCCCCACCAACGTCTTTAAAATCTACAAATTCATACGTTAGGTACACTATATATAAAATATCTAGTACGAAGGGAGCAAAAGTGTATTTATTAATTGTTATAAAAATATTAATTATTTAAAAACATTACTTTACTATTTTATGTAAATTTAAAAACCTCATTTTAAACTGTAACATTTTCTGGGCGGACGTACTATACGGAATAATAGACGAGGTCGAAATAACTCCACGGACAATTTTGCTGTGAACTCGAGTTTTCCTTATTTTTTGATGCATATTAGCAAAAAGGGAATGGGATGCTCTCGTCCTTTGCAGTGTGTTGTGAGTTTCGTTATTAGATTATTATATATTATAGTTCCGTTTTCCTTGTTGCAGGCGTGACTTGATATTCGGTAGAATACATTTTAATTAGTGTGTCTTGTAGCTTTTCACTTTATTAATCAGATGACCAAATTGTAAACGTTTTCTGCAATTTGTAAATTAGCAATAATCAGACGTCTGTATGCAATAATAAAATAAGGAACATAACAAATAATTCGGTTTCGGTGCATGGTGTTAAATAATTTTTTATTCTAATGAGCAAATAAGTAGTGTCATAAAGATTTTTAATTTATACAATTACATCATGGCAAATTACTGATCAAATATAGTGAAATTAAAAGTTGTTTGTGCATAAGTGCCAAGAAATATTGCTTATGTTCTTATGCAAAACCAAAAACTTTTAAATATATAAAAAAAGTTTATTGGCATATTGACTAAAATTGAGTCAAAGGTTATTTTCATTAATACAATGATCAAATAAAAATACAATAATTCCATGTTTTTTCTTCATTATTTTAAAGGTATGAAGGTACTGAATATTATTGATTAACTTCTTTAGCAAAATGAAATCTATTCATATCAATTATTTGCATTTTTGTTAATTTTGTGTTTGAATATCCCTCATGGGTGGAGCTAATTGTAATAGAATATTCTTAGGGAGGATTTTAATAATTAATTAATAAATAAGATTAAGTTAAAAATATGAAACAAATTGAGATTATAAATTGGTCGCAAAAATGTAAGTAAAATATTGATTCAAAATAAAAACAAATAATATTAATTAAGTGTATTTAACTCTCACGGTAGTCCAGAATATCAAATCAATTTTGTATCTTAGGATTTACAAAAAATGACCATAAATTTAAGAACTACAAATAATTTTTTGACACTAATGTCACTAGATGTCATTTTACACCATTAAATGGAGGGAGATGTCAAATGTTGACGTTTCTTTTATACCATTCTAAAAATCAACGACAAGATTTTTTATGATTTGACGATTAATAAAGTTGATTTCCACATAAAATCAAATTTTTGTTATAGAAAATTTTATATAATCTAACAATTCAGACTTTCTTCTTTATCTGCACTAATTAATTTTCCTTCATAATTGAAAACACTTATTTTATAATTCTAGATCTAGAACTTCTGTTATAATTTTCTACAAATTTTAAAATTTAACTACAAATCACAACAGAAACAACTTTAATATTATTCAAATTAATTCATTTACCTTTTTTTATGTATATTGATTGCCAAAACCTTATTTACAGTAAAATTGAAATACAATGTGAAATTTAATAATCTCATATGTCACTATACTTGAACTAAAGGTCACTAAATTTATATTACATGGCAAAAATTAACATGTCATGCGAGCTTATTACACAAATTTTATAAATAAATTACCTACTTTTACTTTTACAAATCTGACTTTAAACTTCGAGTTGATTCAATATAAAATGTAAGTACCAATTTGTCAGCCATGTTTTCGGTTTTGATCTAATTGTTCTATTTGTGAGAAAATTTAGTTATTCAGGTATATTTTCTATACAATATTTGTACCACACTATCCAAAGCTGTGCTATAATTCAAGGAAAAAGTTGACAGCGTAGTGAAGTGCCCTAATAAAAATTCATGTGTGATTCTTTTTTCTGTAACGGGTTTTAGCCTGTTTAAAAATAGTTTGTTGGAATTGTAATGGTAAAAAAACGAAAAACTGAAATATTCATTAACTAGTTTTAAAATTAGTTATATTGTAGACTATAATAAAAGTAAGTTCTCTTGTGAAAAATTGTTTCTAAAACACGTCCATCCATTCTTGCGTACCGTCCGAAATTATAGCTCGAAATCCAAATCAAATCAAGCACTCTACATAAAAAGCCCCAACAAATTGCCGACAAATGGATATCACTCGAAATATTCGACGTGGGAATTTTTCCATCTTATATTCCATTCCGCGCAAGGGTTGGCCCTTAGAACTAAAACGGCTAATAACGCTAGGGAGTGTCGACCAATTATAATAATGGTGTTTTGAGACCATTGTGTTTTAAAGTACTTGGTCTGGGAATAATGAGAAAATAAAAGCCTGTTACGTAATTCTTTTCAATTAGACTTTGAGGGGAAAGGATATTAAATATGGCCGGCTGGACGTATAAGATTTATGTAACCTTTATTAGTTGTATATTATGGTGTTATATGAAGTACGGGACATGTGATGAAGTAGAGAGGGTTGTACTTTATCCTTTATTGTCCGTGTGTCGTTGCCTTTCCTCATTATTTTCATACGAGGTGTGCTCAAATGTTACCCCTCCCTAACTTCATCTCAATACTTCGTTCAAAGTTTGATATAAAAGTCATTCCTTACTAAAAAATAAAACATTATTCCATACAAAATACAAATTTAATTTTAAATTAAATTTCCTTATACATTTTCAAATGTATTATATATGTCATAGCCAAACAAAATGTGTTCGGAGAGGTTTATTACAAATTTAATACTGTGTTTATGAACCACATAATACAACGCGGGTTAAGAATTCTTTCAACACGATACTGGTTGTGAACTAACTTAACCATTTATAAAAACATAAATGCACTTTTCACACCTAAAGTATAAAACCGAATGTCAAGAAAATTTATATGGTAATAAATAGACAAATTATGTACCAACAGAGCTCCTCGAATCAAGCAAAGCTTTATTTCATGGGATACTTCACACATTTTTAAAATAGAAAAACAAGAATTTTTAATTTTATTTAGGTAGACATTATTTTGAATTACGTTTGCTTCTTACTTTTTTAAATATAATTGTATATGCATTCGGTTTTTTTGGATGCGGGCTTTCCTGATTTCTTGAAAATTTGTCTAGAATTTTTGTTATATTCATTTTTTTTATTTTTTCCTGTATAATAATTCTAGATCTCTAGAGGGTACTAGAGACACGCTTATTTTTTGTAGGTTTCTGTTATTATATCATTAGTTCCCAAACATTTTAAGCAAATAAATAATAAAATTAATTTTCTTAATTAATTTTATGAAAAGTAAACTAAGCCAAAACCTTATCGAACACTTAGTGGGAAACCCAATATATGCTTTGTTTACTTTCACAGTTAATACCCTCAGCGTGTCGAGCAAAATAATTAATGAGAATGGGGAACATTGTCAGTAAACTCCAACTATTTCCCTGAAAAAAAACAATGTGATATTAACCAAATTGTATATTATTAATCTAGAATGAATATAATTAATAACTACAAGACATAATAACAGTTTCGTAATAATTGTACATATTCTAAATGTTATTTATGTATATCCTAATATTTTCTTACATTTGTGTGTTGTATAGTCTAGTATAATTATTTTATTGCTGAATAATAAATTTTCTATTAAAATAAATATTACTAATTGTTTCACATTATCTTTCTCACACCGCCTCTTATAATTACGCACTAAATCGCGCTCTGAGGTAAGAAGAGATATTAAAAGAAGGAAAGAAAACTGGATTAAAAATAAATGCAGAAAAAACCAAATTAATAAGTTATAAGATAAAATGTGAACATAAAAATACAAGATTAAAACGTTCCAAACTAATAAAAAAATGCTAAGAAGTAAAATAATCGGTAAAAGTACAAAAATAAAAGTTTATACAACAATCAAACCAGTGGCAATGTATGGGAGAGAAACTCTAATAAGGAAAGAAAAATTTTAAGAATGATATTGAATTAGAACCTAGAAAACAAAAAGATCGTAGAAGATTTCAGTGGATATGCAAAAAAGTCGAAGAGATTAAGAAATATCTAGAAACAAAGCAAATACATTATACAGAATGAAAAAGAATGACTGGAGTGATAAAAATTTAAGAGAAATTGAAGAAGCCAGAAAGTGAAAGAATTTTACATGAAAATAAAAATAATAGTAATAATTAATCAAGAACAATGAAATAAAACATAATCAGATAGATATGGGAGGAATATGGAAATGCTTATAAAAGAAATGCATATGAACAGGGCCCAGACCAGAACAAACATTTTACATAGATAATTCTATAAAAAATCTACATTAGGTACAATCTACAAAAAAATATTGCAATACGAATAAAAGAAAATAAAAAAGCATTCCACAAGTTTTTAACGTTTAATTGGTCTGTTGCATATTTCAGTACGATTGAGGTATTACAGAACATATTTTTTTTTATTAAATATTACTAATTAATTCACATTATTTTCCTCACTCCGCGTCTGATAATTACGTGATGTTGCTGTAAGTCACGCTCTCATATAATTATAAATTTTTAGCAGAACATAAATTGAATAGAATGTAAGATCGGACATTGACTGAAGCGTTATACGGAAGGCCTGGGAATTTTGAAAAAATGTTATTATAAGTAGTTGAGAAATTTGTATCTAACTATGAATATATTCTTTTATCATTAATTTATTACATTCCAAAAAAATTACAATTCAGTATTCAATTATTGCCATACCTAATAATATAAATTAATTATTATTTTAATGTATTACATTTGTTACAAAATACCTTACAACTTACAATTCTGCGATACACTATATATAACTGCAAACAAATTTATTAACCGAAATGTTACAATGTTTACAAAGTATATTACCTTTCTATTTTTAGTATCTTCCTTAGCAATATTAAATATTTCAACCAATTTCAAATCGCAACCGAACGGAAATTTCTTTTTTCCCGGAAGAAGCCAATTTGCACATTTTTATTTACAATTTCTGCGTCTCCTTCAATAGGAAAATCTAATCTACAACTCGGTAAATATTTATCTGAGTCCTGAGTCGTATCGTTACTAAGGATACATAAAGGCAGGTGTGAAATTTGGTTAGGATAAGGATTTGTTGACTGTTAAAACCGACAAGCAATTACGAAATATCGGCGCATTTGTGATAAATTGGAAGGGATTATCTCAGGATTTAGAGTAACTGGCGCGCCTCATAAGATCCACTGAAAACAATTTAAGAATGTTTTTTGTTAATCTTGTTTATTTGAGAAAGTATCTAAATATTTGAATGTATCTAATTATTCTTTGTGTTTCTGTTTATCTAACAATTTTACTTTTATTTGGACTATTATCCCTTAAGAGGTGCATTTTATACTTATTTCAGTTTTCGTGTTTGTATTTCAGTATTATTAATATTACTGTTATTAGTTTTGTTACTGATTTAGTTATATACATTTTTCAAATATGCAAAAAGAAACGGACACATCTAATTATTATAATAATGGTTAGATTTAGCTAAGATTCACAAAAAAAGTTCATTATTTAATAACGAAAATCAATAACATTTCATTTTTAAACTTTTATAATATTTAAGCAAACACAATTTCATAATTTGATTTATACCCTGATAATAAAATATTTACAATTCGGTAGCAAGTACACTGAAAACAACTCTATTTGTGAAAGATTTATTTTCTAAAATCAGTTTTTTAGGAATAATTTTTATCTTATGTTATTTATTTCTAGTACTTTCAAATTATTATTTATATAGAGGATGTTAAAGAATCTCAAAATGTATCCCATAGAGAAACTTCCATTTAACATGTATTTTTCAATCCATTCAATTTACTCCGTAATTCAAACTAAATAAAGGAGGTAAATAATTTTAGAAAACTAGTAAAAGTAAACACTGGAACTATAATATTAAAAAAATCGATGTTTAGTTGGTGTCAATCAATAATAAAAAGGCTCATTTTCTTTCATACAGAAGCTTGAAAAATGTTACTTTTCTACTTACAGAAGTAGGTTGTCGTTTATTTGAATAATAAAGTGACAGTAAAATCATTTCATCGATATTTATATATTATTTCCATTTACATTTTCATATAAAAGGAAACGTGTAAAATATTTTTATAACATTTATCGTTTTTTTTCCTTTTATAAAAATTCTATAAATATTCACCCAATAAATGTATCATTTAAAATGTTATTTATGTTATAGGGCAATTCATAATAATTGGAAAATCTTGGGCTCAAACCCAAAACATTTATAAAATATCGGTCTTTAGTGAGTTGCAAGGTAATTTATTGAAAAATTTAAGAAATATATTTGCTCATCATTTAAATACTTTTCAAAATTTCTGAATTATATTTGGAGAAAGTTTAGATATTCAGTTAAGGTCACATTAAAATATAAAAAATGGTTTCTGATATTTTGGGTATTTTTTAAGCCGAGTACTTTCCAATATTTATAATTATTGATGAACCACTCTGTACGAAACTATTATTTTCTTTTATTACAAATTAGTCAGTTTGTTACTGATTCAATATTTTTTCTTGAAATGATACAGCACCTAATTTAATCTAATCTCACTAAGCTACAATTACTTTTTCATGTCATCTCCTACTGTAATTAAAAGTTTATAAATTTGTAAAAAAAATTTTCACATATCCGAATTATATACCTATAACAGGATTAATTGCAGTTTTATAGCTATTAAATATTTTATGAGATTTTTGAATGTAATATTTTAAAAAGTCTCATTAACTGCATAAATTGTGAAATTTAGTTTCACATTAAAGCCGATCAAGACGCCAAATTCTAAATAGCTATTTAAAGTAATAAATCATTTTAATCTAGGCAAAGTCAGCCAACAATCAATAGACGTACACCTATAAGTAAAACTTACAATAAAAATGTTATACTTCATTTCTAAAAAATAATAAACTATCCATTACTCTATTATGTAATCCGTATAGTCACTAATAGTAGTCGCTTAATCCGCAATTTCAGGGTTATAACAAGGTAAATGGCTGATCAGAAATACATTACACGGGTATTATTATTGATTTGCATATCCCTAAGATTACAATTGAATTAACTATTACTATTAACAATCAATCTAATGAAAATCCATTGAAAATTACTTACACTTAGGTTAATGAGAATTAACTAATATAAATCGTAAATAGCGATGAACATTAGTTTCTTAACTAATTTTTTTGTGGAAAAAATTATTACTTCAGTTTTTAATTTCATAAAATCAAATAAACTAATGACCTTTATATGAAAATGAAAAGTAAATTATTCTGCACATGATTTTCTTAAGCATTTAAATAACTTGCTGGTACTATTGTTGCAATATAATATTTTTATTTTAATATTGCAGCAAAATAATTTGAGTATGTACAGATTTACTATATGCTACTTAAGAGCTATCGATGATACCAGGTGAATTCGTAAATTTCAAATATTTAGAAAATAGATTGAGATAATAAGATTATTTAATAACTGAAAAATGCAAGTTTGTACACCCAAGAGGGGTACGTATCTTTTCTGTTTTTAAATATTTTTTAATGTAAAGGGTAAACTTGAGTCAAAATTTTTTTTATTAAAAATTGTAAATATCCTATGATTCTTCTTTAATAGCCTAAAAGAAATCCTACGTTAAACCTCTAAGCAGGGAACCTCATTATTTTAATTGTATTATTTATTGAAAAAAATGAGGCACTTAGGTAAATAGTGCAAAAGTACGATTAACTTTACGAAGGACGGTTTTATTACTTTCTCTCATTTCCTATTATTATTCCTAGAATCTTCATTGACCTTTTGCTAAAAATAGTACAATCATTTATTATCTTGCATTCTGTAACACTCCATTCACTGAATACACAATTTCACCTAAAAGTGTATTCCAAATACGGAACAATATCTGTCATTATTGTTCGTCAACCACCCATCGCGACGCGCCGTAGTCAATTGGTAAATTGATAGACGTCCCATGCACCTTCTAATACAGGTCTGGATTCTCGTTTTCCAAAACGAATAATATTTCAAATTATTTGATATCAAGAAATCGGCTCTGGAAATACCTCTTATTTTATTATCTATGTAATTAATGATGATATGGAAACATCCTTAATGGTTGAATGATGTGTTCAGAAACCAAACAAGGATGAAAAGTATTTTGAATTTGTTTTCCAGAATAAGGTTAAATAATTAATTTTTTACATCTGTGTACACACTTTTTTAATTGTTGATACGTATCTATATCATATGGATACATACATAGATCCAGCAATTAATTACATATTACTTATTGTTGATTTATAATATGTATCCAGAAATTTCATTTGACCATTAAAAGTCTTTAATATAATTATTTAGGAATAAATTATAAGCTGATTTAGGTCATGAAAATAAAAAAAAATTTAAACTAATCGATATTAATTCAATATTGTATAATATTTAGATAATAAATTATGTTGATAATCTTTTAATCTCAATGCATTTCTTTACAGATTTTCCTCAAAGATAATCATCATTCAGTAATCCTCGGTGCACAACTCATGTAAGTCTTGAATAATGATTTGATTGTTTCTTTTGCCAATTACTTTAACGGATAAGGATGCTTTTAACGGTTAACTTTTGATTATAAATTAATAACAAATGCTCCAAAAGTCGTAAGCATGTCTTTTTAGCTTCTTATAGTAAAATTACCGTTTACAAAGCGTTAAACCGTTAGAATGGGAGATTTTGCTACAAGTATAAACAATTCGTTATTGAATCTTATAAACCAAAATACATTTTTTTTTTAGTTTTTTGGGCTTATTTTTTGTTTATTTTTGATTAATTAGCATTGACTTTGAGAATTGCCTCAAAGTTATAAGTCCAGCACAACCAGTATTCTGATTGTGTAATAAAACACCCTGTATCATTGTCCCTGTTTTAATTCATATCCAAATCCGAACCTACCGAATGAAAATGTTTAGTTTTAAAATGACAGGCGACACCAATTTTAGGGTAATCGTAAGAAGGAAATCTTTCCAAATATATGAAAAAGACAAAGATATACTGTTGAATGGCCAGCTGGATCAACAAACCTTTCCCCATTGGATTTTTCTGTAGAACTATATTAAAAACTATTTCCAGTAAAGCCAATTAGCATTGAAAATATCAGAGATAGGATAATAACAGAATTGTTACACCTCCAGGGTTATCATATCTAAACACAACCTCACCTAACAAACTGAATTATTGCCAACCACTAGATAAAGAATATTTTGAACATTTGTTTGAACGCAATATAGTCTAAATATATAATAACTAAATAAACTCTTTCAGATATTTATTTTCTTAAAAATGTTATCATTACTTATTCATTATGTAGGAGATGTGCGCACTCAAATAGATTAAAGTTCTATTTCAAATTTAAATTAGCCGCTTCTCGAGGGGGTACGTTGATGTCCATAAAAAATAGTACTTTGGTCGCATTTCTTTGTCTAGTCCTTTTTTTATAGTAGTTTATATTGTTAACAATATCTCTCTTGCCTGTGCAAACACTTACAGTAAGTTATGTAAGAAGTTGATCGAAGATCTTTGTTGGGTCGAACCTTTGGGAGGGGATACTCGTGGTAATTCGTATCCAAAATAAAGCTTCACTATAAGCGGCATTTTGATTACAACCTTATCGTCATTTTTTAATAGGTGGAAAATTACAATCCACGTTAAGGAATCTAGCCCTTCTTAACACGGCTAGACCATAAATATTCTAGGTCTTTAAAGTCAGCTTATCGAAAATATATACAAGGTGTTTCATACAAAAAAATGGTACCGGCTATGCTGGTCTTACATGTCTCAGTTTTTATAAATCTTTAAAATAATGACAAACATATTTTTTTCCATAAATGGTTTCCACATTTTATGTGTTTAGGTTGTTTTTGGTTTTTACGTAAATATCCTAAAAATATATGAAAGAAATTATTTTTTAAATATCAAAAAGATAAATTATACTTATGTGTGTTTCCACAGGATTAAAACGCTTTTTTAGTTGTATTAAAACGACGACGGTATCGCTATTTTCACCTATAACATTTTCAAGTTTTAATAGAAAATTGACACATCTTTAAAAAGCATAAATTATTTCATGTCAATATTTCAACCAAGCACCACTAGCAACTATGTATACAGTTCTTCTTGTTATAAACAAATATTTTGTTTATTATTATATAGGTATTTAGTCCAATAGGTAATTTAAGATAATTGAACTTCCCAGGTTTAATTGTTCGTTCAATACTGTATATTGGGGATATTTTAGATGTTTCTTAATTTCATATTCCTCCAAAAACTCAAGTTCTTCTTTCTTCTCACTTACATGAAGTACTTCTACTGTTGTTTCCATTGTGTTTCTAAGTGTAGGTTTGTGTTTAGTGTCAATGAGGTGTTTTGCGTAATGTGACTTATCTGGTTGTTTTAATTTATAAACTCGTAAGTCTTCACAGTAGCGTATGTTAAAATTTCTACGTGTCTGGTCGAGATAGATGGCGTTACAATCCGGACTATTTAGTTTATCTTTTTCATATTTATTATGGATATTTTCCCCAAAGTAAGAGTTGAAACAATTAATTCAAATTATTTTTTGACAAACCAGAAGATGAAGTTATTAGTAATTAATTTTACTTTTGAAAGGTTTTTTTCAATCAACCATTTTCCACTTATTATTTAAGATTCGTTCCAGAATATTTCTTTTCTTGGTGCTGGGTTAATTATTGTTGATTAACTTCAACTGGTAAAAAATTTTCTTTTCGATTATAAAAAATTAAGTGTGTGCTTTTAGTTCCAATTGTTTAGCCAATTTTACACCACGTTATAATTCATTTAAAGCGTTTATGAAGTTATTGCAGGAATTTTGTGGCAACTTAAGATGGTTCCTCTTAATAAAAATATTAAATTGTTTAGTTTTTGAATAAAAATGTATGATGTAAGGTCAAAGTTTTGATAGAAACTATTTAAAAGTAATTTATTTTAGGAAATTTAATCTTGTATAATTAAGTTAAAATCATTAACAAAATATTTTTCCTACTAATACTCAGCTCTAATTTTAACAATAAACTGTCACGAGTGCTATTTTTCCGATCGGTCGCAATATTAAAACTACAGTGAAAATCCGATGAAGCTGTGCGCATATGTATTATGCAGTGTCTCTAGTATGTCCTTCTATTACGTCACATAAAACTTGTGAGTTCTGAGCGCACAGTGAGTACGTAAACATACCTACAACGATAGAGTTTTCAGTGAAGTGTATGCTGTAATTCAATTTATTAATGTTGAGTGGTATAACAAGGACGCTGCTGCAGCATTTTCGATGGGAAGTGCTTGATTACCCAACCTAAAGCCCGGATTTGATTAACTCTGATTAACATTTTTTTGCTCACATGAAACGCTCTGGCTAGGAGCAGAAACAACGAGCTGCAGACAAGCATAGAGAATTGGCTGAAAGCAACTAAAATTTCAATCTGTCCGAAAGAGAAAACAAAAATTGTGATGTACTACAAGAATTGTATCAATAAAAACTACTATTCTCGTTACACAAATCTACAAAAACTTATACATAAACAAAACTAAGGACATCCCAATGTCTCCGCTTCTGTTTTCTTGTAAGTGGGGTATCTTTTATTTTAAGATTTTTATTGTGTTAATGTTATCAACCGGATTTCATAGAAGACTTTTTTTTTCATACTTCTTATATTAACTTGATTTTTCTTTTAAGCTGGCATTTCCGTTTAAGTAAAAATAACAGCTTTTCTAAAAATATTCCATTTAACCAATTTAATCTTATCGTTTATTCTACTCTTCTCCTACATTTAATTGTTATTACCGTTAGCTTTCTAGTTTCAGATAGGTTTAGAATGTCTAGATGGCCGCTCTTCAAAACATAAAGATATGTTTCTGATATAAAATGAATCTATGTAAGTAACAAAGTGCAGATTAGTTGCTATTAATACTACATCAATTTTATTGTAAACGAATAAAACACAATTTAAGTTTTGTGAAAGGTAAATCATTATGATAAAAATGACTATTATTGTCATATAACCTTTACCGTTGGACAATTATTTCGGTTTCATCACACTGCTTTTAGACATCTACAAGAAATTAATGAAAAAATGTTACCATTATTTCTTATAAAATGCAATAATCTTTACATTATAATTTTAACAACATTAGTTTGGATTAATTGATTCGTTTTTATGACAGTACTTAATAAAGTAGGTTGAACTGTGAGTTGTAAACTCTATAGATTTACAATTCAAATTTTACCTCTTGAATATTTTCACACTTATTTATTTCTCTACAATTTGTAATTGTGTATTTAAAGTTTTTGTAATAATGTAGGATACAGTCCTGTCTATTACCCCCGAAAACAACCCGTGTGGTTTCTAATAAAATCCTTCAATTCCGTCGGACTAAGCAACAATGCTACGTTGTTAAATAATATATGGGGTGGTCTATTGTGGCCTTAAATGCAGGCGAAATGCTGCTTTAGAGACGACCATTCGCATTCAATGGCGGATATTTACACAAAACTGGATAGGGGACTTTGGCTGTATACAACTTCAGATGCGAGATTTTCGGATGTTTTGATATGACTTTTATTATTGCTTGTGAAATGGGCTTGTGGTAGAAAGATATTAGATATCTTGGGGAGATTACTATGTATTGGATGTATTTCCACATGCAGTTTCAGACAAACGTTAAAAATATATTAATTGTGCATTTTGTCTTAGCTGAATCCAACCCAAGGTATGTACGGTAATTCTTCTTTGAAAAAATGACTATAGTAGAAAGTACCAACCTTTTAAAGCTTCAGTTTAATGTTTGATAACGCTACGTTATTTAGTATTTGTTTGGTAGCCGTCAACAGAGAACGCGCTCAGTAAATTCGTTAACAGAAAAAACTGGAAAACCGTTTGAATTATAAAAAAATTGGTCATCATTATCATTTGGTACAATGCTTTCATTTGAACAAACCAATATCAAAATGAAATTAGATTCTAACCCTGGTGCCGCCTGGCTCTTTCGTTTACAATAGTAAGATATTGGATGGGAGTTGCAAGACTACTATTGCAGTGGTCGACTTAATAAAGTGACCAGTGGTGAAGAAAATCCAGAAAATGGTAGAGGTTGACCGTGAACTGAAAGTGCGCGTGAGGATATTTGAATCGGGTGTTTGGCGAAATCGTATATCGTTAAAATAGAATTCTGGAGTTGATTTACAACCACAGATGAAACATGGGTCAACTACTTCGCACTTGGGAAGAAAGAATAGTCAAAATAGGGGAAAAATCGGATCCAAAGAAGGCAAAGATAGTTCCATCTGCAGGCAAGATCAGTTTTTGGAGATGCACGTGTGGAATAATTTTGGTGAAATAGAAAGTTTTGTTTCATCAAAACCATGAAAATAAATGAGCTATGGTTCGAATGCTTTCCTCACGCATCTTATTCACCAGATTTAACCTTCTTGGATTATTTTCTGTTTCCAAACTTGTAAAGATGGTAGAATCTACATTTGATGTTTATTTTGAGAAGCTCGATGATTCTAACTATAAACAGGGTATAGAAGTTATTGAACATCGCTGGGAAAGTGTACTGAGCTAAGCGAAAATTATGTAGATACATTTTCCCATTTTTTTGTTTTCTCTGTTAGGTCAGGTACTTCCGTGACAACATTCGTATTTTTTGCTTTAGCAGGAAAATAATGGTGTGTTTGAGGTCCTGTAGATACAGGAAAATTTATTATGTTATTTATCTCTCTAATAGGGAAGACATAAAACTCTTTCGTTCATGATTCTATAAATGGTTATAATTTTCTAAAAAGTTCCTAACGAAATCACGTCTGACGACCAACAAGACAAAATTGGTGGATACATCTATTTTGTTCTAATACCTATTTCATATTGTACGTTATGTATAGGAACTAGTAACGTAATGTACATGTTTCCTAGGTCTTCGTGGCCTAAATAAACGTAAACAAACAGAATTACAGAACATGGAGGGAGGAAAAACCAAGAGAGATAATGGAGAAACAACTGTATCCAGAAAAAGTGATTGATCATTATTTCTACCAGAATGAAATTGGTAATGTGGTTAATCTGAATGGAGCTCGATAAAGGACAATCCTAATAAATTATTTGTGGGATGAATTGAAATGTTGGCAGTCCAGAACCTGTGGTTTCAATAGGACCGTATCACTTGCCATACAGCGAATGAAACACTGAATCTTTTAAGTGAATAATTTCCGGAAGAGCTGACGTTAATCGGAGGAGCAATCTGTTAGACTTTTTGAACGAAATATATTACGCTAACAATCCTCAAACAACTGAACTACTTCTAGTTACCATTACGAATGAAATGGGAGAAATTGTTTTCAAAAGTTTTGGGAAAAGAATATCGTGCCAAAGAAGCTAAGTAATCCCTCGTTTGACATCATAACCGCAGCATAAAGTAGTAAAATTATAACAATTGTTATTGAATTAAATTGAAAGATCAAAATTGGAACACCCTGTATTTATTTTTTAGTGTAACCCGTCCATTTGTCAGTCGATAAAAGAGATCAGCCTTTGAGATTTAAAAAATGATATATCAAAAAAGAATTTAATAAGGAATTTACAATAATATTTTTAATAATGATCAAAGTTTTTAACAAGCTTGTTATCTTATTTATATCCAGGATTTTCTAGAATGCGTTTTTCCTTTTAGTTCTAATACCAGGCATCGTAATAAAATAAAATATGTACTTCGGAAGAAAGCGTCTTTTATCCTCGTTGCAAATGGCATTTCCTCCTTTAGCTTTCTAAAGAATTATTAGTCACGGATATATTTTAAAAGTTTTTACTAAGAAAAATGCCTTTAACGAAATAATTAAAATACATGCATAATGATGGTTTTTTCCTATCTACAACGTTTTCCTTTTTAGTTCAATGAACTAAATGGTGTACAAATTTTAATGCATACACCTATTCAATGGTGTCCTATGGGCGTAAAGAAAAACAGAGAAGGACTTTAAGAATTTTATGGATATACTTAAAAAGTTAATTAGGCTTAAGCTGTTTTATGTACAAAATTTTGTTTCATTGGGGATACCACAAACATTAATTATATCATTAAATTGCACAATAAGTGTCACTGAAGCAAACATAATGTTGCTATTAATAGAATAGAAATGTAAAACTTTTAACAATTCGGAACGTTATACAATTAATTAAAATAAAAGAAGCATCTAAAGCAACGGGAGTATCTTAACATGGCTTCACTCAAATTGTTCAAAATTAACAAGACAATTCAATTTTTGTTGTACCATAACCGTTAGTTACTTTAATGTCCATTTTAGTTAACTGTTCGCCATCAGCATCATTAGATAAAACGAATTTTTAACCCTTTGTTAAAAACAATGAACTAAAATAAACTGATACTCCTTTTGCATCTAAAAGGATTTGTTTTGCTCTCAGCAAAACGGTTATTACCGTCGTAGTCTACAGAAACTCCCGTAAAAATTAGACATCCAATTAACTTTTAAACGACTTATCGTTTGCGACTTTATTTCTGGATATGGCAAAGATCAACTACAAACAGTGACATGGCGAGCAGAAGATCTTGTGACTAGTGGAACTTTGCGAGATTGTAGATAGATTGAAAACTTTTCAGTTTACTTGAAAGACATCACGACGATCAGATAGTTGCCGTTTAAATCGGGAGAATATCCTTTGAAGAGAGTTTTTATGGTTTTATTGTAGCGAATTATGTTTTCCCAAAAAAGGAAGAGGACATGGATTTAACAAATTTAGTGATCATAAGACTCACGAGATAAATATGTAATTATACTGATTAATAAAACGTTCTTTGAACTAGATCTGCATTTCCATTGTGTTTAATACTGTTTTAATTTTTAATTTATATGAATAGTAAAAGCAAATTACAAATGTAATACAAATTTTAGGAACAGAACTGAATAAGTTGACTAAATCATAATTTATTGACTCTAAATATTATAGTTTTTTATCTAAAATAGTGGGTTAACCTAATAATATAAAAATAAAATTACACTTTTCATCATGTAAAATGTGGGTTTTACTGATCCTATCATAAAAAGCCATTTAAATGATTTATTAAATCTTAGAAAGTTCAAAATACTTTTAAAAATAATTCCAACGACTATAACTAATCCTTAATAGCTATTTAGCCAAGTTAATTGATTGGTTTTGTCGAAGAGTGGTCGTAAATTAATTTTTTTTTTTTATTATGTGCATGATCAGTATATTTATTTAGAGTTTGTAGTAAGTTCTTGTTTTGCAATTTTTGAATTTTACCGTAGATATGTCAGCAGGATCGAGTTTTATTAATTTAGTTTAATTATTTCATCCTTCATTGTACAATCCTATAAAAACGTTGAAAGAATTTCAAGTTCATTTTCCTACTTTTGTTTTACTATAAATACTCCTGCTACATTCTCATTAGATGGTGCAATTTTTAATTAACTAATTGCTACGCCCTGTATATTATCTTGTTTCTGTAAAAGGGACGATATGGCATAAAGTAAATACTATTACTATCTAAATTCCCTGTAAATATATTTTACCTTCGGGGAGAACACTGGCGTATCTTACGAGTCTTAAATTTTTTTTCCTAACCTAGTTTTTGACTAATTTATAAATGTATTACCAGTACTTTTTATTGTGTATCAATGGGCCAGTAGGATCTACGAGTATATATGGTTTAGGGATAGTGGGAAAAACTACGCTGAGGTGGATCGAAACAAAACTATTAAAACAGCATTTAAAAAAATAAGTTGAGACAGTCATAAATTAAAAAAAAATAAATGTTTTGGATTAACAGTAAAAATTTTGGGCCACTCTCAAAATAACAAATATATTTGAAAATATGCATTTTAATTTTTGGCGATTGTATACGATTTTCTATTGTTTACTCTTTTCAAACTTATTGGGTACCTATATAAATAAATAAAATCCTTTAACATTAATCGTTGTTGTGTATGTAAAGATAATATTTCCAAGAAAAATCATAAATAAATACGTGGCAACCATTTAATATATAATTTCTATAAATATGTTATAAATTCTTCGAATCCTGCGCCTCATTATCGCATGGTGACAGAAATATTTCACTAACCAGTTGCCAAGATAAATATATTCTAAGTATATCTACAATTATATTAATTCAATTCGTTCATAGTGTTTATTTAATGGCGGATTTATAAAAAATCTTCGTTTGGTTCATTCGGGAGTTCTAAGTAATATGTAATCTTATATTTTCGTTGTCATTTGATATTATGAGAGGAGTAATGCGGGTAGTGAAAAAAAGAGAAAACATAAGTTACTTTTGAATATTATTTTGTACTTTTTTCTTGAGAGCAATAAATAAAAAAATGTATCTTAAATTTTAATTCTCCGTAAAGAATATTATTTTTATTGTATTTTTTCATTTATGTAACCAGATATTGGAAAGAGTAATTGGTTGAAATGGAAAAAAATGTTTAATTTTAGTATAATTATCGAATAATATGAATACAGTAGATATAACAATTTTTTGGTGTAAAAACTACCGGTCTTATTTGGATTTTTAATTTGTATTACATGTAAGTACCTACTTTTTATATTTTTTTCTTCTTAAGGGCAGTTTCAAGTCAAGCTATATACTACATCAATTAGTTAGTAATATTATTATACTTTTGCTTTTCAAAAACGCTTTATTGAAAAATTTAAAATCTCAATTCAAAATACTTCAAACATTAACAAAAAAAAAGTTTGCTTCAAAATGATTGTCAAACATGGAGTTCCATTAGAACAACATTCCGCCGAATTTTTTATCTGAAATGTGGCAGGAGTTAATGAAAATTGGGGAGTTAAGAAGATCCTTACAATACTTCTTCACGTCCTGTCTGATAATATGGTAAACCCCACGAAGCCATATACCAGTCAGTGCCTATCATGTTTGTTTCAGAAAACCAAAGACCCTGGCTGTTTAAAATTCATTCATTTTAAAAAAGTGAAACCAATAATCAATGATTTTGTTTCACCACGTATACACTCCAGAAAGTTCCATATATTCCACATACAAAACTACAAAAATAAAGTAGAAATTGTTAATTTGCTTACAAAAAACCATTTTAATTCCTCTTCAGTAACGAAAGTACATTTGTTAATAAGTTTATTATTAAAGTGAGTGATAGTTTTGGACCCACTGTGATTAAAAAGACACACAAAGTGTACTTGTAGTTAGATAGATTAGCACTACAATAACCTGTTTCGCATAAATATGTGTTGGATTAAAGAAAATTGATTTGTTACTAATAGGGTGTTGTTTTTGATTGGAGAAAAGTCACATATAATTTATATGTGTGGATCTTGCAATTTAAAAAGTTACAGTCCACTTGAAGAAATTTTTGCTCCCACATATATAAATTTCTACACTGGGACACATTAATTCCTCTGTTCCTTTAACCTATAGAAGTTCCGTGTATTAATCCAGTTCATACACTCCATCGATGATTATCTCTGGACCAGAAATGAATCTTCAAGAACACCACCTTCTCGAAACCTATTGCAGAAGATGTTGAACGAACTCTCTAAGGATATTTAAGTGAAGTTTCTAGAAAAACTAGAAAATGTCCATGAATTGGTTCGATAACTTCGACCAGTTTAAAAGAAACAGACGTAGTTTGGCTTTTTAATCTCAATCGATGAATTGGTCGTAGCCCTAAGCTACGAAGAAAGCCAAGACACAAGCCCAAAGTTCTCCATATTCAAAGTTAGCCAAGTACTCCTTAACGGTTTCATGCTGTCATTGATTCACTTTTTCGGAACAAAAAAACTTGAAGAAGGAGTGCAATATTATTTCTCGAAATGTAGAGACCGAGAGATTGTATGAGAAAAAGAAAACGAAAGAAGGTCTCGACCTTTCTCGAAAGTTAAATGAGTGGATATGGGGATATTTGTATAAGTGACATTTCCGAAACATTCCTTGAATCTAGTGCAAATAAAAGAATAAATTCGTTACGTCGTAACCCGTTTAGTTTAGGAAAAAATTCTCTAAAATCTTTTTATGAATATGAGGCTTACTGAAATCCAAATAATTGAAATTCTAATAATGATTGGTTGATGAGACAAAACAAGGACACAAAAAGTGTGCTTTATTCAACAATAAACATCCCAATCGGAAATCAGTTTAATTTTTAATCCCATGTGATGTATGTATATTATGATATAACTCCAGGATCATAATTCCAGGATCGAACTTAATAACAACTCTGGCTCATATAACTATTAATTTGATACAGTTTTCGTTTATGAACACAATCATTTTCACCCCAAATATTGACATCATCGTTATCTATTGCAATATAATTAGAAAGGCGTCATTAAAACCGATCCCATTTAATTAATTTTCGATCCGTTAATCAAAACGATGCTGCGACATCAATCAACCTTTAGATTTGATTTCAAAGCAGACACGAAATTTGAGTAAAGTATACATACATTACATGTAAAATGTATGCAAACGAGGCAAAAGTGCAATAGAACCCAGTCTACGAACAAAAGTGCTTTACTTTTTATTCAT
Source organism: Hermaeophaga mercurialis (assembly GCA_951812935.1). Taxonomy (NCBI): domain Eukaryota; kingdom Metazoa; phylum Arthropoda; class Insecta; order Coleoptera; family Chrysomelidae; genus Hermaeophaga; species Hermaeophaga mercurialis. Next base: position 9,464,923 of record OX638361.1, on the reverse strand, counting down.
TTTAATAGAAACATGTTTCCATACTTTGTATCTTAATATAATTGTTTAAAGCAAAGCTTATTTCGTCAAATATTAATTGAAGAACATTATCAAATATTGTTAATATATTGTAAATATCAAATTTTGTTAATTTCGAGTTTTAAGAATGCTCATTAACGGAACCAACTGTAAATGTTACGGTTTGAGCAATTTTGTAATAGAAAAAATTGAGAAAAGAATTTGAAATTGAGCGCAAAAACAATAAATAAAAAATATACAAATTTCAAACAAAACAACAATTTAATTTTAAATGATCGTAAAAAAATATATGGTTGTTAAATCAAATTATTAATTAGGTCCTTTATAAAATTTGTTATTCCAATGAAAATTGGATGTATACACAACATAAAAAAATTAACGAAGAACAAAGTCGAAAATTCAAATGTCCAGCAATTATTTTTTGACACAACTGTCTTTAAACCATCAATAGATAATTAATGTTTATTTATATGATTATACATACTTGCAACATTAAACAATAGATTGTAAACACAAAATTTTTAACCAATTTAACTATTTGGACTTTATGCAGTCTGAAATGAAAGAGAGCATGTCCTATTTATGTTTTTTCAACCTACTTATGAACAAATTTTATTATTTGACATTTTAAGTTAGTTTTTAGATAAAATCAATTTTTTAATACCCCGGGTTTTATTATAGATATATGTATATGAAAATGCTTGGCTTTATTTTTAATATGTACTAGATAATTTTCATTCAAAATTTAAATTACTTCAATATTTTATGATTTTTGTATAGACATGTTTTTATAACTTTTGTTATCAACTTTAATAAATAAAGTATAATATAAATAACATTAATATATTATTATAATTTGTATTAATATATAAATTAATCAATGTATTTTTTCTTTATGTTAAATTGGGTGCCAAAGCATTGTTTACACTAATATTAAAACCGAATTTTAAGTTTAATAACCTCATGTGACGCTATGTTTAACCTTTTAATTGTAAATTTAATTCAAAACTAATTACAAAATTTACATTATATGTCAAAAATTAACATGTCGTGTAAGCCTACTTCATAAAGTTTACAGACAAATTACTTTTAGTTTTACACATAAACTTCGAGCCCATTTGTAAAACGAAAAAGATTTTAAATTTGTTATAGATAAATTAGAACTCAATTATAATGATATTCTGTTTTTTAAAATAAAGAATTTTCTAATTTGTAGTACTTATATATTATATGCTCAAATTCTAATAATTGTGCTATAAAACCCCATTAATGTTCACAATATAAAAGGTTACACATGGTTATTTCATTAAAAAAAGCCAATAAATAACCCGACTGTTTAGAAAAAGTCTCCCAAGTTGACAAATTGCAACATATTGTTAAATATTTTATTTCGTCAGCTTCAGTAAAATGCATATGGTAACACTCGCTGAATCCGAGATATTCGGTAGCCACCCAAGCGCATTCAAAATACTTTCCAAGTCTATTTTTGTCCTTTTTGCGTTAATTAACGCAGGCCGCAGGTATCTGATACACTTAACAGGATTCCGGTGGTTGTTATTTTTTTCCATTGGTGTTTTTGTAGCTTCTACATACGATTTGAATCAATAATCTTTTTGGGGTTCCGTTACACCAGAGGCGTTACTTAAAAATAAATAAAAAATATATACATACGTATACATAAAATCTTCTCTAAGCAATTAAACAAGACCACTTTGAAAAATAAACTATTTTACCACAATGACCATTTCGTCAATGGCGTAAAATTTATAGAGCGGCAACTTCCTCTGTCCCTGCCGCATGCTTTTGGTAACACAAGTAACAAAACACCTTGTTTCTCTGTAAGAACGTACTTTTTTAGTTTAAATATTTATACTTTTAATCAATAATTCTCCATTTTTTCTATGGCCCATTGTATAAGAAACACCCTGTATAATTAAAGTATTAAAAACAATGTCGAATCTTCGATTTGTTCAACATACATTTTACCAAATTAATCAGTTGTTTTAATAGTATTTGACAAAATGTTCACCCTAAACAAATTTGGTCATATTTCTAGTCCAACCCGAGCGCAGTTTTACGCAAAATCCCAGACAAAATTTCGATTAAATGGCTCTGGTCGTGCCTGGCTCCCAATCAACTTCGAAGCTTTGTAACGCTCGAGATGCAGCCAAAATAAAATTAGTAAACTGTAATATTAGTATTTTATTTTCAGAGGATGTTGTAATATTTTTTGTAATTTAATATTTTATTCCTTTTTCGTGAGTCTTTGTTAAATGTTTCTGTTTGAGAATAGTTAATGCAAGTAATATGCTAAATTCTTTATATTGCAAATTTTAACTTTTATTCGTCCAGTGAAATTGAAACGTAGTTGCAACTAGTAATTCCCAGCTGTTTATGAGTTAAAATAGAATTTCTGTATTTTTCAAAAAAGAGGGTTAGATGGAAACACGCCTATTTTTTTCTACTCATGTGATTTAACCAACCAACATTAAATAAAAATACCTCTAAATTCAATTAATTTCTCCTTTCATCGCGCACCCCGAGCCTCATTTTCACAAAATGAACGAATTTCAAAATACAGTTACTCATCACTTAGGCCGTTTGTTAAGATTTAGTGAAAGCGTTGATATATACAAAAGCCAACTGCGATATTTATTCTGCCCAGGAAAGCGTTCATTTGTTAAAATTAATGATGCCCGTTGAAATCCGGTATTTTTTCATGTTTTTTTCTAACGCACATTCATTGCACGTGTCGGAGACGTAACCGAGAACAACCAAAAATAAGAGGGTGGCGTATAATCGCATAAAGAAAGTGACGTTTTCACTTTTAGATCGTTTGTTGATTTGAAAACATTTTCTTGATTGTAAAATTAATGAAAAGCAAGTTAAAAAATATTTTTTATTGACATTAGTTAAATTTGCCATAATATATTGATATAGAAGAACTTCTGTAAGGACTAATTTGCAACGATTGATTTCATGTGCTAGATTAAAAATAGTGATGTAGGATTTTCATTTTCTTGAATTTTTTATATTCTCTACATTTCAATGGAGCATGTATCTCCGATCTTCTTCATGTGAATACTGATGCAATATAACTGGAATTCGTCGATTTCTGAATGCGTCAATTTATTTTCTGTGGCCAATAAGAGATACTAATAATAATAATTAATTGTATTTCTTGAAATCTTATTAAGTTTTTTATAATTATGGAATTAGCGTCATCGAATGAGCTTTTCTGACTTTTTTCTGATCCCTTGCTCCTCTCCACCTTCTTCTGCTTCTCTCTTAATGATTGCTGTGACTCTTAACATCGTTTGCTACTTTTTTCCATATTTTCCTGTTTTTCATTTTAATTCTCCAATCATTTATTCTCATGCTTTTTATGTCCTGAATTACTTAGTCATCTCAGTGTGTGTCTTCTATCTACTTCTTGGTCTCTTTTTTTTATCTTCTTTATAATTTCATCGTTTATCTTTCTGTTTATATGATCATACCATCTATTTTTTTTGCTTTGACTACTTTGATCATAGCTTCTTCTTCCAATATTATTATTTTTCCGTTCATCAATCTTCTATATTGTTCATCTTCTTGGAACCAAGTAGCCTTATTATTATTATTATTATTTTTCTCTCATATAACCTGAGTTTTTCGTCTTCTTTATTTGTAAGTCTTATAGCTGATTATGTCACTACTGACCTTATTTGGGTTTTGAAGACTCTTAGTTTTGTCTTATTACTTATTTTTTTTATTTTCAATATTTCTTTATATCTGTAATAATTATATCTGGATTGAATTCTTTAATATCCATACTTCTGTCATTTTTGTTGCCTATAATTTTACCAAATTGCTTATAGCCTGTTACTTCTTTAAATTGGTGCTTTCTTATCTTTTTTTAACTTTGATTCTTTGTTCTATTTCTGTTACTTATTTTCATATATCTACTAAGGTGTTAAACCTCGCATTCTCTGTAGTCTTTGTTACAGCATCCCGGTGTCACTTTAGTAACAACATTGTTAAATTACAAGTAGAAAATCCATTTTTGAATTGTAGTCAAATGGAAAAAAAATACATAAATTCGAATCTGAGATCTCTTCATCACCAGCCCAAGATTCTACCAGTGAGTCATTCACCCCCTTAGTTAAATTTTAATTTTATCGGCAGGTGCTTGACTCCTTCATTGCATCTTCTGTGGAATATTCTTTTTAGATTTTTTATACTTATTATTTGTTACGCCTGCAAAAGTCGCAACTGTCAGTTTAATGACCGAAGGTGGAAAAAAAATGAGATTTGCGAGCTCCTAATTAATTTGCGAGGTAGGGCTTAGAGTGTTTAAGAATGTGACGATTAATATATCTACTTTTACCAACATTTCCTCGAAAACATTTATTATCTTTCTAGATGACACATATGATAATAAAAATTATACATAATTTCCTGCATGTGTTAAAGTAGAACTTTTTTTCTTAAAGTCATTGGCTAAAATAAGTCCTGCAAATACTTTGTTTAGTTTATTTCCGGATATTCCGTACAAAAATACCACAAAAGTAAGTAAGTAGTTTACTTGCCTTTCCGTAGAAAAATAAAAAAAAATTGACACGGAAGAAACGGAACTATATAAAGTCGATGACAATGGATATCTTAGAAAAATAAAAGAAAAAAGAAGAAATAAGATAAAATAATAAGCGAATCGGTAATACTTACAAGAATTCAACACCGGACAGAATAAAACTATAGAAAAAAAGATAAAAAAAATAATGAAAGGTAGCCGAAAAAAATTGGACAAAAAAGGAGGAAATCAGTACAACAACTAAAGGATGAAATCGCTACAACAACTAAAGGATAAAAAAAAAGTGGAAGAAATTAATTAAAAAAGAAAAGTAAATATTATTCAGATCCAATGCTAAAGCTTGAAAAAAGAAACGAGAAGGACAATTATACTTTAGTTGTGAAAATATTATTTAAAAAAAAATAAGGATGAATAAATTATTATAAATGAAAAGTTGAAAATAAATTTGTGTTGTTACAATATGCGCATCTACTAATCGTTTTTGAGAAAGGTATAAATCATACAGATTTTTTTTAATAAAACGCTGATTTAAGCTACAAAATAATAGTGTACATTTATGTAGAACGCTGTTTAAAATTCACCGAAATACCACCAAATTATGATTTTTCATTTTCAAGAAACTCCAGTTTCGTAATTTCGGGTCAATAGCATTGCGAAAAACAAATTTTCAAATATCTTATTTGACATTTAATTAAGTTCGATTAACATGAACATCGGAATTGGTCAAAGTGTCTCTAATTTTGCAAGTTGTGTGAAAAAGAAATATCATCATCGACTGCCATTTTTTTGAACATATTAACAAGTTGCTACCTATTAATAAGTTATTGGTTGAGTCTGTCATGTTTATGGTAAATATGTTTATGCTAAATTTCAAAATTCGGTTTGGAAAGGAGGAAGTCGAGATGAGCCGTTGAGGCCTAAAAAATTATTTTGTGATAGACTGGTCGGCATTATTAGCAGACATTAGCAGATATCACATTATTAGTGGAAAAGTTGAAACTGTCTTACTTGAATGTCATCTTTGAATTTTGACGCTATCAAGATTTTTTCACCTATTTGATATTTTTTAACCTACGTCTTAACATACTTTGTATATTTTTTCCGACAGAAACTATTGTATTTCAAAAGGAATTTCATTTTTTAAGACTCTTGAAAAAAGGTTCTTTTACAAAGGCGGCTCTTAGGCCAATTAGCCAGACTGTTGTTTTATTTTTTTACAATTATTGGTTTGTTAGTAGTGCCACGAAAAGGTTTAACAATATTTTGTTTTGAAAGATCACTTACAAAATTTTAGTTACTATTTTACAGTTACAATTTACATCTTACGATGTGTTGGTAAAGAGCACAAAGAATAAATATTAGTATTTTCTAAAAATATTATACAGTTTAGATTTATTGGAAGACATTTTCTATATTTCATTAAATCAATTCTCCCATATCTTTCTAATTAAATGAAACATTGAAGTATATTTTTTTTTAATTTTGAGGTGAGTTATTTTTTATTGAAGTCGCCTATTATGTTGAACAAAAAAACGCAGATATTTAAAACTGAATATGCCATTCAAGACCACTCTGTGTTTGAGAATTTATTACGTAGTTACAATTCTGAATAAGAAACTTTTTATAAGAGGAAACCCCAGAAAAACCTCCAAACTCTTGTCCAGTTTTTAACAAACTTTACTTTATAGAGCGAATTTCTACGTTCTTGTAATAAAATGGTTCCATTGAAAGCTGAGTTTCCTAATCTTCTTTAATTGATACCAGTGACGCATTATGTACCTTCAGTATTTTTACCTATTTTAAGGTGAGGCATAAGCGTAGTAACAAGATCGTGAAGAGACGTAAACAACTATAGTCTCCCATAAAAAGTAAGCTACTTCTAACGTCGGCAGATAAAAGACAAATAAATATTCATAGTATAATAATTATAATGTCATTAAGAAAACGTTTTTACTCATCATACACTTTTTTCTCAATGTCTACAAAGTACTTTTCAGAAATTGTAAAAATGACGGTATACGTGAGCACATTAAAAACGACCATTTATTTTCTCTGTAAAACTCATTTACACTTTTTAAGCGGATCTAGTGCCACTACGCGCGCAAAAACAAACTACAAGCATTAACGAAACCAAAGTTGATTCGTTCATACGTGTTCACTTAATTGTTTTACACTTAATGTTAATAGCGCGTCGTAAACGTGAAATGGCCATTTTTGAAAGACATCCAGAATACTAATTTAGACATAGCGGTAAAAAATAAATATAGAAAGAATACTTCAAATTAAAAGTACGATGAAGTGGTAAGTCCTAATTAGAAAGAGGAATTCTTTATTATTCAGTCATTAAGACAGCAGCTCGCAAAAAAGAGAATAATTTTGACTGTGTTATGTTCCTGTTAAGTATTGAAAGTTGTAATTACAACAGTAAATAGGGATATTATTTATAGATCAAAAATCGTTTTGAACAACAAAAAGCAATCGATATTAATCGTAGTCGTAAAGTTTAAAATTCAGGTCTACCGCTGTACCTAAAGCCATAAATACGACAATGACAATAACAATTTTCTTTAAGTAATTAGAGGTCCGAAAAAATAAGACGGATCTGAGGTATCGTGCGTGCAAAAACTAAAAAACGGCACTTCCCTAATATAGAATACTGAATAGTATTCCACTGTCCGCAAGTCCCATTTACTGTCAGACCACACGCGAAAAGGCCAAAAAGAATAAGTACAAAAATAGAGAAAAACGAAATCGGTCCCTTGAGACCGAGAATGTTATGCTGACCATCTGGGCCATAAAATACTTACATGATCAGTGACGGACTCTATAAGAGAAATTAGATGAGCTACAGGAATAATCGATTAATTATCTTGTAGAAAATTCTTATACTTGGTTTGAATGAAATTATTTTCTAATTTTGTATTACAACTAAATCGGTACATTTAAAAAATAATAAGGAAATTCTTATTATTATACACATCAGAGTTTGTTATCTCTCTATTTTTGATCTTTAAATTATTTATTTAAGAAGAAATTTCTACTCATAACCTCTCTTGCAGTTGATTTATTTTGTATACGAGCTTTTTTTGAAAATTTAACTATTATCATGGTAGGAGTTCAGAATAGAGCCGTGTGTGTGACTGGTTAGAAAATAGAGATGTTAAATGTTCACATTAATCAATATTAGGTATTTTCTATATGTTAGATTAAACGCAAGTGGTGGGTTTTCAAATATATTTGGTAAGATGAACTTCTTCAGATCGTGGATCGTCAATAACTTTAGCCATTTGGGAATAGGCTATAAAATTTAAGACTTCTGCTTCAATATATATTATACAATTGAAATATTTAAAATTTCTAGATTCATTCGTGGATATACTTCATTTTAACTTAACAGAGAGTCAATTCTCAGAAATGTATTGTGATAACACCTAAATTTAGTATGCAAATCATAGTAAGGTACATGCGATAAATCTTCAATATTTGTACAGCTTGGTAAATCTTGCTCTGAATGGGAAGTCGCCAAGCGTTTCGATGCGCGGTAGCAAAAGTGATCAGGCTAGTTCGATAAACAAGTATACTTAACTGCACTATAACCGTAATAGAAAGGGATAATTAATGGCCAAGGCGCCCACAAGTAGTTGATATTTTATTTAATTAAAATTTCAGTTATTTAGTGTTCGATAAACGTGTCAAATAGCGACTGAAAATGAAAGTAACTTGTGGGTATTCGCCAGTCCAAAAATTAAATCTAGACAATTTGTCGTTCAATGAGAAGAAACTTATATTGAATGTCTATAACTATTTTAGACAGCATAAGCCTTCAAATACTGTTGACATCGTAGTTGACATATCATCTAAAGCAATGAGATATAGAAAAACTACGATACATAAAGTTTTAAAGGAGGAAAAATTACGGAAACCAAAACGAGGTAGACCAAAATTATTAAAAGTCAATGTGGATCAATTTAAAAAAAAATGCAATTCGTAAGCTTGTTCATTAATTTTTTCTGAACAAGCAAATACCAACGTTAGATAAAGTTTTACAAGCTATAACCGATGATACTGATTTACCCACAATAAGCCGAGATAAACTGTGGATAGTATTACATGAATTGGACTTTAAGTATGAAAAAATGAGTAGACATATAATTCTAATTGATTTTGAACAAATTGTATGTTGGAAACGACAGTACCTTAGAAAAATAAAACAAATTAGGACAAAAAATATTAAGGTTTTCTTTTGAGACGAAATATGGGTTAAAGAAAGACATTGTGTAGGAGCGATTTTTTAGGTGATTTTCAGGTATGAAATAAAATTTCCTTGTGAGGAAGTTTGCGAACTCTTTAATACACTGAAACTGTTAATTCTAATAGATTACCCATTTTACTTCAACAATAATTTAATCTAGAAATAAAATTTCGCTAATAGTAACTACTAAACTTATATTAAATCGTATCTCAATCCGGTCCTGATAGGTTGAAAACAATTGACACTAGTTTATATTATGGCTTATGTGTATGTGACAGTTGCGTTTGTAAACAATCTGAATTAATGTCTTATTTACATGAATTAATATACGGCTTTGTTTGAGACAACAGCAATTGAAGGGTCAATGCGATACATGGTGGTCTTAGAAGAAACCATTTTTTCTAGGTGCAGAAATTATTACTAAATACAACGCAAGTATCTAAAACATATATAGAGTGCTAAAATTATTATGTATTTCTTGTTAAATCAAATATAAAAAAAGATTATTTTATTTTTTTCAAATTGTACCCTGTAAATGCAAGCAAACCTTTGTGGTAGTATTTGGAAAATACCATTCCTATTTTGCACGATATATTCTTAATCCCCGTGTCATTCGGGTTGTTATTGGACACTTTAGCCTTAAAGTACCTCCACTAGAAAAAGTCCGTGGGGTGAGTTCCGGTTATTTAAATGCCCACACAATATCATGATTATAAGTGCATAGCGTTATAGTGACTGAACAATTCGCAATAATTCCCCACCGAAATATACTACGTCTTTCAATGTCACTTGCTAGTTACAAATAAAATACTCGTATTTCAATTTTAACTCTTAAATCTATCACGGGACATCTTGTATATGTCAAATCCATAAGCGGTTATTAATATTCCAGGAATGTTTAAAACGTTAACAGTGTGATTACAGGTTTGGTCTAAATACCCGAATCCATGCGAGTGATAATTAACGCGTTATGGAAAAGAGAGAAGGTATTACTAATATCTTGACGTAGGGATACATGGAGGTGGGAACATCGAATTTGATAGTAGCGTATCGACAGTCGTGGTCTTACCTCTAGATCGGTTGAGAGGAGACATATCGCCACCCGCTCCTTAAAATTTCGCTTATGCCCTTTTAGATACTTTCTAAACCTGTATATGGTCTTAGCAAAAATAAGTATCCCACTCTATGAGAAAAAAATGTGAGAAAAATGACGCTTTTCATAGTGATCGTAGAAAAAATATATTATTATAACTCTTATAATAGTACATTAAAGTGTTTCCAACGAAAAAAAGACAACGTGACAATTGATGATTTAGTGTTATAAAAAATGGAGGGTTACACGAAATTTTGAGTAACATTTTGAAACTAATTAAAGTTTGTCAGCTACAATTAGCAATTTTCGTACAAAATATGGACGGAAGAGATTCATTAAAAAGTTTAGAAAGACTGAATCAATTAATGATCTTAAACACTGTCCGTTCTTCAACAAGTCGTTCAACACAAAACATCGAAGCAGGTCAAGAATGGACATTTTTATCTCACGATTAACATCTTCATGCTTACAAAGTTTAACTTACATAAGATTTGAAGCCAACTGGCCAAGCATAGCTAAGATAGTTCATGGAATGGATTATGGAACAACAACAAGGAAAATTATTTTAAGTAATGTGGCTCAGTTTCGTCTGGATGGTTTAGTTAATCAACAGTATTGTCGCATTTTGGGTTCAGAAAATCAAAGTAATTGAGAACCAAATGCACCCAGAACGCTTGGTAAGCTTTTTGAGGTATTATCGGACCATTCTTGTTCGAAAATGCGCCTGGTTAGGCAATAATAATTATTGGTACTTATTATCGTAGAGAGATAATCCAGTTTTTTATGCTTAAATTGGTAGATCTGGATATCGATAATATTTGGATTTCATCACATGCCATACAGCTCGAGAAACAATTCAATTCCCGTTTTGGTGATCAAATCGGTCACCCAGATCAGACAGTTTAACATTGTTGGGCTTTTTTCTTTTTAGATTTTTTAAGTTTTATGGTTTATGCCAACAACTCCACTACCAAACACGTCCTGAAGGATGAAATTAAATGCGTATCAACAAAATTTTCCCACATTTAATCTAAACGGTTATGGATTATTTGAACAAAACAATGCGTATGTCCCAGCAAAATCGTGAAGGATATTTAACCAATATTCTAGTACATACACAACTTTACACTGTATAATTTTTGAATCAATAAAAAGATTTACAATTTTTAACAGTAAACCTATATTTTATATCAAAATCATTTCTGGCGTGAACTTTGGGACACCCGTTATTGGCTTTCTAAATACGTTTCGAAAATCAATTTGAAAAGGAAACACACTCCTTACACCATAATGTCCATCATTTTCTAGATCATCCTGCTTGAGTTACTTCAAAAAGAACTATAATTTCATTAACGTTATTCTTCTCGTCGCTGGTTTCTGCAGTTTCATGATGCTTCAACTCAACCCTGGAAATTATAATTCCATTACTGATACCTTCGATTAATTTAATTTCAATTGAAAGGAGGAAGTTATAAAAGGGATTTGAAATTAAATTCTTTTATGTACCGCAGACGGTGTATTTCTCGACGGGAATTGGCTTAGCAACTTTTTTTTGTTGATTAACTTGTTACGGGTTTTGTAGAGATGTGATGCTTGATAATCAAATTACCTTCGAGGAGACGACTGGATAATATTTTGTTTTTCTTACCATACGAATCATTCACGTAAGAATAACATTTAGTTATTAACTTCCTTATTTAAGTATTAATATACAATCTTTGTTTATATATTTGTATGCAGCTCATGTTTAAAGACATATTTTTACATATCGGTGATTGTAAATACAATTGTACAATGAAATTCCATACAAGACTTGTTTTAAGAAAAACTTAAACCTAATAGTTGGATTTAAGTTTCACATTTTGAAATTATACAAAGTAGTACTTAACTCATTTTGAATATATAAAAACACCACTTACATCCTCCTGTCTTCAGTTATTAAGTAATTAATAATAATAACAGCATTAATAATAATAGGGACTATCGCTCTGAAATCTTTTTGCCACCCTGTATATACGGTTATTAAATTTAAGTTTTTATAATCGATTAGATTCTCCTGTCGAAATAACAAAAGGAAATTTTATTAACTTTGTTTTTTATTCAGCCCACCTCAATACAAATATGACTAGGATACTTTTTTGTGGTTTAGCCCAAAAAATATATTATGTGAGACTCCCTTTTTTAAATGAATTATGAACAAGTTTATAATACGCCGTTGTGAAGCAAATTTTTTTTTTATATCTTTAGAGGCGGGATGATAGATTGAAATGTATGGATAATGTCAATTTAATTTCATAAGCGTTGTGACGGTAGCGAAAACGGTTTTATCAGGTGAATCGATGGAGAAGCAAATGTATAAGGAAATTTAAAAAAAAAACGAAGTTGTATCAATGTAAAATAAATTTTCACATGTAATTCAATTCAAGAAAAATTGCAGGGAAAACAAAAAAAGATAAAATCAAAAACGAAGACATAGAGCAAAGTTTAAATCAAAAACTAATTGTACAGTCAGTAGAGGAAAAACAGTTAAATGGTACGGACACATGTGACCAGTTTCATGACCCAGAAGAGTAACCACATCAAAAAGAATTGGAAATAGAAGAGTAGGAACACCAAAAAAGTACATAGAACAAAGAGAGGAAGAATTGGCTCAGAAACAGGGAAAAACAATTAGTGAATTAAATCAGATGACAAGGAATAGAAAAGAGTGTGGAGGAAATGGTACAAACTCCATAGACAAAGAGGAAGAAAAAGAATGAAATTCAATTTATTTATATTCACATCTCCGCTTACTAATGCTAATTATTTGGTTCATTTTAGAAGTAAAAAGAAAATAATAATTTTGCGCCAACAAAATTCTATTGACAATTTAGGGTGACTTTATGGATTTATAAGGTTTTGTAGTAAAACTGGCAGTACCATTAATCGTAGGATCTGACCAGACTAAATTATGTGGAAAAAATGGCGTGTGTACCTAGGGACTAAAGTCACTTTTAAATCCTTGCCCTAAGTTCTTTACCACCGAGCTTAAAATGTAAACTTCAGTCCATTATTATTTGTAAAGAAAACCTTTATTTGGAACACATTTTTTCTAGTTTAAATTGGAACTCCTATCCAATTAATTTCTGTAAAGTATTATTTATTTGTGTCTTTTGCTTATATTGTTAGGGATGCTCAATTTCAAATTTGTTAAAATTATTTAGTGTTTTCAAATGTCCGCTATTAAAATACAGGATTATTACAACATATTTAATAGTCCAATTTTAGAATAAATAGGTGCATATAAGATTGTGTTGCAATCTCCTCATATTTTATGAGTAGAGGGAGTAATTTCGGAAATTTACATTTTATGTTTAAATTTATGGAAATAGAACAACCTTACGTCACTATAATTAATACAAAATCGATAAGGGCAGTCATGAGAGAACTCAAGTAATTTTCATAATTCAGACTAGAGAGAGCGATAAGTATGCAGACGATGCATTATCATGAATCTTGATTATATACACAAAGGCGTTATCTAACAGGGAGCCAGAGGAAAAACTACCAAAAAGATATACGTTTATTAATCCGGTATGTTTTCTTAAAATTTAACACTTCTAATTTTTATTTTCTACTGAAAAATTTCTTACTTACATACATGAATCTTTAGTGCGTTATTTTCCGAACTGTCATTATCCATCAAGAAATAAGTAGTAAAATTATTTATTTTCAGGAAAATGACTAGATATAGATTACAAGTTTCTACAAATTAATAATTAAAATTTTTTATTCTAAAGGAGTGAGTTCATTTCGTTTTCACTGCAAACAAATTTCACTTTTCATAAATCATAACTTAAAACTAACTTACAGAGCTTTATCATAATTACAGAAGCATTGTTAACTTTATAAACTTGAAATTGTGAGACAATTTCACTTTAGCTTGTATGTCAAAGAGAAACTTTATTTGAGAGAAGAGTATGTGCGTTTTAACTGTTGATCTTGTGGCGATTGACTGAGGTGAAGCGTTTGAAACTGAAAAAAATACGGTAAGAGTAATCAAATATAGGTTGTGATTTTCACTAATTTTTTAATTGACTGAAAATGACACAGCCGTTAGATTTTGGATGAAATGTTCTCCAAAGATAATACGTGGTACACGAACGTGTATTGGATATTATTTTTTTTAACTCGATAAAAAGATTAGAGAAAAAAAGGAAAATATTCGTGGCATGAATAATAAAAATAAAATGTTCTAAACCAACAGAGGTAAATTTAAAAAAAAAATTAAAAGTAAACACCATTTTTTTGTTTCACAATTTATAAGTTAAAAGATGTAAGTTTTTTTAAAACAAATTTTTAGTAAAAAAGTATGTGTTACTTCCCCGAAGAAAACATTCTGGTTACGGTATCGAATAAATGTCCAATAATTTAGCTTCTATGTATTTTACTCAAAATTCCTTGGTTGTGAATTTCCAGGCTTGAACTATTAGTAATTTGCATATGTAAAACGATGTGGACCGTAAAATGAGACAAGAAGTCAAGAATTTGATATGAGGGGGACTGGATGTTTAATAACAGGCCCATTGTTTGCTTTTTCTGTACATGCTATTTTATTTATTGGATTACGAACGTTAAACTCAGCATATTTATATCGACTAGCACGTTATCTTTCATAAAACAGAGAAAAATATGAGAATGCGGGTCAGTATTTTTCTTGAATAAACACAAAAGGAAAAACGAAACGAAATTTAAACCATGAAATGATTCTATTAGTGGTCTTAGTTGAATATAGTCTTACAGCACTAAACAATACAAGAGTATTAATAAACTACCATTATTTATTTAATGTCCATATAGTTATTACTCAATTGATTATTATATATTATTATATAATTTTCGAAAACTGTAACTCAATGTTTAAAAATGACTAACAATGTAAAGAGAACATTTTGACATTTATAATTATTTTATTTGACATATACATATGTCGTCTACAATTTGCTGCATATATTTCTGTAAAAGTTTAGACCAGAATTGTTATTTTGGCACTTAATAAATATCATACAAAAGTCAACTTTTAATAACTGTTTTCGAAAAAATATGATTCTATTCATTGCTACAATAAGTGTGGTGTTTAAAAAATCAACTGCAGCAAAACAAAAATGCAGTAGGAATATTTCAATTTTGATAGATTCCAGCTGAGCCTAACTTCATTGCCCGAAATTTGTACGGCCAATTTAACAGCGTAGTGCATAAATACTTTATTGACCGAATTCGGAAATTTACAATTTCCTCCAAAACTCGTGGAAATAGACTGACCTTACGTCACTATAATTAATACGAAATCGATAAAGCATCGGAGCCAAACAGTTCAAGCGATTTCCATAATTTAAGATCTTGCTTACAGGGTGAAATGAAAGATAAATGTATATAGGCATTTACAAAGAAATGTTTAATAATAATAATAATAATAATTACATGAATAAGAAGTAATAAGAGATTTGTACTAGCAAACAATAATAACTATTTAATATGCTTGTTCTGTGATATTAAGTGAAAGGACTGATTGAAGTAATAATGTCAAAACTTCATAATATTTAAGATTTAAATAACAGTAATTGTTAAAATTTACAAATAATTAAATAATTTGTTGATTTCATTTTAATCGTAATTTATTGAGCAATAAACAACACAGTTAACAATTATATGAAAAAATACAAATATTTAATTAAATTAAAATATATTTTATGCTAGAAAAAAAATGTCGTTTCCAATTACTGTCACACAGGTTATAAATAAAGCCGGAACAGTTTGTGTGGCCAAATCTTAATATTCTACCGTCGTAATACTAAAAATAGGTATTTTATTTGAAAACGTGTTAATATTTATAGGATACAGTGCTACGTATTTTCTTCACGGCAATCAATATTCCGTATCAGCTGTCATTATATTTAAATTTCTTCGAATTTTAATGAACTGGTGGGACGACTTCAATTTTAATCGAATTTCAATAATTTTGTTTTAGATTGTACCTGATGTAATCTGATACTTTACATCATTCTTTTTAAATTTTTTAGATTTTTTATAGATTTTCAATGTTTAATATGTTTGCCGTTAATAAGTGATAAATAATGGAATTAGGTATTTAATATCACTAAAGCATTATTTAATTAGTGAAGAGGGAAAATAAATTAGATTAAGTTTTAACGGGACTAAGAACTACTTCTTCAACCTCAAACGATATTATTAAATTATTATTAAAATCACTACGACACTCTTTTATAACAACTAATTTTCGTATTCTGAATCACTGTTCCAATAGAATTAAACATTTTATAATACAAAAATATTGCAACTAGCTCTTAAAATTCTTATCTCCTTAAATTTGAAATTTGACACTCTTTTACAATAAGGTAATTTTCAAGACATTTTGAATTGTCGGTGCAATGGAACTAAACATTTTATAATAGAAAAATATTGTAAATTGTTCTTACTGTTCTTATCTCATAAAATTTTTTTAGGCAATACTTAATATTAGCCTCAAATCGTAGATGTGTAGTTATTCCTTCTTAAAGATTTAAATAGCTTAAATAGTTTTTAATTAAACGATTGGTACTTTATTTTAGCAATTTACACTTATCATTAGCGAATAAGAAAATTTAAAAACAAAACCATGCAGTCCTAGAATGTCGCAGTAAATCGTGCTCTCTGCTAATAACATTTCCTCCCTAACTTTTCTATTCTTTAGTTATCTGTGCTGCGTCAACAGCATATGCTATTCATGTCACTTTTATTAAACTTCCTAGCTTGCTGCAAACGACTAATTCATTCAATACAGTTCTTGTCTCCCTATTGAATCGAATGCCTGTTTGAAATCAATAAATAACATTTCGAAGTCAATTTTGTACTCATTGCCTTGTTTCATGACCTGTGTCATCCAACTGATATGCTGTACATCCATCAATGAGTTTCCTTTTGTGAATCGACATATAATAGCATCAATTCTTTCCATAAATTTAAAAACACTTTTTTAGTAAATTTCTCAATAAATAACTTTTTTTAAATTCTTACCAAATCCCAGCGCCATTTAAAGAAGTATAATAATAATCTCCTGGCATGGGTGGGAACACAAACTCTTTTGATTAATATCATGATACATCACAATTATGTTAGAACGTGAAAACATTTCGTTTTCCTGTAATTTCATTTGTAACGGAAGTTTGACAAGCCATGTATGTTACACCTATTCTTTTATTTTTTTGTTGTTTCGACCCGACAATCGCCTACCGAGGGACACAAAGGTTCCATAAATCTTCTAGATAATGGGACTGATCCATCTACGAGTACTTAAAAGTACACGCCTTTCTTTTGCTATTGATTTCAGAAGTTGGTTGTAATGAGTTTAAAAATTGTGAGAAGTATTTACTATATTACTAATAAATAATTGTTGTTTAATAGATATTGTGACCATATTAAATAGATTAATGATATTAATTTATGTTAATACGTAAAGATAGTCAAAATATTATTTTTGGATGTTATAAATAAATGAGCTTGTAATAGAATTAAAATTTGAAAAATTTTAATTTAAAAATGTAAAACATAGGATCTATTTATTAAGAATTTTTATTCAAATTATGTTGTGTACTAGAAAATAGTATTATCAGTTTTTAATGGAAAGTTTAGAATTTCTAGAGATGTACGTATGACTATGTAAACATCTATGGTCTATAAAAATACTGTCAACATTATTAAGAGAGATTTGATTTTTCACCTGTGAAGAATCGATATCGTTGGTGTAATTAAACTTCACCCACATCAAATCCAATACATAGAAAAACTATGGAATTGTTAAACGTTGTATTTATCATTATCATATGTGTGTCAAACCTAAAAAGAGAGACAATTTATAAGAAAAGTAATTTAATTATTAAACATTATTCATAACATAAAGATATAATTACGTAATAATAACTTTAGTAATTCAATGTAAGAAACGTAATATATGTATTGATCAAATATTTTCTTTAAAAGAATAAAATTGAACATTGTTTATTATTGTGTTAACTAAATAAGTCGACATTAATGAAATGAACATCAGAAAAGGACTAAAAATTACACACCTTATGAATCTTTTGAAAAAGTATGTGGTTTTTCTGTTGTATTTCAGTTATTAGATCTTATTCACTGAAGCATCATGAGTGTTTACACCGAGATCCCGCCATTAACAAAAGAAATGACATTTATTGTACTCTTTGGCACAGAGCCGTTTTAAGGGTTGAAGCGTAACCTCTTTTTTTAGTTTATTTATTTATATAGTTATCACCTATTTACGTAGTATTAATTTTTTTTTATAAATAGTTGCGGTTAATTTTAATTTAATTTTCAACTTAGTTTGTTTAATTTTTGAACCTCACCTGAGATTAATAGAGTTTCTAAATTTTTTAATTTTTAAAATAAACGCTATTACGATCATTCAATATTTTAATCATTTAAAGAACTCGAAAGAAAAACGAAACAATACAATATCCACTATTAATAATTCATTTATATTTCCTCACTTTGGAAGAATAATGTTTTAGACTGAAAATTTCGCAATTGTCTTCTTGGGGTTTATTTTATAAAATACTGTGATTATTGTAACGGCTAAAAAATAACAATAATTGTTTCTAATGATAAAATATTTTATATTTAGCGACGTGATAAACGCCTACGATATTTAAAGGAATCTCACTGCTACTTTACCTAAAGCATATATTTTCTCTATAATGATTTTCGCTTAATTTTGCCGCTTTTGAATTAGTCAGTGGGAGTATGAAACTTTCACAGTGCCTACGTAATTACAGTTTGATATTATAATTAACATTTTATCTCAATATATTAGCAAAATTAAACTTTTGATTTCAAAAGTTTAAGATCATAAATTCTGTTAAGAACATTTTTTCTAGTTCTAAAAATAATATTTTTTAAATTATTTACCGGTAAGTTTAAGCTATGAATGTCGAGATTCGTTTTTCTCATAGTTAATCATAAAGAATGGTAAATATTTTAATAACCCTTGAGTCACTTGATTAAAATATTAATATTTCGCTGATTAAACTTGGGTTTGATGTTATCTTCTAGTAAGATACAGGTTCTATAAGACGAAATATTTGGTTAATAAATTTTGCTTCTGTTTATTCACAAGTATTCAAAGTATAAAATACTTACAATAAAAAATCCCCATTTTTTGCAATTTTATTATACGTGTTTGATAAAAAAACAATTATTTTATTATCAAATGTACATACGTTATTTTTATAGCGAATAACATTCCCTCAAACACCCAAAAACTTGAAATAATAAAACCCTAACTCAATAAACACATCACGGTAAACTGCTTTTATTTGTTTTCATTAGAGGAAAAAAATGGGGAAATTGTTTAATGATACCCTTTAGGGCTTTTTTATTACAAACAAATGTTTTAGAAGTTCATTCGACAGTTGATATCCGTGGTAATTAAAAGGTTTTGTTTATCTCAATAATTTCATAATACGTGGGTACGAAATCTAAACCGAAAATAGATATAGGAGGAACCAAACGAACAATAGAAGTAAGAGTCAATGAACATCAGTCTATTATAAAAAGTGGAAATACAATCTTTCAAGTCTGGAGTAGCACACGTAGATAAAGCACCCTAACATTTGTAAAGAATGAATACTACATAAAAACCAGTTACAAGAAGAATAAGAAACTATTGACCATAAAAAATGCACGAATATTTAAAATAAATGTATGTTTAGTTAAGAAACATTAATTAATAAAGGTACTTGTTGGTGGCGTCAAAATCATCCCTTTAAACTGGGGGGGCCGCCTCTGTCAGAGATAAAATCAGGAAAGGTATTTGAGAGATATTTTTCAGACAAATTTGACATCCTGTTTCACGCTCTCTAGCTACACACCTGCAATTTCACGATCCTCTTCCTATTTATCATCGGCCATAATGGACCGACATCGCCACAATCGGAGGAGACACTGAGAAAGGTTTCGATTAATGAAAAGATAATTGCGGCCGAGCAAAAATTGTTGCACTCAAGCAAAAATTACAATGAACAAGTGACTCGAAATGCATTGTGTTTTCGAGGATATAGTGTTTCGGGAGGAAAGGTAAGGAGGGAAGCATGAGATTCGATTGCGATTCTTGAACATTCTTTTTTTTAACATTAGCGGCACGGTGATTGCATTATAAGTGTTTTATCTGATACGCTCTTCAATGCACCGTAAAAACGAGTGGTCGGTCATTTTAACGTAAATTAACTATTATGGTCCTCTTTGTTTACATGCAGACTGGAATTAGACGATGATATAAGTTTAAGAAAGTTAAGATAAGAAGAGGTCAAGACATGAAGTTTTGTTTCTTATTGCTGTTGTATTTTCCTAACCTAATTTCTCCGTTATCACTTTATAGCTGAAAATTAAACAAACATGTCTGTATCTGTTTTTATTGGCAAAAAATATATTATCTATTAAGTACAACGTCAACAAAAACACAATTCTCTTATCATGTAATATCTTGCTTTTTGCTTTTTGTTATTAAAAGTTCTTAAAAAAGTGAAAACACCAACAAAAGCAGTTAACAACATTGTCAATTAGAAGGAGGTAAACATTATAATTGCTAGTACATGAGACCAAATTAAGTCAAAGAATCTAACAAATATGCTGTTTGTTAAAGTTTAATAAAAAAATTCTTCTCCTTTGACTTTTTGAAAAATATTTTGTTTCTTTTTGCTGTTACTATGTTGTTTTGATCGATTCACAACAACTAGTTATTATTCACTAAACACTGGGTATATTTCCCACATCGGTCATTTTTAATATTCTTTCGTCCGCGCTTTCACGAATTTTCCCTTTATACAAAATATACTACCTTTTTTAAATTAATTTTCGATTTTCTTTCATTTCATAATTTTTATACATTTGACAGGACTAAACTATTTTCCAATTTCAACGTGTCTACTGACACTAACTACATAAATAGTTGGTGAGAGCCGACATTCAGTTCCGATGGAATAGGCATGGATGTAGTATAAATGTGTGTGAATGTCCCTGTATGAATTTTATAAATTACAAACATAGTGCCTGGCTGTACAAATCATTGCCATTGGAACAAATAAAATAAAAAGAAGGTTTTAAACGAAAACGAAAATAAAATTGTAAAGATAAAACAATTTTGGAAACATTATGTAATTGGATCATCTTAAAAACGTACCCCACCCCCACCGTTGATTGTTAACTAAAGGAACTTTTCAGGGATTTTTAATTATGTAATAAACTATTAGAGCTTTGGAATCCTAGATTTCTGTCTTGAAAACTGTAGAAATTCAAGATAAGTATTATTTATCTTTCCATATTTATATTTATTTAATCTTATTATATCATTCTTTCACTCAAGTCTGGGCTAGCCAATTTATTTCTTTTTATCATTTTCATTAAAGTAATGTTCCGATATTATTTTACAAATATTTGTGTTGGTACAAATTTTAGTATAAATAGATCCAAAATGAAATAAAAATTCCTATAAAACTCTTTTACACAATCACTGGTTAATAAATTATATATACAAATATTTAAAATAAATAATTTCCTTTACATTAGTTTTATCATAAGGCACTGTGACATCAGATGAAAAATCTTATATTGTAAACTTATTAATTTGTTATTTATTAAATTTTAGTGCTATATCTGATCCTATAAAGTCATTTGAATTTCTAATCAAATTTATTAATGAGAAAGTTTTGCATTCTGGAAAACATGTGCTGATAAACTGAAATCTTCGTGTGACATCATTTGTTCTTATGTCCGCAAGTTTAAAAGAGGTAAATTTATTGAAAATTTCAAATGATTTGTTATTAATATATAATTTGGCGGTCATTCAACATATGCATATTATTTTTAAATTATCGTATGAAATAGTTTTTTAAATTTCTCTAAATTTCATTACAATATCAAATAAATACTTGCAGAAAAACTTAAGAGACTACATTTAACTTTTAAAAAATTGAATGTCTAAAGCCATTGTGGTGTTCACGATTAACAAATCGGATACGAACATTTAGTTTTTTCCGTTGAAAGTACTAAAAGGGAATGAGCTTGTCAGGCATTACGCATTTTTTACTTACAACCAATTATTCCGTTACATTAGTGTTAGCTGCTAATTATGTAGTTCCTTCAATTGTTTGAAAATTCTTCATAGTCTTCGAAATCAGATTACGGAATTCATCGATTTAATGAAAGAGCAATTTTAACTGTGAATAAAGAGACGAATTGAAATATATGAAAATAAAATAACTACTTAATGCTTAGAAGACTACTGTTAAATTATTCATTACATTCATTTTGTTACTCTGAATATTATAATTCTTTTTAAAAATCGTTTTAAGACCGTCTGTAGGCATTTTAATAATTTCCGAAGTGCTTTTATTTTTGATATAAGGGCGAAATAAATAGCATTTTTTTCTTTCGAAATAAATTGTAGATTCTAAATGGATAAGAACAAAGTCTAAAAATTAAAATAATAGACACTTAAGAAGAAAAATAATTATTATGTTTTTGAAATCAAGCAGGAAGAAGGGTTTACTAAAAAAGAAAACAAATATGAAAATGACTGTAGTAGCTACAATATTAAAGAGAAGAAAAACAAGAAATTTGCTTTAGGTACCATTGAAGAAAATAAAAATCATTAACTAACAGAGATTTAAAGAAAAATTGTGCTAGAACTCGATGGAACTGGTAACGAACTTGAAAAGCGTTGTGTAACAGTTTTAGCTCTTCCAAATGAACGCCCAGTTCATACAAATAATTACAAATGCTACATTTGTGGAAAATCATTAGCAACAAAAAATTCTTTATTAACATATTTATTAATTCATAAAAGTGGAAATTTTTTTACAATTTATTCGATAACCCCGTTTACAACAGCACCTGACAGTTTATTCTGGTGAAAATGATAAATTCTTAATTTGTGAACATAATAGAATAATTCTCGATGAAAACAAAATATATGTGCAAAATAGTTTTGGGAAGCCATTTAATCTAAAATCTAATTTAAATCTGGTTAATATTGATGAAAAAATAAACAACTCGAAAAATTACATTTTATAAATTAGCATACGGAAGATATAGGAAGAACAAAACCAAAAATAGAAGCAAGGGTAAAAGAACATGAAACTATTTCTATAATTCTTTTATTTCTTTAGAGATTGGTGATATCCCTCTTTTTCCTACGCTTTCCATCTGCGCCTCTAAGAAGGTTAGCGCCCAACAATTTTATAGGCATTAGTAAGTCAATAAAGTGATAAAAAGGTAGACAACGATATTTTAACGTCAGCATTCGTCATCTGTTTATTTGGAATAGGAATGAAAGAATTTTTTTGAAACGAACAGAATCGTTTTATACAAGAAAATATGGAGAAATTAGACTGAAACAAAAGGGATTTATATACTCTTGCAAAGAGGAAGAGAAGAAAAACAAGAAATTTTTTCTAATAGAAATTTCTGGTGACCTTACCAACTTTTTAAAAATATATGATAAATGATAAAATATTCTAGAAATTAAAATTAATTAAAATTATTGCGGTTGTAGGGAATTTTTTCTCTGTATAGATTGTAACATGTCAATAAAATTATTTACATAAAATTTACAAAACCCAGCAATGCTAAAATCACATTTATAAATAAAAAATGAATCGGTTACATTACAACTATATTTACCAATTTGACAAATGGATACAACGACAAATACGGACAAACATACATCACAAAGCATGATAGAAAGTGATTAATTAGACAAATATACATTTTATTACAATGTAATCGATGTTTTTTTTCTATTACTCCTAAATAGTTTGTCTGATTTCTATTATTTTCTTTTTTTTTAATTTTATGTTTTTCTTATAACGATTAAAATTTTTAAATGCTTATAAAAATGTAATGCCAAAATATTTTTGAAACAAATCGGATATAATTTTTAACAATTGCACATCTTTTATAAGATGAAATGAAATTTTTTTTTAAATTAACAGTTCAACATAAACCTCGCATAAAACAATGAAATACCA
The DNA here is from genome assembly GCA_951812935.1 of Hermaeophaga mercurialis. NCBI lineage: Eukaryota > Metazoa > Arthropoda > Insecta > Coleoptera > Chrysomelidae > Hermaeophaga > Hermaeophaga mercurialis. The sequence continues at coordinate 9,440,912 of OX638361.1, read as the reverse complement.
TCAGGGCGTACCAACTTGAACTATCCATATGTAATTTTTAGTATTTAAAGTATTATTTACACTCTCTATTGACGTACTTAAAATTCATAAAAAATTATAAAAAGTTGAGAGAAATATTATAAGCTTAGGTAATTTCACTATAATATATTATGTATTTATTCGTAGGAATGTTTAGTTAACCTGTGAATATTGAATCACGTTTTATCTGTGAAAGCAACATTTTTTATAAAATATTCTAAGCAATTTATCTTCTAATTCCACTGTGATATGATAAAGTTCTTCTAATATATAAATATTTTAACAGTAATTTATAGTTCACGTTTGAATATTTTTTGCTGCACAAAAAATATATTTATTCTCTTGTCAAACATATCTCTTTTTGGTTACAGTGAAAATATGTAAAAAGAACCATATAATTAAAATATTAACCCTTATCATATGCAATTCTATAATTAGTTTGAAATGAATTTACCAAAATGATAGCTCGCATCAGCAAAAATTTTTGGGGATACAAAAGAAGCGTTAAAATAACATTTTACCCGTGAAAATTAGAAAATCTATCAAAACAAAAAATAAATTTGAATTACTCTTTGTATAGTACTGTTTGTGGAAATTGTAAACAACTTGAGTCAGACTTAAGTTATCATGGAACATACTTGAACCGAGAAAAGTCACAATAGACGTTTGTCGTATACTCGAATGAGTTTTCGGAAAAATATTATACTATATACTCAATCATTCTATATTTGTCTAAAAAATAACAATATATTAGCGAATGTAAAAAGATACTATGATTTTTTCGGAAGTATATATATATAAGAGGTCAATTTTATTCGATAAAATTTCAAACAATGAAACTTTGTTTTCATGAAAATGTATGTAACAATTTTGATTTAACTGAAAAATGTTATATTAATTTTCGCTTTCCACAGTTCTAGATCTTTAGTACAAATATAAATTGTTATATTTTGTTGCAGGTAAATGTGGCAGCGACCACACAACTATCAGCAGCAATGTGTTGGCAGCTGTTCTCCGGACCATTCGCATCGTTGCGAAGATCATCTTCGGAATGGCGCTACCATCGGTGGTACCCTTCGGAAGGTTGCATTAGGACCGAAACGCTGCAATCTACAGCCTACTTTTCATTCTTATCCTCATTTGAACTTTCCGCCCCCACCTAATTATCCACCTTCGAATTCTGCCTACGCTTCTCATCCTCAGGCTTCAGCAATGGCCGAGGATCAATTTTTGGCAATACCAGGACCGTCTAGTCAACCGGATCCTCCGTGGCCCAACATGGACTATTCTTATGCTTATTACGAACCAGGACCTCCCACTAGGCACACCAATGTGCCAACCAAATATCCAGGGACGTACAGAGAGGGAACTTACAGAACTAACCACACTTATCTTACGAGGTAAACGTAATTTTATAATTCGTAACAATCCAATTATTAATTGTAGTTTAGTAAGTAGAGTTATTAATTGCCTTTTTATTTTGTTAGATATGGAACTGAAGAGAATATCTACGAAGAGATTAGTGACCTGGCGAGGCGACGCCGCCAAGCGCACCAGGACTCCATAATTTCATTAAACCAAAGCCTAGTCGAAGAGGAGGTCCGCAGGGTTCAACACGGACACAGGAGGGTCTTGGGAGAGCTTAATCTCTCCGTGGAAGCAATGCTGATGCCATCGAACTCTCAAGAAGGCAGTGATGATACCGATCGCGAGAACGAGATGGACGACCAACTGGCGGATCTTCTGACAATTGGCCCTACAGACGATTTACTTAGCCCTGCGCCCTTGGTCGATTTAGACAGTGGATTTAGTGGTAGTTCTAGTGGTGCTAGTTACAGAAGTGCTGCGGGTAGTTTAAGACGCGGCCCTGAAAGGGTCAAAAGTGTGGCTTCGTACGGACCAAGGAGTTCCACGCCAGCCGAAACGTCGAGTAAAGGTTTTTGGGGCAAGAAGGCGTGGAAAAAACTCGCTGCTTTTCCAAGTAACATTAGTCTTAATAAAAGCAAAGGTAAATTGTCTACTTTTTATATCTGGTTTAAAGTTACTCTTATAATATGGTACATTTTTGAATTCGGAAAAAAAATATCCTCACAAAAATTTACTAATACACACTTAGTTATTTAAGAAAACACTAAAACTCAATGCTTTAATATTTTTCGCGGAACAAAAAAACTTTTAGAACTTCAACAATGTAAAAATTGAATGCACTAAAATAAAAAAAAAATACTACTATTTCTTACTATTTAAAAAGTGTTTACTTGTCATTTTACTTGACGCTCTAGTACTCTTAAGTCGAACTTTACAATTTTTAAGGAATGCTAATTTATATACAATTAAATACAATATCTGAAACATTTCTAATAGATCATTTTTTTTAAAATACTCTTTGTTTATAAATAAATTTATAAACTTTAAAAATTTCTTGGAAACCACTCTAATACAACGACTGACATTACTGAAATTTACTATTGTTGCCTTGATTGAATTTTTAAATTTTTTTTATGTTAATACATATTCATAGTAAATTTGGCTATACCTAATTAAAAGCATAACATATTAACAAATGGACATTAACTATTTTTTATTCAGTATTATTTCCTTTATCTTAATTAACGACATTTTTACTGCCGTATACTTTGTTAATGACCGACAAACTCCATAAAATTCTTAATATATTTCAGCATGTCTCTTTTTAATTAATAGAAGCTAGAATTGTCCGTTAACTAGGAACTTCTAAAATAATTTCAATAAAATTGAATATAAAACATTTTGATGTTTGCATTTAAAGATCTACATATTTAAAATCAAGAAGTTGCAGCTATTAATTCTCTTAACCTATTTTTAGATATTACTTTTAGAATTTAAAAAAATTTAATTTTTACAAATATTGTAGGAAAATCGTTTTCTTTCGATTGACCAAAAAAATTTTTAAAAGTAAAAATGGCACCTCTTACAATCACAATTTGGGTCTGAGCGTGAAACTATGAGATCAAAGAAATACTCTTTATTTTGAAATTGTTGTTTGATTTAAAAAAAAATACATCCTTTTAGTTTTTACAAATCTTGTGGGAAAAGTAGGTTTCTTTCGACGAGAAATGTTTTGATGAAAAAAGGCAAACACCCTGTTACATAAACAATTTGGGTTTGAACCTCGTACTATTAGATCGAACAAATTCTCTCTTTTTTGAAATTATTCTTTGATTTAAAAAAAATACCATCGTTTTAGTTTTTACAAGTATTGTGAGAAAATTAGTTTTCTTTCGACTGACGACGAAATTTTTTTTAATTTTATCCAATTATACTCTCTTATTGGAAATTATTGTGTAAAAATGAGTATTCTTTTGAATGACGAAGTCATTTCTTTATTTTAATTCCAAACGACGTAGTATAAAATATTTTTTTAGAGGAGATTAATTTTTGAGTTCAAAAAAGTAACCTCTTTTTGGTTTTTGCAAATGTACTTTCAACTGGTGAAGAAATTAGTAAAAATGGCAAAGAATTTCTTTATAATATTTAATAACGATGGATGCAAACATTTAATTCTTTATGTTTGTTAAATTTTCTATCAATTTTCTTTACTTTTTGAACCCTTTTGTCCTTTCGATAAAAAGTATCGATGGAATTTACGGCTAATTATATAAGACACCTAAATGTAAGATTTATATATATATTTAAAGCGTGTCTTGCAAAAATAAATCTATACTATGGTAATTTATCAGCAAACTAGAAGTATTAAAGGAATGTGAATGACAGTACCAAGAACAGTATGTACGCATCTCCGGTGAACAGTAGCCGACAAAGAATCTAAGCATGTAAACACGCGTAATTGCAGACCATCCACAGCTACAATCTCCTCATTTAATGACGACAATGTCGATGGTTCGTTTACACACTACAAAAATATATTTCTCAAACAAGAAAATATTCTTCGGTGAAGGTATTAGCAATAAGACAGGTAATTATGTGCGTGGCTTGAATGCTATATTTTTCTTTATAAGATAATAGGAAATAAAGGAAGGTATATAAAATGCATAACACACGGATTTATTTAGAAAATAATGACTAGTTTTGGTTATTCATAAGCATGCTTATTTAGATTTTTAAAATTTAAATCTAAATCAAATACAACCCGTTGCATCGTAAAACAGATGGTTTTTGACGAATTTTAACTTACCCCAGCAACGTTAGCCTCACGTAAAACTGACTATGCAGGAAATAATTACTATTTCATTATCATCGTGGCGATTTATTTACCCATTCCATTTTTAAAAAATGACCTAGCTTAATTACTTAATACATTTTTTATTCAACTGACTTAATATCTTTAAAATAATGAGAGAAAATTTAGATAATGATCATATATTGCACATTCAAATGAAGTAATCTATGGAAATAGAATAGTTGAGATAAAATATCATTGATCAGACTCTTGGTATACAAAAAAAACCATTTTTTACAATGTTCCCTTGGAAATTTTAAAATAAGGAATGAAATTAAACGAAGTAAGATACTAGCTTCAATTATAGTTTTGGTATATGAGATTTGCAAACAAACGTTTAAAATTTCAACTGAAAATCCTCAAATATGGGTACAGTATAGAAAAGATTGGTTATTGTTATTGGTGATACTTATTCCCATTTTAACCAATTTTTATCATGCTCGAATATTCCAGTGATGCCACAGAACATCTTTTCTTCGTAAAAACTTCATTAGACGTATTTCTTTTGTAAGCTGTAAATGAAGTTGATTTGATTATTTGTTTTTTATTTGTCGGAAATGGAAAAACTGCTTCTAGTAAAATATGCAAGGAGCTGGTAGTAAAGGAAAAGATAATGCAAAGGAAAGCACTGATGACACACCAGGGACAACAGTTGATGTGAATGTATTGAATTACAAAATATATTTAGCTTTTTTTTTATTTTTTTCTTATGAGAATGTACCTATAATTTCACTAAATTTTCGAAAACTCGATGATATCTATTTGAGAATGTACATTACTTCAATACTTTTTAATTACTAACTTAACTACCATACAGGTATAGGCTATTACCATGAAACAAGTACCTATCAGGTTTTTTTACTTAACTAACTCTTTAATTTGATAGAGAAAAAAATGAGAAAATAAAATTTCTACAATAGTTTATGTTAACGTTGAAATCGAAAACCAACTATTTGTTATATTTATTAACAGAGTCGAAACGTTTGTACTAGAAAAAGAATGCTATTTTTTATATTCACCCGAAACCGCCCCTAAATCTTTAAAATCAAATAATGTACTTTTTTAAAGGGCTAGTACTATTTAAGTACGTCTCTAAAAACTGATTGAAATTAACCCCAAAATTAAATGTTAATTATTAAAAATGATGTTTTTTATGATTTTTGATATTTTCTGATTTTAATAAAACACCCTAAACTGCATCAATGTTTAGGTATAAAATTAATTGTTATTTATTTAAAATAAGACCTCTCACTTTTTAATACGTAAAGAACTCTTGGGAATTATGTTTTTTATTATTTATGATATTTCCTAAATTCATTAAATTAGCCCAAACTGTCCTATAATTTATAAAATTAAATTTATTTAAAATAAAAACTATTTAAACTCACTCTTTACATAATTCGTTGATGATTGTCTTGTACAAAAAATAATTATGAATGTAAAATGGGAACAAAAGGATTCTTAACGACAAAGTTTAATTATTATAATTGATAACTATTCAATAAAATAAAAATTGAATAAACTTAGATTGTTTGGAAACTTAAATAAAATTTTGGTGTCATGAACAGTTAAACGAAAGAATCGTGACTCAATTAACGAATTAATTTTATTTATGTACAGGGTGACATCTATTTCAGTGTTCCTTATTGGTATATCATAAACCATTATAGGAAAAAATTGTGAAATGTGTGAAAAAAAAACAACTTAAATTATACCATTTTATTTTTCATTTGTGTTTCCTTTATTTTCCATTCTAAAAATTTACATACATGGTTTCTTAACTAGAATATCTTCAATTTATTTTTTTTAAATACTATTTGTTCAAATAAATTGAGTGCAGAAGAAAATAAAAAAGATCGAATTTAGATTATCCCAATTATTGGAAACCGAAACCGTCCCTGATATTATGAATCTTCAGTTATCATTAAATTATACCTAAAAATAATCAACTTTTTCCACATTTAAGTGATTTCGTAACTCTAGTGGTTTATTGGTATTCGAGGAACATTGGGCCCTGTAAACTTTTATGTATGTGAAAAGTGCTCAATTTGATTGATCGTAACGTTGGAGTAAACGGAAAGTATAGGTTTCAAAATTTATTCGATTTTACAAAACTCTTTGAAAAGCGATTCAATGGCTGAATTTTCACTAACGTAATGCTTGATGTACTCCTTGTAAAATAACCTATATTTTCGCCAAGTTGTAAAATAGAATATTCTGACTATTTTAAAACATCTGAAGAATACTTTTATCTTATCACTATGACTTTTAAGCTCCAGCTTCACATTATGCGACATGCATTGCTCACACTTCATTATTTATTATTTTGTTAAAATTGGTGCTATGGCGTTCTTTTTCGATAAGTGACAAACTTTCGAAAATATTTTCATTTATCTTTAACTATTACATTGTATTTATTAAGGAATTTTCTTAGTGTATGAAACACATATCATTAAAAACATTAAACACGTTGCGTGTCAAATAAAATTTAAAAACGATTTGTGTCGGTAAACTCTTTAAAAAATGGCTTGAGCATGACTTCGGAAAAATTACCTAATTATAGAGGTGCGAGTGCCCTTATGGGACTTCCTTTCAATGGAAAAAATGTTTTTTATTATCTTGGGACAATAATAAGCGGGTACGGAATTAGTTTACAGAACGACGGATATTGTTTTATTACAATTTTTTGATACTATCCTTTTTAATTGCTGTAAATATGGGAAATTATTTTAAATTAGTATAATAATAACTAGAGCATCGTTATGTTGAGGCACCAAAAATGGAGTTTTTATACACAAGTATTAAAACTCGTTTTATTTTTAATAATACTTTCGTGGGGGTCCTTTAAATAATAATAAAAATGAGCTCATAAACACTTGATGACTGATAATTATCTTTTATTGATTAATATTTAGGTTAAAAATTAATTCCAACTCATTAATATACACTGCGCTTCTAAATTGAGCAATATCATTACTAATTACAAATATATCAACTTTTTTCACTAGCCGGAAGCAACCCTAAAATAAAGGGACTACCGACTATTTTCGTGTTTTAGCTTGAAGAAAAGGTAGTAGGATTGGTCACTTTATATGGTGTGATTAATCTATATGAATGTTAATTGGCTGGGGTTAAAATAACCGTTACCACTCTACCATTTTCTTTATTTGCGGGTATGAAATTATCTGAAAGATATACCTATCAGGTGAACGAAAAGTTTTTTGAATATTAGTGGAACTTTAATTTTAATCAGTAGTCTGCGATCCGTTTCTTTGTAATGGATTACTCTAATACTTTTTCTAGTTATAGTTGCTTCTCTTTTTGCTCTGACTATCACTTCACTCCGTTTCTTTCTATCATTGATTGCTTTCTTTATCTTCTTCACCTTCATCTTCTTTATATTCTTATTAACGTCATCTTCTTGTCTTAGGTTTTTGCGTCCTTTTGTTCTTGAGAACAAATTCGTTAATATTATGTACTATATTTATTTTCACTTATTTTTAATATCTATAGGATAAACTTTTACATTTTTTTATTTTAGCTACATCTATAAAAACGCCGAAGTGTATTGGCATATACGATGTTTTAAGATATTGCTTAAATTTTCTAGTAAATTTGCAGAGAAAGTTTTTCAATAAATCTATTTTTCTATATGAATTCTTCGACGGTAAAATGCTGCTCAGCAATTTTCATCTAGGCATTTTTAATTAAATCAGATTGGTAGACGTACGTAAACCACAAATCGCATTTCTCTCGTGACTAAATTTCACTTCGATAATAGCTAAGATTTCCTGCTAGCTTCTCGCGCATAATTCAATTGTTCATAATAAAATCACCATTTATGCGGTATTGCATAACGCCGCTGCTTCTAAACTTTTAAAGACAGTCAGCCTCTATCTATCCTTACGTTATAAATTACTGCTTTTGGCATATTCAGCACAAACAGCGAACTAACTAATGCTAAACTATGTGCCATTATCAGAAAATACTTGTACATTCTCTAAACAGAACACCCTGTAAAAATGTTTACGAGGGAGCAATGATCTGCTAAAGTGGTCTGTAAATGTTTATTGCACGTCCAGCACATATAAATTCTATATGGACTGTTCTATAAAAAAAAATAGACTGATTGAACGAACAAAAACTCTTCTTTATTGTTACAAAAATTCATGAGAACAAGTGACTATAGTACAAATTCACAGTTGGCCCAAAAAAACTTCACTACTTACATTGAGTGTCTTGAAGAGGTATTAAAATGTGTGGTATATTTGATTTACTAATTTCTAATGTACATTATTAGTAAAAACAAATAACATCTTAAGAAAATTGTAGTTTCTTGGGGTTGAATGTGAATTAAAATTGTGTGTGCATTATGTGGGTGACTCAAAGCGACTGTCTGCCGGCAAATCTGTTTGCTTTAATTGCGATATAAGCGAGAGAAAAAAGGGAATCAGTTCTGATTGGTTGAAAGTGAAGTCAGAAAGGGCGAATCGTGAGAGTTTTGTATGTGGGGATATAGAACTTTCTGGAAAGTATACGAAGTGGAACAAATAGAATTGAATATTGCTTTTACTTGTTTAAAATAAGTGAATTTTAAACACACTCTGTGCTAGAAGTTTATTATTTTTATTTTTTAAACATTTTTATATTATATTTAGACTTCCAAAATAAATTTAGAAACTAGCATTATGTTAAAAAAGGAACAGATTTGTATTTGTATTAATAATAAGCTAAGGATACAAAACGTCGAAAATCCAAAGACGATACCTTCCTTTTATATATTTTTTTTTTTTGGTGACACAACATTTTAAATAAATTCCCTTCTTCTAAAGCATTTCGTACACGTTCGTTTTTTTTTGAACATGATGATGATCATTTTCCATCAAACATATTAACATTTTCAATTAAAAATTTAGTTTGTGTATTTGTAAATAAATCTTTTTTTTTAATCGTACATATACTGGCACATAATGTACATAAACAAATCTGCCGGTCCGGCCACAATCTGCCGTTTTGTTTATGAGACTATGCCTTGCGCTTATTATCTTAATCTTTAGTACAACTACGAGTTAAGTGTTCGTGGGAATTGGAACTCTATCGACAGCAAATTCCTTTTCTTGAGTTAGTTTTTCGTTTTTTAGCTAAAACAACAACCATATTAGTACCTCCTTTCCTTGTACAGAATTAGATCGTTTAGGAAACTTAGAGAAAGTAGTATTTTTTGCGAAAAGTGGGTGTATTTCAGCGAATTAAGGTGTAACATTACCATCTTAAATAATCATAAATTCTTAGCTAGATACAACTTTTTACTTATATAACGAATTAAAAGAAAGTGCCATTATGCCAGACATTTAAAAATAGTCCAATCTGTAGGTTGAGAAAGAGGTGATTAATGCATTCAATTTAAAAACTAAATTAATTTCTTACCATACATTAAGTCTCCAAATGTCTACTATCTGTATATGAAAAAGTAATTAACTAAAAATTAGTTCATATTTATGACTCAATCGACTTTTTTATTGATTTTGAAATCATAGTTCTAGGACTCTACTTATCCCTGTTGGAGTATTAAGGCGAACTCCTGCACCGTCCTGTATAATTGACTGTAATACTTGCTATAGCAATAATCCAAAGGCCTTTAACTTCATTATGAGGTTGTTTCCATGGTTACGGTTTGTTTATAAAAAATTTGCATACTAGAGAAAAAAATTGACGCGAGAACCCTGTTCCATTTCATGTGTTGACTTTATTGCATATCGAGATGAGCAGCAATTAAACATTCAGTAAAATTAATAGTGTATCTCCTTAATGAAGAATCCGAGTAAGAAAAAAGTTAAGTGCTTGTTGAAATTTATATTCTTGGGTTTCCTCTTTGAGTATCTTCGGCTCACCAAGCAACAAGAGAGCGGCCTATGATGGAAAGTTAATCAGCAATTCTTGTTCACTGGTGTGCAATAAAAGGAAGCTTCGAGCAGAACTTATAAATAATTAGTAAAAACCAAAGTAAATTAAATGCTTAATAGAGAGAATTATTAGAATATTATTTGAAGTTAAAATAAATATTTCAAAACTCCATCAAAAAATGGAGAAGTAAATGAATCAGAAAAACGTACAAGTGAGAACTGTGGATAAAGAAAGCCTCCATCACCTTGTAAGTTTTTGTAAGTAAAATTAAAGTTATGGTGAAAATGACTACGGCACTGCTTTTCGTATCAAATCATTCTCACACTCCAGTGCCGATAGTATTTTATTTTAGCACGCAACTAATTCGTTTATAAATCTTGCAGAACTGCTGATATTATTGAAATCATACATGGAGCGTCCATTTGATTAAATGGCCTTCATGGCAAAAACGTTTGTTGCTGATCGAATGATTTTCTCTCTTCCTCTATACGGTTATTTCTACAAGGTGAGCATTCGTAGAGAACATATAGAGTCTGTTGCCTAGTTTCCCAATTGAATCATTGTATATTTATCAGTTTATCAGATTCCATATGGGCGTGTTACTGATTTATATTTCATCAAAATTTAACTGCACATCTTACTTCATTACTTACAGTTATTAGAATGTCAATGTTGACTTTACAGATGAAATATTTAACACAACAAATGGACCAAATTGAGGTTAAAGTACTAAATGGTAAACTGAGTAGTTTTTAGTAACTTTGAAGAAATTGACTAGAAAAACTTAGAATGTAGAAAAATACATTCCACTTTTATTCACTTCACAACTTATCAGTGTTTAAACTTACCTTTCACATAGATTTCATTATTTGAGACTGTGAGATAACTTTATTTCAACATAGTTAGTGGGAATAATTAGAGAGATTTGGTTAATTTTTCGTTTCTGCCCATTCACGAATTTGAGTAGCAGATAACTGCTAATAGAGTTCTTAACTTTTGAGTTGATGGCGATCGACTGCGAATTTGTGTTGGAACTTGAAGAACACGTCGTGAAGATATTCATGTCTTATTGGACACCGTGTATGGTGGGATTTTAGCTAATGTTTTGATTGATTGGAATTAAAACAGTCGTTATAATTCTAGATAGGAAGTTCTAGAAAAATTAGACTGGGTAAAACGAAAAGTTATACGAACGATACAGGGGGAAAAAGTAAGAAAAAGAAGAAAAAATCTTCAGAAGCTTGATTGGGTTTGATTTGTTTAGATCGATCAAGTGGTGTATTTGATGTAAAAAAAAAATATCCAAATAAGACTATAGCAAATTAATTGTTTTCCCAAATTCCTTCTTACATTAAAGTATAATCTAAATTCTGTATTTCTGAGATGTTATCTTCTGAAAAGCTGATCGTAAAGTTTGACAACTCGACTTTTAGATAAAGAAATGAAAATGTATTCAACTGAAGATAGTGAAGAAATTAAACATAACTTTACTTTTTCAATAGCGAATTCTAGCTGTATTGTTCAAGAATGTCTGGTTGTTTCAAAATTATTTGATTTTTAGCGTAGGCAACATCAGTGTAGACAGTTCAAAAGAAATAAAAAAATAACTCATAGCAAAAGAGAGCTTCTGATGTAATTAAAGTACACAATGGGAGGAAAACTTATTCTCTAAGTATTGTATATTGTAAACTTGCTAATAGTCCAATGTATTTAGTATATATTTCTAATTTCTCGCTAATCATTCTGTTATCCCCGTACACTAACTCCTTGATTTATAACTATAATAAAGATAATTTGATTTAGATGCAACCTTGTCCAGAGCTCTTTCAGCTCGCTCTCTCTCTCTCTCTCTCTCTCTCTCTCTCTCTCTCTCTCTCTCTCTCTCTCTCTCTCTCTCTCTCTCTCTCTCTCTCTCTCTCTCTCATTACTCTTTATTAAATTACCTTGTTAGAGATTGTTTGCCTCTAATAATATTCTTGATTCTATCGTCTAGACCCTTATAAGGCCCTTCAGAAGTTTTCGGTAAAGTTTTAATATGTCTCTGTCCATAGAGTCAAATGGTTTCTCGTTTTCGTCTCGTCTTTTCTAATGGTCTTCTGGCTCAGTTCTCTTAATAAAACTTACTAAATGCTTCATTTAATCAACAAAAAATTAAGTTGCAAAAATGAAGAACATGGAACAAAAAAAACGAAACTTAGGCGGGTAAATTATAGGAAAACATTTGTTTAAAAGGAAAAATAAAAGAATACTAGAGCTATTCTATTTAACAAATTACTGATGCATTGCGTACTTTAGATCACCCTGTACATTTCTGTATACTGACCGAGAAAAGGAGTTGCCTAATGGCGCTAAATAAGCTGGTTTGTGCAAAATATTTTCTACAGTACGGCGTCTTATTTATTTATTTATTTATTTGCCAAGAAATAATTACGTAGTGTATTCATTATTTATATTTCGTTGAATTGATCTGCTCATAAAAATCCATCACAATCACAATTCACAGTCAATAACAAAACTTCAATGAACAATGAAGTATTGTTTGCAGAATCGTCCCCGTTATAAAATGAAAATAAAAAATTCATTCGTCCTGTTTACTTTTAAAAATCAGGTGTGTTAACTAATAATTTATTAATTCAGTCAAAATGCGCTAATAGAGAAAAAAAAAATATATATATAGTTTTAATTATTAAATGAAATATTGATTTTCTTTTATTACATTATAAATTCATTGTTAATAGTTAGATAGATCTTTATTTATTATTAGAGAACCTAATTCATACGTACCTAAAAATAATATAAAAGTACATATATGCACAAAACGAAATTAACTGTAAATGTAAGAAATTAAAATTAATAAAATACAAAGATAAAGTATATATAAAATTTGAAATAAAGAAAAACACTTTTACTAACTAATTTTTTGGATAGAGAATAAAAATAATCAAGGCACAATTGACACTATTAGTATGTTTGTTAAAAACAGTAGTATACAGAGTGCCTCAAATTGTATCAATCTTTAAAGCAGTAGAGACTCAATTCAGAATAACTACTTCCGGATGTTTAAAAACTGTTTCTAAAGACAAAAAATATGTGTCAATTATTCTTTTAGGAGAGACTCAATTCAATAACAATTATTATGGATCAAGAAAAATCTCTAATTGAACTATAAACTTAAGGTCAAATATGGTTACTGAAAATAAATTCCTTTCTTGTAGATTTTTGTTAAGGCTTGTTTTAGACATTAAAGACATGGATAGCCATAATGATAATCAAAAAGTCTTAATATTTAATATGTTCAAGGTGGAACACAAAATTTGTTATTTAATATCGAGCTCTTATTGTTTTATTGTAATAAAAAATGTTGTTTGAAGTACTTTTAAACATTTATAGAAAAGACTTAAGATGACTTTCTAAGCTTATCTCTCGTGCAATTTTTGAATGATAACTTCCTTATTTGTCTTTTTCATAAAATTGGGTGAATTATTATTTTTTGTACTATTTATTACCATTTTATGGAGATCTTCTCTCCAACATGAAAATACAAAAATTAAGTGGTGATAGGTAATCACCGTTATTTTTTTGATCTCAGATAACATGCTATGTTATAAAGCTCCCTCAAAAAATTTGCATGTTTATCAATTTGCACTAGTATATACATGCGACATCATCTCTAATTGGCTTTTGTAAGAGGTAGTGATGAATCTTGATAGGGCTGTAAGTAGGCTACTCGAAGTTTTGCGTGATCCAAGTGTAGACAACTTTTCTTTGATTAATCAACCCCTTGATGGCACTCTTCTTCCTTCCAGGCTTAATTTGTGAAATGTGCTGCAGAATAATGGAAAGTTGTCTCTGAAATAAAAACTGGGAGTAAGTGTCGTTAGAACTAAGCAAAAAGGTTTCAAATTGTAGATTTTGTAATTTAAAAAAAATTGATGCCTTCTACCTTTAAGAGAAAAAAATAATTTGAAAAATGCAAGATGTCTCAAATATTTCCTGTACCTACTATACCATTTTTTGAAATATTTTTAGAAAAAATATCAAATAATTCTAAATATTATTTTAATCTCCATTTTTAAGATATTTTTTTTTTAAAGGGAGGCGGCCCTAACCTTTTGAAACATCACTTACGAAATCAACAATTTGAGAACTTTTTCATTATATTATCTTAAATAGTACATGAATTATTGCAAATAATATATTTTTTTAATCTGATAGAGGGAGGCAGCAGTAACTTCATAAAATGGGTCTTGTGTTGGAAATAATCTAATTTTTTATCTCAAAAAGGAGCAGTAGCATTTTTTTTAAAAAAGGTTCTATTATTTATAGCTCCTGATTAGCACCTAAGCTCGATATATTTTTCTTTTGTATTAATTTAGGATATTTGCGTTCATAAATATATTAATACTATTCAAAATTATTAAGCTTTCTTATTTCTAACCCTCTATTAATGTCGTTTATCATGACCCAATTCAATTTTATTTAAGGGTTGGTTGTCTTGAATCTTCGGACACGTTAATTATATCACAAGTGAAGAAAAGCTTCTGCAGCTAGATTTTCTTGAACCAATTTTACAATATTATTACTCTTTATTTTTATTAAAGCAACCATTCAAATAATACCCTTCACTCTTCAATTAATTTGCCTAAAGACTCCAGCCGTTACTTCTCAGAATTATCTTCTGTAAGTCTAAACCACGTAAAAAGGTGCATCGTATTTTCGTCGCATAAGCTTTTATAATAAATGAAATGATTTTCATTTCGTATTTATCCTTGGCGAAAAATATTCGTTGCAATTAAAATTGTGATTATCCGTGACGGTGGGTTCTTAGAACTATTAATAGTTTTAGAACGATTTAAACATCGGGTAAGCCGTCTCGCTTTTGACTTTAAGTAATACTCAAATTGATTCAGCTGGTTAGAATTTTACAAACAAGTTTGCGGAGATATGCCGTTTGAAAAAGAAAACAGGTTGGATTCCGAAGTCAACGCACGGTGGTCTCGTTGGTTGTTAATGAGGACCAAAAATAGAGCCAGTTCAAAATCAAAAGGCGTTAAAATAAAATTAACCAATATTGGTAATTATATACCTATGGCAGCATATCTGTAATGTTTGTTTTGTAACCATTATAAAATCCTCAGGAATTTCTTTTTAATGTTTCGTGTTGAAATATATTATGAAAGACATAATTATAATCTTTATTCATCTTTTTATGATTGTACGATTTAATACCAGGCGTAATCGGTGATTATCGATCAACTAACGTACGTACGTTAGAGGATTTCAAAATTACCCGTTTAAAAAAAAATCTGTGATTTCTTTTCGTAAATCATTCGATTCCAGTCATTCAAAAAATAAATGGTAAACTGAGTAGTTTTACTAATTTTTATTGAAAATGACTAGAAAATATACCTAATATACAAATATTTACAGTATATAAATGCTGCTTTTCAGCATCACTATGAACAAAGTATCACTTTTAATTACTTTACAACTTTAAGATTAAAAAACTAATGACAAATTAGTCAAGATCATTAATTAATTAAAATACAACTTTATCGGCTTTGTTTACTTGACCGATGATGATTCAGTGACAAGCAACTGCGACTAGAAAAAGTTATTTTCTTTGAAGTTTTTGACAATCAGCTGACACTCTTGTGAGTTGGACATTATTTTAGTTTGTTCAAATGCATTAATTTTAAACAATGACATATGACAGTATGTACTGGGCAGATCCATTATTTAAACACAGAGAAAAGAGAAGATGGAATATAATCTAAGCTAAACTAATTAAAATGCATAAATAATTATTGCACATACTAAAATAAAATAAAACGATACAGAGCATTTATTCAAAAACTCTTATGTTGAGTAATTACATCTTTGTATTAGTAAATCATTTAGAGTTTTTTTTAAAGACAATGCAAGAATTTGGTTTGCAATTTTTAATAAGAAAGTTTTATAAAGTTCTATCATGTATCTGAATTGCTTTGAATTTTGAAGGTTTTATTTAGAGGAATTCTATTATTATTAGAGTTTCTAGTCAGAAAACAGTGGTTTATAGAATATAACTCAAACGAGTCTATATGTTATTTTGCATAGAGAAGACAGTAATAAATATGTATATATGCTGGTTAAAGATGGTATTTATTTATTTTTTAAAAACTGGTTTACAACTTTCTCTGTGGGTCATACAAAACATTTTTCCTTGGTAACAAATATTTTATTATTTTCTATTGAATTTCCCCATAAAACTATATTATAACTTTAGTGGCTGTAAACGAGACTTTAGTACATATTTACAAGCACTCCAGTTGGCATATTGTTTTTAACCTGGATATTGCATAAAAATATTGTTTAATTTTTTATTTAATAAGTTAATATAATTCGTCCAAAGGATATTTCTATCAATGTGTAATCCAAAAAATTTATTAGTTGCTATTAATGTAATTTGAATTTTATCGATAATTTGTCAAAGACTAGAAATTATTATGCATAAATAAATATATAAAGATAAATAATACTTATCTTAAATTTCCACAGTCTTCCAAAATGTTTTAGTATATTTAAATTTCTACCTAGGTTTCGATATCTGACAAACTTCTTTCTGTCTTGAGAATGGTATTATCATATTTATTATAAATAATTTCCATTAAGTAAGAGTTGAAACAATTAATTTAATTATTAAACATGTTTTGAAGGTGAAAATATTAGTTATGTTTTTTAATTATTCATGATTAAACTATTTGTTTTACACCTTTTTATTAATTTTTAAATAATATCCTGAATGCATCAGAAAAGCTAGATGTACGTGTTGATAGCGCCAGAGAAGATACTAAAATCTTAGATATTATTTATTCTAGTACATCTTTATAAATATCAAAAAAATAAGCGGCCCTAGCACAAACCTCTGAGAAACCGCCATATTCGTATAGAATCTTTTTTTTTAACTGAAATTATTGTGATACCACTTTACTCGTGACAAATCTTAGATGTAGACAGTCAAAAGAAAATGTCAGATCAAAAAATAGACTCGCCATCTAAAACTTCTAAAAATCATGTATATAAATTGATATGAGATTGATGGTTTTATGAAAATTTTTCATCCTCTCGTAAACAAGTTTTTCAAATCATATTCAACACCGAAATGGGCCTAATGTATGCATGCAATATGATTAAATTGTTTTCGTTTAAAAATAAAAGAATATAGTCTTTTTTTTGAGTAAAGTATGTATATATCTCTTATCTTCTTGAAAAAAATATATAAGCAAAAATAGTTCACAATTTTCTTTAAAAACTAATGTTTCAACTATCCCCAAAAAAATTAAATCTCGGTCTTAAAGACCATGTGGCGCTTTTAGGTCTTATAGACCGAGTTGGCAAAGAACGTGTCATAAAAGTTTAAAAAAAATAATCTAACGGATTGTGCTGTGATTACAACCCTTGTTAGGCTTATATTTGAGATGTTAATACTTTTCTTAATATAATGGAATATTAATCATAACAAACCAAGGAAAATTTAATGTACATCGATTGATGAACGGAGTGATTAAGAAAATCTTCCTGTTTATTAATAATAATATTTAAATTGCAAACCGCTGTTTTTTTAACTGAGTAGAATTGGTATCAGAATAATTGTATTGTGCCACATAAACTTGTTGTTTAGTTTAAATATTTCGAAATAAAATTGGCAATAGTGCCCTCTTTTCCTGCCAGTTTTAAAAATGTTGGTCGTTCTGAGAACCGAATCTAATATTCGTCCAAGAGCAGTTCCTTGTGGTAAACCTGCTTAAAGTCCAGAATTTGCATACTTTTGCTTAATTGTCAAGAGTTGGTAATGGAAGAAGTTAGAATTCCTACGTACTACGTACAAAAATAGTGAGTGTTATTGAATAGTACCAGATTGATTGATTTTTTAGAATCGAAAAGGTTTGTTTTTTGAAAAAACAATCGTATTGTTTACTAAATAAACCTGTAATAAAAATTTTTGTCCACCTAAAAAGGTTTTTTAGATAAAATGAATTGAAAGCACTCCATGCCGATGCTTGGTCCAGTCCGTGCACGAACTTGCGACTAGTCTTCGGATCTAAGGAGAATATTAATGGTGGTTTTGAACTTTGGTTTGAATCTAAATAGGAATGCCGTGTAAATATTTATTAATGATGTTTTATTTACTAAAGTCTAGACTGGATTAGTATTTAAAATTGATTACGAGAGGCAAGAGAGCAACATATTAAAAATTTGTATAGTGTGCCTACGAATCAGAGAAACGTCTCACCTGCTGAAAAATGTTGTTACTTGGATTTCTTGAATAACTTGATTAAATATTTCTTCTTTATTAATATTGATGTTAAAACTTAATTCTCGCATTTAAAACAAAAGTTCCAGGCTTTGTTACATATTTCAGAAAATAGCAGTGAATGAGAAAGATTATTACGTTTCTTGAAAAATTATTCTCTTGATTCGGTGTAATTTATTTCACTCTTTTTTTCTTTGTGAATAAGAAGAGTCAACAAAATTACAAGCGGTTACATATTTAATTGCCCAACTACTAAGTTTTGTCATATATTTCTGCCTGAGTATTGAACCACTTTACTAAAATATAGATCTCTACACGCGTTTCCCTAATAATGTTAGCATCATCAGTTTTAATCATCTCCTGAGAGCATCGAGGACCTGATTTTGATTTGATAAAGTAATTCAAGATAATTACAGTAAACTAAAGATTCCAATTCCCCAACATAGCATGTTTTTTTTTATTTAAAAAGCATTTTCGGTAGTGTGACATATGTACGTCAATAAAGATTAGTTAACCTTAACATAAAACCTCAGTAATTAATTATAAACATCTATATTTCCTATTACTGTCAAAGTTAGACTCATTAGTGGGTCAAACCAATGCATTGCCATTAGCAATTCTTCTTCAATTCCTGTATGTATTGATAAATCCCTCTATGTATCTACATTCCGCGTAATTTATGTTCTCATCTAAATTTTAATTGAAATTTCATTATAAATTAACGGCAAATGTGGCCTTTACAGTCTCTAAATATTCATGAGCCAATATAACACGTTACATAATCTGAGTGGAAAATAAATGTTAGGCACCGATTTAAATGGGCGAAAGATAAATTTATACCTAGTTGTCTTAATCAAGCTATTTCTTAATATTAATTAAGATGGAATAATTTTTTTTCTTCGGTAAGAAGGGGTGATCGCTGTGACCGTAAAATATGTTTTTCGAGATATGTATTAAAAAGTCAATTGAACTGATAATATTTAGCGATTTTTTTAGATAGAATCAAGAAAACTCAGAATGTAACCAAGGAAAGATTAATCATAAAATTGTATTAGTTTGTAGATGATTCAGATCGTTTAATCATCTTAATTTTATCGTTTGGTAAAGTAATTTCTGTAATTCAGTGACTGATTTATTGGCGTTGCCGGACTTTAGTTGCTTTACGATAAAATATTAATATTGATTTCTTTGAAAATGGCTGAAAAAAATTTTATAAAACATTTTTATTCTGCATAATTTTTTTTTACCTCATCCATAAATATGTGCATTATTTTTGCGATCCCCTTTATAATTGATTCTTTTCTTAGGCTTTTTAATTCATTGTTAATTTCTTTGCGATAATTGTGTTAAAGTTACTGAATAGAAATAGCATAACAGAAATTGAATGATTGATAATCTTACATTTATGAGGATAATTTGATATGAAATAAAAAAATATATTTTCACCGAGCTAATATAGCTGTTAAATGCACAATTTAGTTAAAATCATTTCTATTATCTTCAAATATTTAGATAATTCCAGTAGTAAAACCATATACTGTTGATTCAAGAGAATTTTTAAATAGTTGCTTTAAAATTTTTAACGGAATTTAAGTAAACCTTAAAACATAATCACTATTATTATCGAAAAGGTAATTAAAAAATAGCCTGACCTTATAAAACGGTAACTATGCAAAAACTAAAGATCGTGATTCATACTTACTGACGGTATTTTCTCGAAGATATACAAAAAACTAAGAAATCGTGTTTAATTTAAACTTCCTACCTTTTGCGAGGTTAGAAAGTCAAGAGTAATCTTCCTAAACTGGGTCTTCATTTTTGCAAGACCTAATCTGACTATTTGCTTTGGAAAATAGTAGTGACATACACATACATAAATATAAACGTACTTTTTGATAAATTTGGTAAATTGTGAAAATTGACCCTTTTATATATTTTCTTGTTGGTTTGTCAAATGGAGTTGTTCATTTTAGTAACTTGGTAAATTATTCTAAATGAAGATATAGATCTAGCATTAACTAACTTCTGCATGAAATAGTTGTTACCATAAGTAATAGACTATACTGATAGAATCAAAGGCACGCTTGTAATCGATAAATAATGCAAAAGTCTAGGTTTAAACGTATTTCTAATAATAGTGCAATACTTAAACGTAAACGTTGTCAGGTACGTTATTTTTTTCAGTGTTTCAAATAGTAAAGAAAACTTTTTCTTAAATCAAAAATTTAATAATGATACGATATTTTTAATTTTTGTTAGTGTGACATCAGCTCATTAGGCTAGTGGGTTTGACTTTCCAAGTGTATATTCGTCTTTAATAATAATTAAATTAATATTCACTAAATTTAATTAGAATTCTTTTAATCACAACTTGTTTTTGTTCGTCACATTTAAGTAGTCGGGCAATCATTGTGTAAGTTAATGTCTTCGTATCAAAAAAAGCGGGGTAACTCTCTTCTTGTATACATGATGTTTTGTCCTCAACAGCATTCCGTACGAACAATAAACACGTTTTTGGTCCATTAGCGATATCAAAAAGATGTATAGTGTCAGTTGGTCTGTCACCTGGAGATATGCTAATCTTTTCAACTTTAGTGGTATCAATATCCTAATTTGGTGCAGAGGCGGACAGCAAGAATTTTTATAAGAGCCAGATTTTTTATACAGGTGTACTGTAGGTCCTGATAAGTTCAGCGTCCGTAACAACCAATTGACTCAACTAGGCAGAATAATTTGATATTCAATTAACATATTACATAACTGTTTTTATTCTGATAATTAAATAATTTCATTTATTATTACTATTTGTTTCGATTGAAGATCGAATGACCGAGAAAACTGCAAGATGCGAACGAGAAAAATCTTGAATTTAGCAGAAAAAAAGAATACTGAACTTGGATAAAAGGAACATGCATTAAATAGCAAAGAAGGTGATTAGGTACAAAGAAAAAATAGAAGATAGATATAGAATAAAAGGGTGAAAATAGCAAAAGAATTTGTAGTTATAAACAAATAAATTAAAACTGGAGCACCAAGGGGTAAAAAAACTTGGATCGATGGTATGGCCCAGTGGTTAAATTAAAATTCACTTATTTTAATCAAGTTAAAATAATATTCTACTCACATTAGTATTCCCTGTATATTTTAAAATTATTTCACTAACAAATCAAAGCTTCAGTAACATGAACAAAACGCAGTTGCATATTAACTGCAATCAATCAATAACTTGCTGGTATATTTGACCAATGAAAACTGCTCTAACTGATCTCAGAATTGACCACATAAGAGTCACTCAAAACCCACTGTTCAGTTAACACACTCCGCTCAAAAATAAATTCTCAAACCCACCGAGACACTCGCTCTTAAGTTGTTTATCGCCCATCATATAAGTTAAAATATAAGTCAACACCCAAATTTTAAGTTTACATGTTTAATGTCTCTTCAAAAAAAATGAAGTTAATTTAAGTTGTGATTAGTGAAATAGTGAAAACTGCTGCGAACTATTCACAAAAGAGCTCAAAGAACTCGATCAAAGTTATTTTTAAAGAGTAAATGTTAAACTTCGTTAGTTTCATTAAAGTTGTTAAAAAATCATTTTTTTAGTTACTTTGTTGGAGAAAGTGCACATCGAAATTTAGCATAGATATGTCTAAGCTAGTATCTACTTAAAGTACAGTCCAGTTTTGTGTAAAAAGCTAGGCATAAAATACTACACCCAGAAAGCAGAAGAAGCAGCAGTAACAAATAATATCAAAGAACAGTACATGAACTCTAGATTGCTAACCATTCAAAAATTCAGCAATGAAAAACCATTATGAAATAAAAAGGGACACTTACAACAGCGAAGAAGCAGTTACATCGTTGGCATGGGCATTATTGACAAATTTTGAAAGAACCTATAGCAGAATTGCAATAAGATGAAATGTGACAGATTGAGTTGCTAATTGATTCAGCCAAATGCAATTAGAAACGTCAAATCCGCGGGGAGCGATGAAATATTAGCAGAATTCTGGAGTCTTATGTAGAACGGAGAAACGACATTGTCATAAAGATACCGAAGAAAGAGGATTCGATAGAATATGGAAACCGAAGAGGAATTACACCATAAACAAAATTATAGTTTATATTCTAGACTAACGAGTATATGAGGGAGTTGGTAAGAAGCTGCTATAATGACCAGTTTCATATTTCCAAAAGAATTAAGGAAGTATCAAAAAAAATTAAGTGCAGTAGATCTATTCTTACTTCTTATTGAGGTATCAGCGATATTCAATTAAACATTCGTGTTCGGTGGGAACATTCTATATACATATTTTATACACGGTCATTCTCAATTCCTTGCTAGACAAGTTTCGGGTAGACGACAACTTCAATTATTGTGATTATCCTTTCTTTACCTTTCTTTTGTAAATACCCAACTACCAAAAAAGCATTAAATCTGACAATAAAAATATTATAAATATTGAATAATGAAGAAGTTTTATAGATATTTAAATCGGATTTTTTTAGGGATTAACTTGTCAAACCTCAGTTAATTTCATGCAAAGCCCCTTTGCTTTTCTGTATTGGTAAGTCCAGTTGAAACATTCTGTAGAATCGTGGTTCAATATTTAAGGTCTTCAATTTTTCAAACATTGTAAGTTATTTTTTCTATTAACATTTTCATCAAAAATATAAATCTTTGAGCAAATGTACATTGGTGATTGTCAGCTAAGTCTTGTTTTATTTTCTCAGATATTTTTATTCTTCTTCTTATATTTATAATTCTGGATGTATGTACAAGACTAGCCTTCTCCATAATTTACGATTTTGTGTCTTTCTCTTCCAATTTGTGTCTACTTCTAATATTTTCTCTAACTGAATATATCCATTTCTTTTTACAAAAACTTTTTTCTTTTTCTTCCTAATCCTTCCATAATATCCTGTCTATCATCCGACATTCTTTTTTCATATTCCATCCCTTGTAGTCTTTGAGCTCTACAAGATTTTTAATTCCTGGTTCGTTCTCCTTTATATTCCTTCGCCTGTTTTTTGTCCCCCCCAAAATTTTCTTTATTTTCTCTCACCCTTGTCTCTAGTTTTCTTTCTTCTTTTTTGTTAAAGGCGAATTATACATGGATCTGTAAATTCTAGTGTTAGCTACTCTAGATCATTCTTTTGACTTTAGAACTTTATTCAAAGTTTTCATCGCTCTACTTCCCTTCGTAAATATTTTATTTATTATCGCTTCTTTTATCTTCCATACATGCTATAACCTGTTGGCTATGGTGATATTTTGTCCCGTTTGTTTGTTTATAATTCTATAACTCCAATTGGATTTATGATTTTTTTAATTCTTAGTGAACTAATTGTAACGGACTATTCTAATTAATTTTCTATACGAATCTTAAATGATTCTTTTTTACTTTTGCCTTAATTTAGCACTATGTATACACAAGGCTAATTTTGGAATTATTTCCTTCGTAATCCATAAAAATCGTTATTCATAAGCTACATTCAGTGCGAAAAACAATGAGATCTCATCAAAGGATTTTATAATACAGTGCGTATATGAAAAGAGAAAAGATGGTTTCTAATTAGTCATGACTGAGTTTGAGCTTCCAGTTTATTATCAATCTCGCGATGTGTTGAAGTTGTACATAAAAGCTAATAACAATTAAAACTGAAAGTAATGAGAAATTTTACCGAGATTAATAAGGAGTAGGGTTTTTTTAAAAAAAGGTGGATTAAGCTTATGCAGTATGCTTTGTCTTTAAATCACGGGCGTTGTTGCAAAACGTTTCAATATATCATCTCGAGGTACTAGAATTTAATAGAAGCATTCCAGACACCATAACATTGCTGTAAAAAAATATCGTTATACGTCAGTTACTTCCTTTATGAATGAAATTCTATTGTATTGAGTACAGAATATACTAAATTGATGTTTAATGATAGATATTCTATATATATGAAAA
Source organism: Hermaeophaga mercurialis (assembly GCA_951812935.1). NCBI lineage: Eukaryota > Metazoa > Arthropoda > Insecta > Coleoptera > Chrysomelidae > Hermaeophaga > Hermaeophaga mercurialis. Next base: position 9,416,518 of record OX638361.1, on the reverse strand, counting down.
AGTTGGATGTAGAAAAGATATAATTCGATTGAGCAATAAATTTTCATTGTTCAAATAAGCAATATCCTTCAATGAATTAATTATTAAGTATAGTATTAATTTGTACCACTTTTTTCTCAGTTATTGTAAAAATATGTTTATTTCAAAATATTTATCAATGTTTGCTTGTTATAAATTCCAAATTAATAAACCTAATTTAGTAGGAAGACTTTTATTAAATAAAATCAACTTTTTTAAATTTTTGTCAAACCACGAAAATCACTTTATCATTCTCATTTAAAGTAGTAACTTTTTTGTCAGTCTAATAATTCATTTATCCAAACATTTTTGTGTAATTTATTGTGCTTCTGATTTTTATCCAAAACAGGTAGCACGAAAGGTTGATTTAATTACATCCTTGAATAAATATTAATGATTAAACCAAAAAATATAACAACACAAAAATAATTAATGTGATTCGTTATTTAAATTAAAAATCAGTTTGAATTTTTAAGATCAACATGAAATTGAATACTCCAACGAGCTTTTATTTGATTGGAGAAATTATATTTTTGGCAGTTTTACTCAGTTTTATATATTGATTTTTCGTATTTTACTACACAGACAGCATTTTTGTTATTAAGAATGTTAGTGAGGAAGTTACAGAATTCCAAATATCACCAGATAAAATCTATATGTTATAATCTGAGTATTTAAAATTTCTCAGAGTTCTAATCAAAGCATCTGCATGCCTAGGAAAAAATAAAATTGTGTAATGTGTGGTCTCTTTTATGATCACTAATTATAAAATAATGTCATAAATTCAGTATTTACCAGAATATTAATAGAGCTTGAAAATATTCTATAAGTTATAAGAAGCCTAAAATTACAGGGTGATTCCATATTAAATGGATGATTTTAACCACGATTTGTTACTGTGATATTTTCTAAATTTTCGCCAAACTTTTTTAATTTTTCTGAAATATTTAATGCCAGTAAATACTTTTAAAGTTATATCTATTTAGTCTGCTAATAGCTAGATGAAAGTATTTAATATTGTACTAAGTATGTTTTTTTCTTGAAATCGTAGTCAAAAATCGTTTTGTATATTTCATTTCAGCAGAAACGTCATCTTTCTTCTCTTAGTTTTCTGTTTTTTTATGGTTGCATATGTATCCTTTTTTCTGCCACTGACGAACACTCTTATTTAACATTTTTTTTTTGTTTTGGTTTTGATACTTGAATAAGACAATTTGTAAAGAGGACCCGGATTGGGGGATTCCCAACATATGTAATAATATAAGTTTACATCTTTTAATTTCCCTAAAATTACCATCTATAAACAGTTAATTCTTTGACTGAAGCAAATGTACATATTTAATTGAAATCAGAATACTACCCCAAAGTTTCTGTTAATTAACATAACACGAAGTAGAACAAATTAATTTCATACTAGCTTTTGGCACACATTTTATTACATTATAAACATTCAGACAAAGCTGATGTCACTGTAAATGCAACGGCAATATTATTTTTACGATGAAAAATTAATTAGACTAATAAAATTGTAAAATTCGGGTTCCATCACTAAATTTAATTTCTACAAACAAAACAATTTGATAAATGGATATTTTCGAATATTTTACATTCCAAAATAATTCTCGTATTCCCGTTAGAGTTTCGCAACCAAAGCCATTTTCCAATTTTCACTAATTAAACTCCGACAATAAAGCATTGTTTGACAGATTTTTCGTGTAAATGAGTAAAAAGGTGAATAAAAGAATAAAGCAAATCAGGACCGGTCTAAAATTATTCCCATTTAAATTATTAAGCCAAGCCAATTGGAAAATTCTTAAAAAAGAGAACATTTAGAACTAAAACGCACTAAAAGAAAATAAAATTAGTTGGGTATTACAAAAGTTCCTTTCGGAATGAAAAATATACAGTGGATTTTAAAATGAAATAGATATTTTCTGTATACACTAATTGTCTTTATATAAGTACATTATTCAATTTACAAGTGTTTGTACATTGGCTAACACGTTATTTTTCCTTTACAGCAATCAAGTTATGTACATCTTCCAATACTTAGTAAAAATATTTCATTTATTAATTCTTTCAAGTATTCTCCAGCTCTTTTTTGTTTTAATTCTTTATCTAAATTAAATATAATTCAACCGATTATTTTCATAAAATTATTTTTTCTCAAGGTTGTTACAATTTTGCACCCTCACAAAAGTCGTTACTGTAAAATGCGTTAAAAAATGTATAAAAAAAAAAGTGGAATGAATCAAAGCTTTCGTCCATTAAATGCGACTACGTAATTACTTTTTCTTCGGTCGGAGGTTTTTAAGTGAATTAGGGAAATAATTGCATTCTATAATGGTCTACTGTTTTACAGGAATTTCCGATTTTTTGCTATTTTAATTTCGTTATTAAATACAATGCTTTGTTTTGCCGCTTCGGACTACGTCGAGTCTAAAGTGAATTATTACTTAGAGATGGATTTAGATTGGCTAAATAAATTTTTATAATTTTTTATTGTTTAGAGTTTATGTGAAAATTCTACATGTTAAAAACAGTCATGATGAAGCACACAGAACATGAACCCACACTAATATGGCACATTTTTACGTGTGTACTAATTATTTATTGTATAGAACTGCCAGAACTACCTAAATGATCCACTTTTCTTATAATAAAAACAAAAATAACTCCTATGTTTAATGCCACCTATTTTTATAAAAAAAGGACAGTCATTAATTATAATTTTATTATTTTATTTTATTAACTATTTGTTGATACATATAAATTAAATATGTAATAATAATAATAATTCTTAATGTTTTATTATTCTGCTTCCAGTGATTTGTTCACAATGTATAATAATAAATTTCTTATTGTTCCAGGTAAGCAGGAAGTAGATACTATTTTTTAAACGTATGTAACTTGGTAAGTTCTTTAAAGAAACCTTAAATTTTATTGTCTACGATTTCTAACAATAATATAATGATATTTTATTGCCTATTAAATCAGTTTAACAGTATGAGTAAAATATTGTACATAGGAAATTTCCTGTAATGCTTACTATTATTATAAAACAATATAAGGTTATTTTAGATACGTTAAATTAAATTAATAATTTTTTTTCTAATATTTTTACGATTATTCGAGTGATTAAGTTAAAAAAAATTACTGTGTTTGTTTTAATAACTTTTTAACATTTCCAACAATGTATTGTGTTGTTGACTATTGATTTATTTTTTATCGAATTAAAACTTCAAACAATATTTCATCCGTCCACTCCTACTTTTTCTACTAATGGTAGAGGACTTCGTTTATTTTAAATTGGTATAATTTAAGGAAAAAGTTTAATTTGTAAATGTTATATTTCACTTCGGGGAGTTTTCAGGACGCACATAAAGTTTTAATCCGTATTCCCGAAAGTTGTTCTAGAATAGACGAAGTTTCGCAAAATTTTAAAGTATGGATACTTTATACAGTTAAAAGAAGAGTTTCGAACTATTCTGGATTTCAATGCATATTTGGGTACCATATTCAAAATTTATTTCCATATTTATTTAGAATATATCCCATAAGTGATACGTTGATAAATCATTGTTGTAAAATGTCCAACATGTTCAATATATTTCCTCCCAACAAATTAAATTTAATACCTAATTGAAACCGGTTTAGAATTGTTTATTTGTTGATGTATTACTATTGTGATCGTTTGTTATTTTCTAAACTTGCCATTGGCAGCAAATGTTAAATAAACCATTCTGACTTTGATTGATTTTTGTGATTCTTTCGTGATAGAGCTTACCTCCACATAATGATGATTAATTTTTTATTTTATTACATAATTTATGGTTCATAAATTTTACCAAAAAAATGCTGTAATTTATGTTGTAAACGATAAAAGGTGGTTTTTATTAGACGCTTGTATTTAATAATTGTTCCTAAATGAACCTACAGTACCATGGCTAGTAAAACAATAGCCTGACTGTGCATGTTAAATAGGGTAAAACGTTGAAACAAAAACTAAAAAAAGAATATAATACGCTAAAGAGAAAATCACGTAGCCAGAAACAGCGATAAAGTTTCGTTTTACAAGTTGTAGAACACACATAAAAAAGTAACTTTTAAAGATTGTGACATGTACCGCGATGTTATTTAAGGTTGTTTGCTTTTAAATTGTACGCTTTCTAGTTAACCCATGCCTTTACATACGGTCATTCTCTTGCCCTAAAATTTGAATATAATCACCATAGTCGATCAGGTTTTTGTTTTACAAATTTAAGTAGAATGGTAATAAAGTAGGTGTAGACTTGCCTAACACTCCTAAAACATAAAATCACAAAAATATGCTGTATACACCACCTTGTTTTCTACAATTTATTTTATTAGTTAAAAAAAGACATAGAATGACATGGAAGCAATAATTGGGGAAGATATTAAAAAATTCTGCTTAAAATTTTAAGACTCACTGGACGAAAGAAGAAGAAGAAGAAGAAAGGACGCGATCATAATTATGGGAAACTGGACCTACAGAATATGAAATTATATTAATAGAAGAATGATATACGCCGGATTATAGAATTAGGAATGAAACCTCAGATAATAAGCTTTATTTCTGACAAATCAGCAACCTAAGAATAGTGGATAGATATCAAGTGATGAAAGAGTTGCAAAAAATGAAGCTCCAGAATGAAAAGCCAAATTACATAGTGTATAGATAAATTAATTTTATCAAGGTAACAAAAACGGAGAGAAGAGCAGAATTAAGAACTATCAAATAATAAACATTAAAAACATATTAAATATATGAAATGAATAAAAGATACCAGAACAGCGCTGATAAAGATTTTAAAAAACCAAAGGGAATCAAACTGAGGAAAATCTAGAGGAAATGTGGAAATAATTTAATAAAAAAAATTAGAAAATGCCATGAATTTTAAACGGAAAATGAGAGAAAACAGAGACATAATAAATTGAAAAAATAATCTGGAATTCTGGTATAAAATAAACATTAAAAAAAAGATGAATACTGAATGAGATAAAAATGAGATAAAGATGTCAATGTAAAATCTAAACAAAAACTAAAAATACGGAAAAATGTAAGCAAAAAAATTCACTTATAGAACAGGCAGATATTTTACAATCTCTAATGAAACAAAATAAAAAAGGAAGAGATAAAAAAAGAAAAGAAGTGCTTAAGAAAGATCTATAATATAGATCTGCACACGGAAAAAATAATGTGTAAAATAAGGTGTGGAAAATGAACCAGATAATTTACATAAAAAAGAAAAAGATCCAATTGCTATAACTCCAGAATAAAGCTAGAAAAGAGAGACAGAAATAGAATAAAAAGAATCGAACAAACATAACTAAAGATATATGCGATATCAACCATAACTTATGGATGCGAAACTGGGTTATAAAACAAATATAGATCCCAATAAATGCAAACGATTTGAAACGTATGAGGAGGATCTTAGCTATTGCAGAACACGATAGAATACTTTGTAAAATAAAGTATAAAAATTTTTCCCATATTGAGTACATAGAGAGAATCAACCAAAACAGAATAATGAAGGTAATAGTGGTCGTGAGATTTACCAACAAAAAGAGAAAAGAATGACGAAAGAAGAATTGAATAAACAAAATTAGTAAATTATGACTGAATTGAAGAAAAAAGTACAATAAAGGTACTGACTAAGGCCAACAAGAAACGGCAAAATTTGATGAATCGAAATAAACCAATGACAGACAGGCAAAATGGGATTAATGAACGAAGAAAAATAAGTTTCTTATTGTTTCAATTTTTTTAAATTCTGTTTCGGCTTGCAAATGATATTAATAGTCGAAACCATTTTTGTTTCTTAAATGAAATTAGGCTGTTTTTTAAAAAAATTAGTCCAAATCGATTTTACTTTCTTAATTTTAAATAAATTTATACTTACTTCGAATTTATTATACCTAAAATGTATTTTAAAACGTTTATTGTTATAGTGTCGGCTGTTATTTTATATTGTTTCAATTCTTCTTTATTGTATCTTACATTTAAAATGCTGTTTTATGTCCTTATGTCCGTCTTATTGGTTGGTTGCTCTATGTATGAAAAGCATTTTTCTTTTAAATGGTCTTTATGCTTTTTATTACATTTACGTTTTGTACTTTACCAGTGAAGATATCGGTAGTTATTATGATACTTCTATTCCACAAAATTGATATTGGAGAGCTACTTATTGTACGTTATTTGCCATTTTATATGAACATTTTTAGAATTCGATACACAGATACTTAAAAGTTCTTCTTTTATTAATTTATTAGTTATTTTTTCGATTTATATATGTATTTCATCAATGATAAAAATTTGTGCTTATTTATTATGTTAGTCTCATATCAAAATTCTTTAAAGTACTAGCGTTCAAATTGGCAGCTTTAAAGCACTAGTATTAAAAGTACTTCTGGGTTAGTTTCAACAGAAATATGCGAAAAATAATAATGTTTTTATTAATATTATTTGTACATTTTTTACTTTTTGCAGGGTTATACACAGTTTTTGTAGAAAATCATTAAAAGTAGGACTGTTGAACATAGAATCTTCCTTACTACTAAATTACTAGTGTCACAAATAACTATTTTTTTACATTAGTACGGAATATGATAATTTAAGCTCTTCTCACTAACCAGGAAAATAATTTTATTTCTGTAGAATTTTACACATGGCATGAGAGTGTTTTAGAATTATCATGCATAAATGCTATGTGCTTCTTCTTAAACGATCACAACTTAAACTAAAATTAATTTTAAATATGTGGTCTGAAGAGTCCTTAAACTTTTAAACTTAAACTTGGGGTGACAATTTATATTTTAAATCGTGAAAAGATTGATAAACAACTTGAGAGAGTCTATTTTTGAGCGGAGAGTCAGTGTGTGCATTGCTCAGTGACTTCTTAGCGTCTCATTTGAAAGTGGAGTAACTGTGGCGTTGGAGATGATCACGTCTGATTCGTTAATTGTGTGCTCAGAGGGCGGTTTTTATTGGTCAATTTTTGTACCGTATAATAGCGAAATGTTGATTGGTTGAAGTAAAAATTGCAAACTTGACAAATTGCATGCAGAAAGTTATTTTGGAAAGTGTACGGATTCTACTAATGTGAGTTAAATATTATTTGAACTTGATTAAAATCTTTATTATGAATAATTTCCACAAAGTAAAAGTTGAAACAATTAATTTAATTTTTGTTTGAAATCAGCGAATTTTAAACAATTTCATTAGCGTCATTGCGCCCGAATAATATTTTTATAAATATATACTAAATTTTCCTTTATACGTTTCAGTTTTATCAAAATTTAGAGCTTTCATAAATCTAAAAGAGGGGTGCACTAATTAAACAGTTAACAAAATATACGGTTTCTGCTTTACAACTAAACGTAAACTAACTAAACTTCTTCTTATCTATAACATCTATAAAGTCTAGACATTTCGATAACACACACATATACTTGAAATATTTTCCAATTTGGAAAATTAATCCCTTTGAAATATATCCTTTACGATTTTTTCTTAGTAGAATACATACAAAAACAGATACATTCTCTGTCTACTACATGTTGCCCCCCATTAAAGTAGAAAATTTGTGAGAAAATATCGAATGCTTGAATAAGGGCGAAATCTCTCACTGCTTGAGTATATGGGTGGTCTCGTGATTTATCTAGTCGGTTAACCAGTTTCGCGGAAATTTCCAGTAATATGATCAAAGAGCGAAAATATGAAACTTGGAAATATTCACAACAAAGTTTTTATTGGACGCAAACTCGTGCGGAAGTAATAGCGACATAAAGTCGAATTTAAAATGCAATAAAATTGAATTTATTACGTTAGACTGTCATCGTTGTCATGCTTAAAATGCACAAAGTTGTTAAGGGTTTTTGGCAAGAGGAAAATGTCATAAAATAAACAATACAAAATACTGGACCAGGAGAAAACATCAATGGTAATGTTTTCTTGCACAAACTTTGTCTAACTCAGATAGTAATGATTGTAGCCGAATACGAGTATGTAAGTTTTTGTAGGAAAATTTAGGAAATATTCCCCCTTATTCAAGATATCGGAATTGGACTTATACAGCGGTGTACTCAATAAATCGTTTATCACCCTCTATTTATTTCAGTTATGCTTACGTGACTTTAATAATTGTTTAATTGTGTAAATTGCTATTATTATAAGGTGCAACAAAAAATCTGAAATCCCTTTTAAAATTACAGTTACTTAATGCCCATTTTAACAAGCAATAATTTACATCATGCCTCTAAACCATAATTAGATCCTCGTAGACGAATTAAACAGGTTCTCAAAATACATAAGTCCTAATGACTCTTGAGTTTTTGATACACTCTAAAACTATTCCACACCTGCCTTTTTCAGAGGTAATACCTGATCGCTTTCGTAAAAGGCATTTTCCAATTTCACCAACCTCCAACTTTTATCATCTTAACAGACCGCATTTTGCACTTTAAAATACTAACTTCAATTAAAATATATACAGAGTGAGTCAAAGTAAAGGATTAGAGGAACTAAATGTCATAAAAAATCAATGAGGGTTTATGTAAATAAATGCAAATAATAAAAAATATTATTTGCTCGATACAGCAAACTTTACAAGAGATTTCAGTAATATTGTGCTGTTTTTAGATACACCAAAAATATCAAATTTTGCTAGTTAGAACTTGGATTTTAATTTTTTTAACATGTATCCGGAGCAAGTCAAACTTACTTACTAAATAAAAAAAATGAGATTTTTTAGAAGGTATGATTTATAAAAAAATATATTGAAAAAAGTGTGAAAATTAAGTATATTATTTGATTCTTTTGTTCTTTCCAAATTTTAAAAAAAGTCTGATATACAGAATATTCAAGGTGTGTCAAAAATAATAGAAAGCTTCATTGCGAACCAGGTTTTGGTTTTAAATATTTTTTTATATGATACGCGTGATATTTTCTACATTTTTTTAATTACTATATTTTCCGGCACTATATGGCCAATTATCATTTGCAAAATAATGCATCATAACAACTTAAATGCGACGTTTCCGGATAAATTAATAATCAATATATTGATTGATACTTGTTAAAAGTCTTAACGTTGAAATCAAAACAATTGCTCAAATGTCTTTCATTATTCGGTACGAAAATCTCGGTTTTTCGCTGAAGAGAAATTTTAGTCCTGCGCATTATCTCAGGATTCTCTTGAATTTTTACAGCCGACATATTTATTCTGGCCTAAGGAATTAATAGGCACACTATAAACTGCTTCATAAGGCCCCACAAAAAAAAAACCGAGATTTAAATCTGGAGGCCTAGGAGGTCAACTTGTAGGTCCATTCCTTCCAACCACTTCTAAGGGAAATATTCAGTTCATATACTGTTTAGTAAATACCACATCCTCTGTGATACATCTTCTAAAAAAATAGACAATTCTTTGAGGGTCTGATGTGATGGTTATTAATTATACCTGCCCAAATATTTTTTTGAACATTTTTTGCTGATTACCGTGTTCATGGACAGTTTGAGGATTTTAAACCCTCCTTATACAAATGTTGTACATATTGAATGTACCATATTTGGTAAAAATCGCTTAATCGGTAAATAAAATATTTTTAGGAAGTCGCATGGATTCGTGTATGACCTCAAATATTCAGGCCAAATCTGTATGTCAGCAATTCTCTCTATAATCTCATTGTTCTCTGGTACTTTTTAAATGTGGTAAAGATGGAAATTTACAATTCGCTAAATGGGATATTCCTTTTTCATAATAAATAAATTTCACAAAACCTTCCTTAATAATAACACGAATTAAACACTGATTTTTCAATTTAAACGTAAACACTTTTTGTAAATACCCACATTTCGAGATAAGGAATTAGCACAACACTCCATACAGACTTAAATCTAATCATTTTTATAAGGTTACACAGTTTTAATATTTTCAATATTTCAGTAACACCCTGACCAAGAAAAATTATACCGGGTGATTCATGATATACGTCTACAGAAAATTTAGAAAACAACGTTTCCATTAATTCCGGTCCGTAGCGAATTTTTTTATTTATTCCTTCGTTTTGTCTCTTTTCTCTACTATTTCCTTCTCCTCCCAACTTTCCCTAGGTCTGCCTTTTCTTTATTGTCTACATTTCTTGATTCTATTACTCTCTTAGCCAAGCTGTTTTCAGTCATCCTATTTCTATTTTTATGTTTATCTTTTCTTTTTGGTTTACCAATTGCGTTATGTTTGCAGTTCGCGCTCTGTCTTTTTTTGTTTTTTTAAAGCACGGTTTTGGTCATTTAGTGATTTGATAATATTTTTTGAAATAATAATAATAATAATAATAATAATAGTTTGTTTTAGTACTATGCATTTTACAGTAATAATCTCCTTAAAAGTATAAGTTTGGCCAAATAATCTTTCGGAATATTTTTGATTGCTTTAAAGTGTTGTGTGGTGAAGTAAAATTCAAATAAATACACTGACTCAGTTGTGTTATTTCAAAGTTGAAAATACAGCGTTATCTTAAAATAATTTTACTTTATGCTAATTAATAAACTTAAAGTAAACATAAATGCAAAGTAGATGCCTTGTAGTTTAACAATTTTGTTTGAATTTGGAGACAAGCTTATGAGATCGTTTTAGCAAACTTAAAGTGATAGTCAATTTAACGACTTTGACGATAGAAAATAAATGTGTTTGTTGCCTAAAATGTTTTAGTTAGTAATAAAAATTAATTTCTTTAAACTTCTTCTTCTTTACAATATTGGTATTAGACTTTAAAAACTCGCCTTGTAGAGCTATTATTCTCCTTTGCTTCACACCAGCAAAAATATACGGTCTCACCTGTTTTTTACTGCCTGCAGATGCATATATATTTTGTTACAAGAGAGATGGGTGAGTACCCCCTGAAGGTATTTATCATATAAATCTTTTATAGGCACATAAAGGACACGCAAAATTGTTTACACGTTAACCACAGGTAGGGTGTATTATATGGGTTGCAAATTTGATTTACACCGATTTTATTTATTTATTGTTTAAATTTATTTTATTATCCTTTCTTTTGGTACATGCTTATGAATCTTATGATGCTAATTTGTGTGGAAGGTAGGCGTGAATTTTTTGGTTTATTATTATGCTATTATTTGTTAGAAAAATGTACTTTCACATTCCATAACTATTTATTATTACATCTTCTTTTGTAATTAGGTTTAAGCACCTGTGTATAAAATAATCAATTTGCTCTACATTTTTAAATCGAGTCACTCAGTAATGTACATTACATTCGTTTTTAAGTAAACAATCTGAATTCGTGTACATACAGAGTAAATTGTATTTTTTGGAAAATTGTTGTGTCAGCAACATTTTAACAAGATTCTTCCCAGGGGCAATTCGAGCGTTGAACGAAATTAATTGTAACTATATACCACGGCATTTGGAGACAATTCAAAGAAATATGTGGTTCAAAAGAGTCACAGACATCGGTGAACAGTGTCTGTGACTTCTCAGACCACCTATCAACAAAAATAAAATAATTCAGTATAATGTTTATTTTGGAATCCCGAGAGACACGAAAAATTGCTTCGTTATTTTGCTCATCTCGTCATAGTTCACAGAAATGACCGTGCAAGAGGTTTACTTTTAAAAATTAAATTCTTTATTGTAATTAATCATTGCCTTTGGTTTATGGCGAGACGTCTGCGAAGGAAGTGGATTCCTAAGATACACTTTCAGCTTAATAAGGCTTAACCGGTAACTATTTAAAGCAACCATCGGAAGCTACAATCCGCATTTTTAAGGCTTACTATGAATTAATTAATTGTATATACGGTGTGATGATAAAGTTTGAAACCAAGCTTTTTAATGACACTATTGATAAGCAAAATGTAAGTTGTAACGTCTTTAGTTTTTGCAGGGTGACATCATAGTTAATTTTTTTCAATAGTAACCCCCAATTTCCACCGTATAAAAACCAACAAAAACAGAAATACTTTTATATTTGGCTAAGAGGATCAGTGAAATGGTCACCCCGTTCTCCAGATCTAACACCCCTAGATTTTTGTGTAGGGCCGTTTGAAATCAAGAGTTTATTTCGATAGACCCGCCAATTTGGAAGATTTGCAGCAAAGAATACGTGACGAAATGGCACAAATCAGCTCTGAAATGATTAATCGCAGCACCCAATATGTTGCAATGAAGTCTGGAAAAAGGAAGAAATATCAAAATATTAGGAAATTGAATAACTTAACATGAATTCAAGAAGAAATACAATAAAAATTGCAATGATCATGTTTTTACTATTAAAGAAATCATAAATAGAAGATTAGCAAGATCCCAAAACAGTTCATTTAGGATTCATTGATATAGAGAAAGCTTTCGACAAACTTCGAAGAAACAGGCCATGACAAATTTAAGAAAAGAGAAGTAAAGAATAAGTTGACTAGAGTCACTTGATATCTGTAGAAATAAACCAGAAATAATATAATTAGAAATACACGAAATTCGAAATATTCACCACAAGACAAGGGAAAGACAAAGTCTCCTTCTTTTGACCTAATTAGACAAAGTAGACAAAATCAAAGTCAATGCATATTGGTTCCATAAATTTAGAAAGAATAGGCACCTCAAAATATGTATTTGCAGATGATATTGTAATTATTGCTCGGAGCGAAAATGATGTAGAAGATATTATCACAATTTGAAATTAAATATTAACAAAGAATATAATGACTATGTACAAATCAAAAACAAAATTATAACGGCAACGGCAGATAAAAAAGATATGCATATTCGCTTGGAAGAGGAAAAAATTGAGTCGATAGTTTTGTATATTTGGGAACAATCGAAACTAGAAGTCATGAATAGATCTGAACAAAAAAATAGGAAAGCCAAACAAAGTACATCAGGCAATAAAAAGGCGTCTTATAAACAAGAAAAAGTAACAAAACTAAAATGAAAGTATACCAAGCTATTTATTGTGGGAGTTAAAGAAAAAAGAAAATAAGAGAATAGTATATGGAATCCATATTATGGATATACCAGACTGGACAAAGTAAGAAATGAAATAATCAGAGAAGAAACATCATACAAAATTTTGTAGAGCAAAAGCAACTAACGTTTACATAAACTGAACAATAATGTACCTGGAAAAAAATCTGGGAAACTAAAACTATGAGGAAGAAGGCCTAAGGAGACGGGGATAATGTAATAGGAAATATTTTAAAAAATAAAGGCAACGTGTAGAAAGAAGTCAAGAGACTAGCATTGGACAGGAAGAACTGGAATAAATGTATTAGGAATTAGTATTTAGTTTTAATATCTATTTATATTATACCATATTAGTGGTTTATATTATTATATTATATTCTACCCCTACAATCTATATGTTTAAATAATGATTGTTTATATATATTATAATATCTAATGAAAAAAATACAATTATATCTATCTATTTCAATTAAGTTTAGTATTTCCCTTGTTTTATTTTGTGAAGCATAACAAATTTGCGAAAAAGAATAGTGGAATCACTGTCTGAATATGTGCATAAAAGATTCTTAGAAATAATATTTCAAGATAGAACAGTTCCATTATTGAAATACCACAGATATTCACGGAATATACAATTCCATGGAACATTTTTAAAATCAAATTTTTCTGGGGAATATTCAGTCATAAATTGATAGAGTCTAGCAGCTAGAGGGTTTTCGTTTTTATTAAATATGCATATAAGAGAACTCAATGGAAATAATATAGTATGAGAATGTAAAGGGAAGTTTTTTTTAAGAAGTGAAATTTTATGACCAACTATGTAACCATTCAAACCTAAATAATGTATAATGCGAAAAATTAGTTTTACAGATCTTTTAGAAAATATTCAAATATTTCTCAGTATTAAATCAATAAATATGATAAGGTTTCTAAATTATAAATTAAATTTTAGATAAATTATAATAATTAATAAGTTCATATAACGTGTTAACTTATGGTATATATTCTAATTTCAGTACTTAATTTTTAAATAAACTTAGAATTTAAATATTAAATCTCGCATCATATAAGTTATATCATTTCAAATTGTGCATTAATATTAATTGTAATTATATTTTAAATAATAACAATTTTTATAGAAATTAGTAAAACTTACAACATAAATTACAAAGACGGAAATTATGTGATTTAATTTAAAGAATGGAAGTATACAGATTTATCTGAGATAATTATTTAAGTTGCAAATATGTTTTATATAAAAATACAATATTTTGTATAATATAACCTCAATTTTCATCAATAAGTGAAAGTGTTTTAAAGCTTCTGTGATTACTTATGGAGTTTGTTTTGGTTGTTTTTTCGATTTTTTCGATGTGAATTTTCCAGAAAAGGCAAATTTGTTAATATTATTCGGTCTAGTAAACTATACGAAATCTCACGTTTTATAAAAAATCAACTTTTTAGTGAATAAAGATAAAAAACACTAAAATACTTTAACCGTTTTATATTACACAGAGAACCTCGATGTCACGATTGATATTTTTTTTAACGCTTCAACCTACTTACAACACGAGAAGCTAAATACGTGTACCAACTTTCATACCATAGTTACCTATTTTTATTAGATCATTACAACACTTCAAAAGTAAATTGAGTGTTGTAAGTGGTGCTTCACTCCTGTTAAATTTTTTGTCTTCAAGAGGCTTCAAGAACAATTGGTTTTTTATATGTAATCTTAATAGACCATTGGCGTGATACCAGTGACGGCGGTGTTAAATAAACTCAATTTAGTATACTTTTATATATATCACAGGAAATAATAAAATGTCCGATTTAATCATATCATTATCCATATTTTCCTTTTGTTTTTTTCTAATTTCACCCAATACTTTTACTTTTCGATCGAACTACAACTTCCAAATAAAACCAAAATGAAGAAGAATTTAAAGCTATACTTTTTTCTTAGTGAAATATAAAATATTAATAAATAATGAATATCAGTAGCTGGAAATATTTTTGTTGCGTTATAAATTTCAAAATTTAGAAGTTGTTTTTTTTTAAATGCAAACAATTTAGTATTTTCTCTTAAAGTGTGGGAACTCCTTCCAATTCTACAGGTAAACAAAGAGCTGTTAGCCTTAAGGTTATATGTTTATGTAAAATTATTTTTTTGCTGTTGGATCTACGCCTATGGAAAAGGCGGCATGTCGATCACAGGAAGAAGTGAAATTTATTATTCAATCTTAAGGGCGTTTAATACTCTCAGTGCTTAAAATCCATTACAAGAAATTAATGATCTGAAACTAGCTCTAAGTCAGAATGATGGCATTTTATTGAATTATTTCCACATCTTTGTTTACATGCCTATTTAGATTTGTATTTAGATAATTGTTATTAACCATTAACGCGTTAAATGGATGTCGCATAGAAAATCTAATATGGGTAATTTAATTTGTAATTATTTTTAATAATTGCGTTATTTAAGTATTCATATTAAATCCTTTTTCGCTACATGCAGCTCACTGACGAAGACCAGTAAGTCAGAAACATGTATTTTGTAATGCGTTTTCATTTCACTTTATAAAAATTACAAAAAATTGTCCATTTTTTTAAACTGTTAATAAATAAATTACATATTTGTAGAGAAGTGGAACTTCCAAAAATTTAGGAAAATTTATATTTGTATTTTTGAACACTGTAGAAGTTTATGCAATATTTTTTAGTATACTAATTCAAATTTACACAAAAAGATAGAGATTCATAAATAATACATGTGCAAAACAAAAGTAACCGTTCTAATTTTAATATTCATTATTTTATCGAAATATTATAATTCTATACAAACAAACAAACCTAATAATTTGCAATTGTTTTAGATCTCCATATAAACAAAATTTTAAATAAAAAATCTGAACCAAATAAATCAGGTGAAGTAATCATTTTTTTCAACAATTTATCCAATTTAGTATTAAAAAAAGATATTGATGGCTGATTAGGTGATCAAATCATTAGGGTATGTAGAAGATTTTCTAGAATACTAAACACTGTAAATACCATTTTACAATAAGTAATAAAATCCTAACCACTGTATAACGTGTAAATAATAATAGGATAATTTCAATATCCAAAGATGGGCATCACGAAGTTGAGTAATAAGGAAACATTGGAGGAATGTGCCAATTTCAAATAGATCAAACTAGATAATACAAAACGGGACGAGAAGTTATTTTCCTTATTTATGAAACCCAATTAGACTTTCCATAATTTTTCACAACAGACATTGATATTTCTTGAATGAATAATCTGTAAAAATCATTAAGACAAAATGTTCAGTCTGTAAAGTTTATGGAATCTTTTACGCTAAATACCTGAATAATACCATCCGAAAACATTAATATCTTTTGAGCCTGTACAGGAGAACTAATTATTCATTTTTATTTTTCTGTTTAAAAATTCTGGTGTAAGAAGTATATAGTTCTGAGAGAATCCTCTATAAGCTACATTTTCCTTTTCTTACCATGTTCTAAATTTTTTTGTTTTTTAAAATACCATTCATGCTATTTACATATTTTAACCATTTTATTGTAAGTATTTTCTATTCTTTGATTAGTTTTGTAGGATAAACTTTAGTCTCTTTTTATAATACTGCATCTCTTTTTATCCATTCATTTTAAGATATTTGCTTTGCTCTTAATATTTTTTGTTCTCTTTTTTTCTCGTATTTTTAAAGTATCTGTTGTAATTTTATCATTGTCTAATGACTTACTTGTATTTCACATCTTCATATTTTCCTTTGTTTTCAATTTGGTAATTTATTTTACCTGTTTTAAAATTGTACTTTCTAAATACTTTATCTATTTTTTATAATATATATATTTATATTAACCTCAATTTTCTTCCTTCTTCCACTATTTCCTATTATATGATAATATTCATCTTCTTTTTCATCTCAATATGTTTTATCTATTGTGCTATTTACTTATTGCAATACTTTATTAATTTTTTCTATAACTCCCATTAGTGTTCTCAATTTATTATTTATTCTTTGTTTATCCAATGGTTTGATCGAGTTATATGTCTTTTAGTATCTACGAATAATACTTCAAATATAGTTTATTATTTTGCTAATTATTTTCTTTATTTATTTTTTATATGCTGATATTTTTCGATAAACATTTTAATAGTGTTCTCAATTTATTATTTATTTTTTGTTTATCCAGTAATTTTGCCCAGTCATAAGTTTCTTAGTATTTTAAATATAGTTTATTATTTGTTTTTTTGTTGGTGTTTTTATTCATTTTGAATTTAATTAATTTTGTTTTTTACTTCTATCTTAGTTAGTTCTGGCATTAGTTCTTCCTTATTATTCGTTTATTTTCGCCTCTTGTGGCAAATTTTAAAAGTATTCCAATCCATGCAAGAAGTCACTTTACACATTCTATTTTAATATATTAAAATTTTAACAGATACATATCTTATAATTTTTTCTTAACAAATTCTAGTTTTGGGTACATTTCTATTTAAAATGTTTATTCCTCACTATACTCAAAAGATCTTTAATTTAAAATTAAATTAAATCTTGCCAATTAATTAGTATTAGAAAAGCTCAAAACTTCTTACAAATATTGTAAAGGGTAATATACATAGTTTCATATAGTACAAACAAATTAGTAAGAACCAAATTTCGTTATTATAAAATGATTTCACTTTTTTTTATACAATAAATTCTAAGATTAACTTAGTTTCTTACAATACAGTGAAAATACAATAATTTCAATTGTATGACAATTTTAAAAAACTACATGTTATTAATGCATCCGCACAATCAAACAAATATAATTGATGTGCATACACCGTGGCCGAAATTGATGAATACCGTAATTATTTCGACAAGTGTATCATTCCAAAAATATATTCATTCTTAGCTTACTTACTTTTAACAGTGGACTGCTTGTTCGAGTAATTTATCTCTATAATAAACGCAATTATAGGAATAAATTCATTTTAATGTAGATTTACTTGGTAGTTCGAGTCCTGTAGAGAGCTTTTAACGACTCTCTGATGAGTGCGACTACGGTAACTTAATGAAAGTTCATCCTGTGTGGTCAGTTAGCATAAATGTACTTAAACATTTCGAGTAAAAAACACGCCTAAACTGCAACACTATATTGAATATAATATTACCTTTCTTACTTTACGCAGTTAATACAACTGTAAGTAATAAACCCACCTGTACTATTTAGTTTTATTTTCATATTTGCAATTTTACTATAAAGTTAATATTAAATAATACTTGAGATACATGAAGTATCTTATTGTGCTCAATAATGAAATTATGGCCCATTTTGAAGCGTCAGATACTCATTGAAACAATAAAGACAACTATTGTTTCTGCATTTTTCAAT
Organism: Hermaeophaga mercurialis; assembly: GCA_951812935.1. Classification (NCBI taxonomy): domain Eukaryota; kingdom Metazoa; phylum Arthropoda; class Insecta; order Coleoptera; family Chrysomelidae; genus Hermaeophaga; species Hermaeophaga mercurialis. The sequence goes on along the minus strand of OX638361.1, from coordinate 9,398,088 downwards.
ACATGTATTGTGCGGGTAGATTTGCGGCTTTATAAATATTTAATTGTTCATTAATAAATTTCAGCAATACTTGGAAAATCCCTTAATTTAAATTTCTACATTTTCAGTAGATTATTATTTTCATCACAATATGATGGATTACATCATCAACAATTTTATCATTATTATAACCGAGTTAATGAAAGTTTCTAAGGGTATTAACTTTTTGTGATATGCTAATATGATTTTAATTTTATTATTTACATACATTAAATCACCAATTATGACGTGAAGTATAATACATTTTGTTTTTCCTACATGCGTAATTGTATGTAATTTTAGCACTTATTTAAATGTTTGGGTTTGTAAACTGAACGCTGTTTCGCGTGAAAAGTTTGCTAACTTAATATAACACGTTTTAATTTAAATAAGTGCTTCATTTAAGAGCAATTCTGACTAAATGCAACTTATTTGTGTTAAATTTTAGCTATTGTCAATATTTTATTATGTCCTGTCGCACATCGGAAAGTCGGAAGTAAGTAGTATTAATAAAAGAAAATAGACGGTTAATTGGAAAAAAGTATCTGCCAATTTAAAAACGACTGAAATATGAGACTTGGAGCTTACAAATTTAATTAACCTAATTTCATTACATTGACTTTGGTATACAAGTTAGGGCTCATTGTTGACCTCTGTTATAAATAATTTGGTAGTTTCCAATAAAAACAACAATAATTAATAAAATTCGATACGAAACAATAATATTAAATCTGATCAGAGTCGCAGTAAAACGTATAGAATGTATTTGTTGTTAAAAGATATGTATATTCCACTCGAATGTACCAGAATGTAAACAAATGAGACAAAAGATCGATGATTTATTAGTACAATAGGTTGTTTCCATGTATGTATTTGTAATAATTCATTTTATATTAGGTCTGTTGATTCTGGTACCCAATGCTTCCAATAAATTTTTTTAATATTCGAATATTTACACTTGCATAAAATTGGAAGTTTGTAAAATTCCTTCATTTTAAACTTTGGTGCACCTGGTATATTTTTAAGTAACCTTATTTTATGTCGGTTATGTAGTCAAAACGACTGCTCTCATTTTCAACCAATCATAAATTAGTTAAAATCACATATTCAAGTAACGAATAACTAACAGTCTTGACGACGCTCTTTTAAAGTTAAAACTTACAACTTCGCAGTCGATCGCCATAAGCTCAACAGTTAAAACACGCTCTCAAATAAAGATGTTGCTTATCACCAAAGCTAAAGTGAAATTTTGAGTATATATAGTTAAGAACTCTTCAGTAACCATGCTAAAGCTCTTTAAGTTAATTTTTTAAATGTGATTTGTGAAAAGTGAAATCGAAATAAAGTAACTCCTTTAGTATTACAAAGTTTTAATTGCTAATTCTTAGATTTTTGTACATAAGTTTTTGAGTAATTTTTATCAAAGTTACTTGAAAAATCATTTTACTACTTGTTTCTTGACTCAAGCAATGAAAAAGAAATTATGCTATGCATTTTTTAGCCACTCTTTTTGGGCTACATTTGACTTTTTAAGGCCTATTTTACTCTAGCTATCACTCATTGACTGAATGACTTAATAGCGAAAATATTCTGTTGCAGGCTTTGGCTTTGGCTTAACAAGAACATTTGAATAAATTTAGCCTAACTGCTTGTTAAATAAATCTAAATAGTGCTTACTTAAAAAATACGTAACGATAAGAAGAATTTACTTATTTATATAGGTACAAGTGCTGTGCACATATTTAACTGGCAAGTACTTATGCACACAATTAGACTTAACGTGGTGGACTTTAGTTAGCATAGATAAAGTCGCGGGCACACAATCCCGGTATTTATTTGTCTCTTTATGCATATTTAGTATTGAAAAACAAACTAAATATGGCAAAATATTCTTAAAATGTAATTTCTCGCACCTGCACACTGTACCTTAAGAAAATAGCAGAAACTATACCAATGGTAAAGTGAGTTAGGTAGATTAGAACATGAGAAATACGTTACCAGATAAAAACAGCTCGCTTGTTTTCATCTTGCCTCAAGTAAAAGGTAAAAGTACAATAGCACGAGTTACATTTAAAAATTGTTTATGAGATAAAAGTAGCTGGAAAGGTACAGTATATGTGTATTAAACGTTACTCGGCACCAGTTTCATCAAAACTTCAACCAGAAATTCATATTTACTAAAAGTTATTTGTGATAAACTTTATTTACAAGAAAACTACCATGTTACAGACTGAAAATATGAACGACTTTATTTTAATTCGCTTTCGTCGGCCTGGACACTTCGTTACTCCTCCTTACTTCCAGTTTGTCTGTATTTATGTCCTTGTCTTGCCTTTTCGAACATTCTAAAAAAACTCTTAACGTTCGTGAGAATATTGTTGACGTTAACATATCCCATAAAAAGATTATAGAAGAAGAATAAGCAGTTAAATTCGATTTCTGAGTCTTATCCTTTATACCCATTTAGTCCGAGATCGCACAGGCAGTGGCCTTGGCCTATACAATCAAATTATTACACTACTTCCTCCTTAGACGCATTCCTCCTGGAATGCCTCTGGTTTCACATCCTATGCATGGTCTCGGTCGAATGACATTAGTGGACCATGGTGGACTATAATTGGTTTTCCTCTTGAAGTCTTCAAGATTCTTTATATTACGTCAGTAGTTTTGTTCTTGATGACATAGGGTCATGAGTATCTTCCATATTCTTGTCTTATGTCTTATTCTGTGCATCCATATACTTATCCTTTTTTCTCATAGACAGTAGCTTGATCTTAAACGCCAGGGAACGTTAAAGATCAGACAAATATGTGAAGCAGAAAGTTATACTGTTTGAAACAGTTGAAAGCCTAAAACTGTTGTAACTTCACATTTAGTGAAAGTCATAATAAAATTCAACCTCCGCCAGGAACTAAAACAAAAATTAGATCAATTAAGGACCTTCAGGTTGTAAAAGAGTGTTTAGTCTGTATTGGCCCCGTCTATACTTTCGATCTATTGTTTTATAACAAACTTTCTTTTTGAAAACCAACAGTTTTATTAGATTCATTGCTTTTTCTTAGGGTAAAATGCTAAACAAAAAACATTTTTATTTTCAAAAAAAAAGTCTTCCAGTGAAACAAATACCTAGGTTCTTGTTACAGAAATTAATAGACGATCATCAATTAAAAACATTCTAGCAGAAAATAATTATAAAGTATTGAAAAAAAATGAGCACTTACCAGATTTAGATACTCAGTTACCGGCTGCAGAGAGCACTCAGTATACGAATACACTGAATAAAAAGTAGGTTTCACAGTTATCATTAATAAAAAAAAGATACTTCTAAATAATTTATTTGAGTCTATTAAAAAAAAAAGATTTGTTTTTCGACCTTATAATATATAGTTTAAATTTTGAACCTTGCCAAATATTATATTTCTGATTAATTGAAATTTTTTCCTGCGGGATTATTTCTGTTATATTATTTGGACCTTTTCGTATTTGTTAAATTTCAACCTTATTATCATTTACTTCACCTGAAACATATTTACATAAGACGGTACCATATAAATAAATATTTATAAAAATGTTTGTTTGTTAACCAATATTATGTAAAATTATATTAGTAAGCCCGATCCATAAACGTTCATTTTTCGGTTTTAAATGGCATTCATTAATTATCTACATAAAGTGGCATTTATATTTCATAAATAAAATTTAAAAAAAAACAATATAAATGGGTTAGAATAAAAAACAAAATTAAAACATAACAAACTCATAGAATATCAATTATTATTGTAGTATATAAAAATATAGTTACGTATCTTTTAATTACTAATATGAAATAATTATATTATTTACTTTGACACAATTAAAATAAGAAAAATATCAGCAGAATTGGTGAATAAATTGAAAGTCCGTAGCCATATGATTTTATCCACAATATATGTAAATACATTTCTTGGTGAATTAGATTTTTTTATTAATAGTAAATGAATAAAAATATTTTTATATAATAAAAAAGAAGAATATACATACTAGTAATAGTTATGATCAATTAATTAAAATATAAATTTTTGTCCTGTCCCGAACATTTGCTGAACCCTGTATAATGAAATAAGGACACCAAGATATATTAGGTTGAATAATATAGCCATTATTTTTTTCGAAGAATCATATATAGTAAAAAAACAAATTGGAAAGACCCTTGATTAATGACCTAATTGGGAAAACATCATTCTGATTACTATTTTTTAATTATCAAAAAACGGTGGCGTAGGATTATGAAATTTATTCCTATTTGTATTTAATTTTTTTTTAAATTCAGTCACCGCATCCTTATTTGACTTTTTATTATGGTATGATCTTTCCTTCATTCAAAAACCATTTACCTAAATTTCACAACAATAATATTTTTTTTTTGAGGTACTCATAAAGTTGAATTGATATGTAACTATGTTTGGCCAACATATTTATCTTTTACTCTTATCCTTAGTTCAATATAATATTAAAAAAATATTCGCATACCTATATCTCCACCACTGGGTTTACCTTAATTAATAATTTAACTATATAAGTCTTTAGTTGTACACTGTTTTCTTAACTTCGCAAGAATATCATCTACTTGAACATTCAGAATGAACCATATCCGTATTTTGTTTGTGGCCTTTTTCGTAAGTTTTCAGTTTTATTTCGCGAATGCGGAAAGTTCAGAAATTCGTGCCGGAAATTGTTTAACAGCAAATCAAGCTGACTTAGCAAAAACGGAACATGTTCATAAAACAAGAATACCACTTATGACCAGGGATGCTACAGTAAGTATTTTTTTCACCATTTTTATTTCTTTTTTACTTTTTTTTACCAATTTACACTGATAACAATTTTCCTTGTCTTTCATTCCTGATTTTTCCATAATTTTATATTAACACTGAATATTTTAGTCATTTAATAAAACGACGGCATATAATCCCAAAACTAAACGTTCCATGTTTGTTAATTAAAAAAAATTCTGTAATAGTTTTAATTTACCTACGGCGGATTCAATGATCACACAAAGTGTAATTTTTGTACTACCCTTTAGCACTAAGTTTCCTTTTTTTTAATAAATTAATTTTAACTCCTTTGTTTAAAAGTGTGTATTAATAATAATTTTTGATAACGTAACACTTAATAAACATCAATAATTATACTAAATTTAAAGCAAGATATTTATATAATGTCAATTGAAATAATTTTTCATATTGTAAAAATCTGGACACCTGTATTTCTACAATTCTAAATATATAATTGGCAAATTTGTGACCTAATTAAAGATGTACTAATTTTCCTGTTTGTTTTTATGAATTGCTGTAATTGTGTTTTTTGTTTCAGGTTGAATGGTCTGACAGTCACAAGAAAATTTACTGTCTTCAAGTTCTCAACCAAAAAAGTGATGTTAAAGGATCTACTGCTTCAGTTGTATCTGGCGGAGTCAATCAAAACTTCGTTAAGTTACAATTGAAGTCAGGAAAAGGTCACGGTTTGGATTATGTGGTGAATATATATGCAAAATTCAGCATCTAAATGGTTATTGAATTAAATGTAAACTTTATGTTAACTTGTTAAACCTTTTAAATAAAGTAGTCAAGGTATTATGTATTTTTTATTTCACGATAGAGTATATTTCTTTATAATTACAAAAAAGAAATTAAATTGAAAGATTATGTTTGATAAATGAATATAAAAATTATTTGTTTCATATTATGTTCAAATTTTTTTAATTGAAATGAAATGAAAATAAATTTATATAACTTCTTTACTAAAGTAGTAGTATTTTGATGTAGTGATATAGTATGTAACAAAAATAAACAAAAAATAAATATATATTCTAAGAGAATTAAAATATGTTTTAGAGTGCCCCATGTTGGGCGTCAATTGCAACTGAATTAATAATGTAGATTTCAAATTTAGTTCCAAAATATTTTCAGGACTTTGTAATAAAAATGAATTTTCAAATTATAATTTATTGAGCGACTAACAATAATAAAAAAATATAAATTTGAAACAAAACAAATATAAACAAATCTAAGTAAATAAATAGGTATTAAATCACCTAAAAATTATTGTTTTTTTAATTTATAATTACAAAAAATTGATTCTATTTCAATGATTTTAAATACTTATAAAACATAAATCAGATAAATAGTTATATTCTTTAATCAAAGATTTGACCTAATTAGTGGCAAATTCTCTTCAAAAATGGACGACTCACTTACGATGGGTTTTGTTATATTGCTCTTTGAATATTTGTTGTTCTTTTAAACAAAAATCGAAGAAACACATTACCACAGCAAAATCGATAAGTAAACACAGAAGTAAGTTTTAAAACACTTTCACTTATTGATGAAAATTGAGGTTATGCGCTGCTATACAAGGTGATTTCAAATTAATTTGTGAGACTACTTTTTAAAAATAAACGATGTAGATTGTACGATATTCAAAATGAAAGAGGGCTATTATAAAAAATATGTTACCACTGTAAATATCAGAATAATCTATATATTTTATTCTTTAATTTGAAATACATAATTTCTATTCAAATCTTATATTGTGACAGTTTTCATAAAATTTATTTTGTATCCTCCACAAATTTTGATATTATAGTTAAATTAGAATTATGAATATATATTATTTAATTAACTTTTTTAAATATTACATTTTTTCCGAAGACATTCTTTATATTCTTTAATTTATGTAAAATTTGAAATTAATACCTCACATGACGCTATATTTACTATTTAAATTCTAAATTTAATTAAACCCTGATTACTGAAATTAGATCATATGCCAAAAATTAACACATCATATGAGGTTACTATAACAGGATTTATTCTAAATTTATTTTTATATTTGTTATAATTTATGAAATTATATGAAATGAGACGATTACTTTTAGGACTCCTACTCCTACCTGCTTTTTAGTGTTCTGTGGCAGACGAAACACTCCGTATCATAATTTTTATCCAATATTCTTTATCGACGCTCAAATACCCTCCGGATCTTTCGACTCGGAGGTTCTTTGTTTTTCTTTGGTCTTCAACCAGAAAGACAAAAATAACATATTTCTAAATCAATTTGAGATCGCTTGATCCATTGCTAATAATCCGTAGATCAAACATTTGAAATATTTCACACCGCAAAATAGGAAGATATTTTCTCTCATACGGCAACATTTTCTCCACAAACACCCACCCAACTCATAAATACGCATAACCCTTATACATATTCTGCGTGCCAGCTAAATTTTACATGATTTTTTATGTATTACATTTTCCTCACTTTTCAAATGTTTTATTTAAGAAAAGAAACTCCTATCAACAGATGCGATAGAAGGTGAGAAATTGTGACAAAGGTAATCAAAAAACAATAGTTACTAACAATAATGTGTTGAACAGATCCACAAAGCAAATGGAAATAAAAAGGTTTTTTTGCTGCGAATGTACAAAAATGTTTTGGTTTCTTGCAGGAAAATTTAGAAAAACACCGAAACACCAGCCTAAACCTAATCTAAAGTTCTACTCTATAAACCTTTTGCCATACCAGTATAAGTGAAATTAGTAATATCTATAGTTTTGTGGATACCGGCGTCTAGACTAGATCAACAAGATTTTCAGAAGTAACACCCGAAGCCATAAATACACATAACCCTTACATGCTAGTTTTATATCTATATGTATATGAGACAATAAATATTCGTTTGTCTTGATCTTGGGCCCACGGAGAGGCCGCGGTCACAGTAAAATGCAAAGCACTTTTGTGAACTCAACGTGTGTTTATACATACTTAAAAAGAAAAACATTGTTCTGTGAGAAATAACATGCTCTCAAACCTCCATTTGCAACATCGAATTTTCAGTTAGTCTTAATAATATGTTTAGAACAATGCTGGTTAAAAATGCTCTTTCCCACCACAATACCGGGTTATTAAATACAACAACCATATCTATAAAGTAGAAGAGTATATATTTAATACGATATCAAAATCTCAATATTTTAGCTCTGTAAAGGGGTATTTTTTAAACCCTTGTATACGCAGAAAAAAATTGTTCCGTAACTGAAATAAAACTTTTAGCAAAATAAAGAATATTAGCGAAAATTACATATTTCTATAGTTTTATGTTGAGACAGCGTAAGTTATTTAAATATGTCCAAATATCCTAGGACACGTTGTATAATATCAATATTTAGGTCCATTTCCATATGAAAATTATTTGATGGTTTTAATAACTGTTATAATTCAATGTATTGTTATGATATAGAATTTATTGATTCTAAATTTACGGATGGGATTCACAACAGCAGAATAATTTTTATTTTTAGTTTTATCGAAAAATGTTAGTCTTGAAAAGTTTTGCTCATTCTAAAACCCCATGAAATGGAAAAAAAATCATGTTTGACCCTACCTGCTCCATTTTATACTCAATTTCTACGAAACCCTATGAGCTTTTGCACATTAACAATACTTTCGTTTTATCAGCTTTTCATATTCTGTATTCTGGGTTCATATTTTGGTTGTAATCGATGTCTACAGAAATTATCGATGTGTACAGAAATTTCCGATGTAAAAATATGGAAATTTCTGAATCTTTAGTTTCATAATACATTGTAAAAATATCGCCCAATGTATTAAACCATTATCGAATATTTTTCTTATATCCTTAACTTTTTATTTTTATTATTACTTAAATATCTCAAACCGCACAATACGTTAATTTCTATGGGCATTCATCCAAATCACTCCATTCTTGTTATTGTCCATATAATAATCAACCATTTATATTTGTTACATAGGTATATTCCATAATTTTTATACAAATCTTTATCAAATCTGACTACTTCTATTTTATATAAATTCAAAATTCTTCCTTCCGTTTTCCTCAACAATTTTTATAATTACCAAAAACAATTTTATTTATGAATTTTAATTACCATCTTTCTTTATATTATAATTGGGTCATACCAGTATAGTGTTAATTAATTACACACATTTTCATCGAGAATGACTCTTGGCACAGTTCCATAATATTTGCGGATTTTAAACGGGCATTTGACTCAGTGGATCACTGTCTTTAATAAATTGTATATTACAGGCGTTAACCCATTTTTTTTCGATAATAAAAGTAATATCGCCTATCCAGTATCCTTATCGGTCCTCTTGCATATTTTTTGTTTTCGTGACTCAGAATCTCTATAATTTGTTGTATAATTTCTTTTTCTTTGCCAAGAATACTTCTTACATTCCATGTTCTTGAGCTTCTTTCCTTGCAAAAACAGCTGATGAATTGACTGCGCCATGTGATATATCACAGGGCCTTACCGATTTTTCTGAGAGTCCCTTGTTTCTTGGTTTCACAATCTCTAGTCAGGAAAATCTAAAAGATAATCCGAAAAAATTTCGTTAATGGCCATTGACTTGCTTTATTTATAAAAATGTATGAAATTAACTGAGGAATAATTCTATTACGAAACTAATAACATTATATTAATTTAATGAAAATAAAATATTTGAGAATAAAGAGGAAGCCCCAATAATATGTATATAAGTAGTCATTGATAGTATCACAATTATAGAATTCTTGAAATCAATTATTATTTTACATATTCCTCATTTAATTGTCATTATTTGTATAATGGAACGTTTCCTTGACAATTTCGAAAATAAACCGTGGCAGAGAGCTTCGGTATTAATAAATTTTATTACGGACATTGTGGACAGTCAAATCGATAACCTCTTTCGTTTTCATTGATATTAAAATTGGTATTTTCCTCGACTATTTTGCCATGATTACTTCCCATTAAGTACTCCCAGACACATCAATAAAACTGATAGCACTCCCATAACTATATAGATTGTCAATCTAAAAAAATCGATCGTCTAGTCGCCCTTCGGCGCATATCAAATCTATATTATTCAGCAAATTAAGCCATATAAATAAAGAAAGATTGTTTTTGTTGATGTATTTATGTAGGAATATCACGCTATTTCCTTAAATGGTGAGAGATAAATATCGAGTTTTTCCTAAAAATCAATTTATTATATTTTTTGTGTCGTGGCAGTAAGTTAATCAGAGTATTGAAAGGCGATATCATTATTATTAATCACACTGTGATTCATTATTTTATTAGAATAATACTACTTATATTTTAATTTTTTAATAATCACTTACTAAGAGGTACTCAATACTTAAAAGATTCCTTAAAACTCAAATTAATTTTAAAGAAACCTCAGTTATTAATTTGTTATGTATTGGAGGTATTGGATAATGATCAGTAAGGAAAAATAGGGATAATTCAAAGTTTTGTTACCATGCATTCATTAATCTATCTTTGTTGAACACACATACATTACATATCATTTGTTTATTTTTGTTACAATTAATTAATGCATTGCTAAATTTGTCATTATTTCCCACCCTCTCAGTCCAATAAATTTAACAGCATGCCAGTGAAAATTCGATAAAGCCCTGTAAATTAAAGTTGTGTCTCGAATAAAAGTGAAACTTTAAGCTTTGTGGAATTTGGAAAGCAGCATAAATAGTGTAAATATTTATATTTTAAATGTATTTTCTAGTACTTTTCAATGACTTTGCTAAACCTACTCAGTTTACCATTTATTTCTTGAATGCCTGGAATTGATAGTTTTACGAAAATAAACCACAAACATTTTTTTTGTAGGTAATTTTACTCTCACACACACAGTTCATTTATCTATCCCAGATTAGGCCACATATTAAATCGTATGTAAAACATATTTTTTATTTTTTGATAAAGTTGGTCAAAAAGTGCACTTGCCTGCCGTCCAATTTTATCACTTTACATATTATATCTACATATATTGTTGTAAGTAATGTAAATTAAATACTAAGATTTGATCACATTCTGTGATGTGCACATAGAAATAAACATTGAAAGAAATAATGAAAGCCTTCTACGCTATTGGTCCTGGCCAAACATCTGCATTCTGACACGATGATTCCATACGTTTGGAGGAAATAGATCTCGTCTACGATCGTTTCTCATTTCACGACCTCTGATACAGTTATATTCGAAATTCTCTTCAGTTCTGTCATCAAATTCGAAAGAGCGTCTGCAACTTATAAGTATGCATCAGTTGCTTCTTCTACAGGGAGTAGCGATATTGATGTTTGATACGGCAAATTTTTTTAAGCTAGAAATATGTTCAACAAATGGTCTGAAACAATAAAAATAACGGGGATGGAAATAAATATAAAAAAGACAGAGGACAGGATTAATGGAAAGAAGGAGAAGAAAAATCACATCCGGAGAGGATATACTAATGGAAGTAACAATTGACACAAATTTAATATCTGGTAAACTGAACTATACTCGCAAAGAAGGAACTATCAACAGAAGCAAAAAGTAGAATATAAAATGCAGTAGTAGTCCCTAGTGACAATAAATCAAGAAAATAAAATAACAGCATCAATTAATCAAGTATTCACGAATCAAGTTTTTATTATACATAAAAATCTTTTTTATCAGCTTCTCAAGATAGTTACTTGTTCAGTAACAAGTTGAATAAAGTGTTATGTTCAAATATAAATATCCTATTTGCATCATCAAATCCACTGTCAAATGCATTTTTAGTTTTACATTCGCCTCAATGTACGCCAACAGAAACATATTTTTTTACTCTTTTATCTTGACACCATTTTTCACATTTCTTATCCATATATTTCTTAAAATTTGCTTCTTGATTTACTGGCTATTATTGAATTGAATCCTGTAAAGTCCAATTTATTTGTAGGACTGCTAACGTTATTACATTTTTAACCCCACAACTCTCTATATTAAAGCGGGGTTAGATAACATTTTGTACTTAATACTCTAATCTCTAATAACACTCGATCATTTCGTTCTGTCGTTTTGGCAAATATTACGTTAAATAACTATTGTCAACAATTTAAATTTCTTGAATCCAGAAATTCTAGATCTCTGTAAGATCACTAATATTTCTGTAACTGAAAATGAGAAATTATGTTTTGCAGATATTTCTCTTGCCCATTATATGATAACTAATTACAAAGCTTATTAAATATTTAAAAAAAATAATTATCGGCTTAAAAATTTAATAATTTCAGGAATAATTTTTTGATTTTAGCTATTTACATCTGGCATCTGGTTTTCAATGTTTTCTTTGAAATAATTTTAATAGCAACTGTAATACAAATATAAATTTAAACTCATTTAAATTAAATACACTCTTTGTTTAGTATGACCATTTTCGGAAATTTTTTTTAAATCATGAATCCTGAGTCAAGAATAACTTTATCTAAAAATGAAACTAAATCTTTTTGGTTGTCCTGTCAACAAAAATAAACGAATGAAGTATTTTTATGTTCATTAAATATAATAATAATCCATTATAACGGTGAGCTGAAAAATGTTGCATTTTAAAATATGTGAGAGAAACAACTTTTTTAGTACTTCTAGTTGACGTACTCAAAAATCTTTCGCTGCGAAAGACGAATCCATTGCAGTTCCATTTAAAATAAAAATCTCTAAATATTTCTCAGGATATCGAACGATGTAGGTATACCCTCGATAAATAATGAAAACCGTCAATTCCCGTAATGGCTTTCTGGCACAGAGATAGTTGAAGTGGTTTCATATTTGACTAATAATTTTAGCTATTCCCAATAATGTTTGGTCTAGTTCGGACCGATCCTGGATCAGGTTTGGTTAACCTAAAATACATTGTTGTTTTTAATATAGTTGATAGGGTTCATTAAATAATTTATTATTTATGTTTTAATTAATTATAATTTTCCATCTCGCTTAGTTATGTTAAAACATAGTTAAAAGATGATTTTTAGAATCGAAAATTTAGCATAATGCTAAAATAATTTCCTTACTGCAACAATTTAGTTGGTTAACTCTAAAATATGTAATTAAATGATTAAATTCTGTGTAACATGAAGTTTTAGTCACGCCATTCTTAGTTTCTTTTCCTTTACTGAGTCAATAGGATGCAAGTGCGTTTTTTTTATTAGATCTTCATATCAGCAACTCTAACAAAAAAAGGGATGCCGGATGTAAAGAAATCAAAGAAATCTTCGTGGCGCATTTCTATTTTTTCTTAAAGTGGAGAAACCCTTTTATGTATCCGGAAAAATAATCGAGAGGGTTTGGAGGTACTTACTTGTATTTTATAAAACAAACCTCATTTTAGCGAATTTTGAAACTCTATTTTTTAAAATGAAGATGAAGAAAAATATCAATAATCTTCAATAGTACTCGTAATATTCAAAAATGGCATTGGAAATATTTATGGTATGAAGTTACTTAAGCTTATAAGCAATCTGTAAATCTTACGTCACTCTTGACAATGATAGAGAAGCGAATCGTTGGTCAGAGAAAAGATATTTTAAAAATAGCGTTATAAAATACTATGGAAATTCAGATAAGTATAATTTATCTTTTTATATTTATTAATATTATTCTTCATAAATGCTTAAAGAAAATTTGTAAATCTGTTTCAATTTGGAACTATCAATTTTAAATTTGCCGCAAATAAATATATGATTTTTTATGTTTAATTCTGCTAAGCTATGCAAAAAAATTTGCTTTCGTGAGAAAATCCAATTCGATGGAGGTCCTCACCTCTATCAAATTAGAAAGTAACAAATGCTGAGGTTAATTTTTATTAAAGTTTTACTAAATGAAAACAGGGCGGTTGAGATTTTTAATGTGAACTTTACGACTTGAAATGGAAGAAAGACAATCAAAATTATGACTTCTCTTTTATAAAACTTTGAAAAAGTTTTCTCGAAATATTTTTTCTTTATATCACATTTATTAAACTTAACTTTAATTCAAAATCATATTTTTATTACTTAAATTTTTCTATCTCAATACTTGTTGTTTAAACTTGAATGCATTATTTCTAGTAATATTATAAATTGACTGCAAATTTTTGAAATTCGTGAAGACATGTTACACGACCCATTTCTACTATTTTTTATAAATTTTGCTATTAATTACCCTTACGTTATCATTATGAATACATAAATTGCTCAATTTACTTTCTTTAATATTAAATGTATTTCTAAACACTATTTACAACATAAAATTTATGAATTAAATAAATTCTATGTTTAAGATAATTATTAAAATTAGTCAGTATATCAAAAGATATCTTGATATTTAAACATTTTAATTAGGATTTATAAACAGATTGCTTTTAATTTCTTACATCTGAAAAGATTCTATATTTCTTAAATTTTCTTATTATTAAATAAATTATTTCAACTTTTACTTTATGGAAATTATTCACAATAAATATGGAAAGATAACGCTTTGGAAGACTGTGCAAATTCAAGATAAGTATTATTTATCTTTCCATATTTATTTCTTATTATTGTACTGAATCATTGGCTGAGCTATTACATAAAGATTGACTACAAAGTATTTCAAACCCATTTTCCCTTTAGCGAATTTTCTTCCTGTTTGCAATACTTTTACTTCTCCGTTGTTCCGCCAATGTCTAAGTTTTATCCTTTAATCTGGCCTCAGTCAATAAATCTGAGCATTACGTTTGTGATTGTATAGCGCACCGACCCACGGTAAAAGTGCATATATTCCGCGTTTTTTTCCTTGACTCATTCGACGTTTCGCTTAATGGAAAAAGAACTCCGATAATACGAAACAAATACCGATAAATCGGTACAAATTCCCAGACCGTTATTACTAACAACCGATATTACGTTATTACTAACAACCGATATTAAATGGTGTACGAAAACAATGAGCAAGAGCTTTATGAGTTCATCCGAGTGTTAATAACAAATAGGGAAATAATTTCATCTTCGTAGTACGAAAACAACTACACAAAAAAGCAAATCTTATCAAACTGACTGTTTGAAATAAAAAAATAATTAAGTTCAAGTTATTATCGTCATTTCCGTTCAGTTTCTGTGGGAGTTTGTCCAGCACTGGAAGCGCTTTATTTAATCCTATTAATAACATGAATTCTTCTTTTACGCGTGTAACCTGGCCTTTTCTATTATCTTTCTCCAGTGTTGTATTTTTTACATGTTCTTTTTCAGTTTCTGTTTGGTGCAAGTATTGTTCTCATTTTTTTTTCCATTACTTTTACGTCTTTCTCTTCTTTTTTGTTGTTTTTTTTTCCATGCTTAAATAATGCGCGTTCTTTTAGTATTTACCCGAATCTCATTTTGTTACAGATACACTAAAATAGGTTTTACAAAAGTTGCATAGAATTAATGAAAGGTACGTTTTAAATTTTGTTTTGGATTACAGGATACTCCAATTTTTCTTGCCACTGACGCTAAAAATTGTAATGTTCATTGGCAATTTCTCTGATTAACTTAAAAAATTCCTCATATATAATAAAAAATAATGGTAAGGTAATATAATGTATAATTTATTTGTTTTAGTTAGAAATGTAGTTGTGCTTTGTTAAACCAATTTTCCTATGCTTGTCTGGTACAAATAGAATATACACCCACTTACTTTTAATATTTAACGGTTATATAGGACCCTATTGCACATCCCGCTTGCATGTACGTGAACGTACCCGAAACCTAATTATCTCCTGTTTCTGCATAGCGAAATTTCATGAATTTTTTTGTGAATAACGTAGACCTAGTTATATCTTCCTTACTTTAGATATTACTCGTAAATCATGTTAATTTATATAAAATAGTAGAGCCAGCTGAAGTAGGGTATTTATGTACTTTAATGTGGTACTTTGTGTTAGATTCACTCGTAAAAGAAAATAAATGCAAACATTAGAAGTATTCTAAACGCAGATGGATTTTAAAAATAAAATATGTTCAAACTAAATCCTCTAATACTGAACAAAGATGTCACTTTTGTTCCTTTGAATTTGTTGCTTATTTTTTTTTGCAGGTAAATATTTCCAATTATATTATCGAGATTAGGGTAAGTTAATAAAAAATATTCATATATTCAATGACAGAAGATAATTGTAAATGAAATAAAAAACATTCTAGCACTTCTAGTATAAAATTAAATAATTTTGTACTTGACGTTGAAAAAAAACTGAAACAAGAGATTTCTAGAAATGTAACACATCCAGAAAATAAAAATAAATGAGGACTGTGAACTCAAAGACTGACATTACCCGACTTACTGTATGGGTTTGTTGGATTGAGATCAATAAAATCTCTTGGAAGTTCAAATATTTTTAATTATCGACGTTTCGGCTGTTATACAGTCATCCTCAGGATATTAAAAATGGTGTAAATTATTAAGTTTATGTATTTTTAGTTTGTATACCATATATCAAAGAGTAATTAAAAAAATAGAATTAAAAGATAAATACAATACAATTTTTAATAAATATAAATAAACGGTAAAAGTATTGACATAAAGTAAAAAATGAATAACACCATAAAAACATATTCATATTGCCATAGTTTCTGTTATTTAAATATATTTTTTGGATTCTAAATATGTATATGTTCGTAATGTATTATTCATTTTTAATTTATGTCAATATTTTTACCGGTTATTTATATTTATTTAAAGAAATGATTCTATTTTTAAATCTTTAAAAAAATATTTTTTAAATACTCTTTTCAAAATATTGTACAAACTAAATGTAGACTTAATAATTTATAACTTTGTCAAACAAAAAATTCTTTTTAGGCTTCTGAGGATGAATATATAATAATAGTCGAAACGTCGAGAATTAAAAACATTTGAACCTTTAAGATAGTTTATTGATTTTAATCCAACAAACTCAAACAGTGAAAATAGAATAAAACCACAAAATGCCTCTAAATATTAACATTTTTTATGGTTAATGTAAGGAAAATAAAGGATTTTTTAAAATTCTACAATTTGTATAATTTTGCGTGAATCTTTCATTGATAATTAATGATTTTACAACTTATACTTACTTATTGCAGTATCATGATAAAGATTCTAATCAGAACCGAAATTTAGACTAGAATAAATAGAGACCGTGTTATTTTGAACTCTGTACTATTTTAAATCTTATATTATAATAAATGCAAACCTACACTTTCTACAGATTTATTCGTATATTAATTAACAATCTCGGTAAAATTATTATATTAAACTGGGCAATTCAAAACACTTCGAAATACTTTTTTTTCTGATCTCCCCCAGAGATAAGCAAATACGAGCGGCAGAAAGAAACGATTTAGTGGAAAAAAATGTATAAGGCAATTTTAATCTGAAGCGGTTCACTCAACCCCGCAATATTTTTAAAAGCGAAATTATCCAGAAATTTATAACAAGAATCGCCTCATAATTTCTAACGTACCGAGCAAATTGCGATCATAGATAAGCTCACAAGAGCTATTAACTCTTTCCTTGGTGTAAATACAGTGCGATTCAACATTCGCCCAATGATTGTTATTGTTGTTAGTAACTTAAAGAAATGTAGTCTCGTAGAAGAAAATATATTTCGATTTATATCGGGAATTTAATATTCCTAGAGAGACGACGCCACTGGAAGTGTAAAAGTTCAGTAAACAAATAATAGAGACATATTACCCTTTGAAAATTAGCTTTTTGTCCGTTTAGGATTTGGACTTTTCCTTTAAATGAAAAGAAATTGCAAATTCAAGTTGTAGGTACGGATGAGTTACCCTCACGGAAGATCTGGAAATGGTCCCTGGATATTTTTTTATTTACACTTTTCTTTCTATAATGAATTAAAATATTTTAATTAGAAATATGTGACATGTAGCCAAGTAATATTTACATGATGAATCATAAAATTGTGTTAGTTTGAAGAAGATTCAGATCGTTTAATCGTTCAAGTTTATCGGTTGGTGAAGAAGTTTCAATCATTTTATTCAAATCAAGAATATCATGACACGTTAATTAATCTAATCCGCGATGTTTTGTATCAATGTCCCAAAGATTGTTGGAAACGGGTAGTGTATTACCTAAAAAAAGTGGTGGTAGAAATCGTTCGGTCCTTGTAATTATACATTTTTCACTCTCTTACATCCTCTGTAATCGACTATTCTAAATATCCAATGTTTATACTTGACTGAGTTATCGGTGTTGCCGGCTTTAGTTACTTTTCGGTAAATAATATTTGAATAGATCTAAAATACTAATATATATTTCTTTCAAAACTGCTGACTCACCCTTTATAACAGTAAAAATAACAATAAAACATAAGTCACAACATTATTATCATTATTATTATTATCATTTTTCACCTCACTAATAAATTTTGATCTAATAATTTCAGACATATTTAAATCACAAGAAAATACTAAATTATTGGAAAACTCTTCTTCCTGTACCAGTTTTTGTATAAACATTAGACTTTATTTGACTGGAATCATCCTATACACTGGAAAAATACGTAAAAGAAAATTGGAACTGCAAAAAATGTTTCACCTTCTGTGTCTACCAACTTAGCATTAGCATTTGCATAGTCCAGGGTAATGGACTTTGTAAAAAATTACCAGAGCCATTTGGGCCGTGTGATTTAATGGAAAAGGAAATGGAAATTGAGATGGTTTTCTTTTTGTTGTACTGTATTCTGGGCAATCAGCATCAAGGTCTTGCAATTTGTATCATTGAAAGAAAAGGAATTAGTTGGTAATTGGCTTGACAAAAGACATTATTCACTGTTGTGAGACTAGATTTGAAAGAAACGATTATTTTATAATTTTATACAGGGTGGTTCTTATTATCTAGCGTAGAAATAAAGATGAGGTATTAAACTATAACAGACAACATATTATACTCGTATATACATCAAGAATACTTACTGATAGATATTACCAAATTTGAAAAGATATAATTTTAAGGAGCAATGGAAGACATTCAATGAAATAAGAAATAAGGCACAATAAATATGAGGGAGTAGATTGACGTAGTATTAAAATGAATTATATATTTCTCTAAGTTACATTAGCAAATTTTTCAACTTCTTCATAGCTTGGAAAAATTTTGAAACGTTGCTAGAGATGGTACGAATACAGAAAACTGGATTTGAGAAATTTAGTCAAGAAAATGGAAAAATGTTATATATATATATACGATGAGTAAAATAACGAAAAAGAAGAAACAACTAAATTGATAGATATAAAAAATATTAGATTTTAAGAAGGAGAAGAAAAGAAATAAGAGATCGAGAAATAAAGAACACTCGAGTGAAAAATCAGGTAACAAATTGTAGAATACTAATTAATGATTAAAAAGTATGAAAGCAAACAATTCTTAATTTATAAAACTAAGACAAGAAAAAAAGTTACAAAAGAAAACTATAAAATGTGACATAATATTATAAAAAAAATCTTGTAGAATGACATGTCGAAAAGAATAAAATATGATAAGCTTTGTGCTTTTTTCGTAACTCTGTTATTTTCCTTATATTTGTAGATTTAAAATTAAAAATTATCTCTTAGATTTTATTTACCTTTAAATTCAATTACAACCAATTAAGAATCGATTATCAGGTTAAATGACAGCTATTTTCGCAATATTACCTCGAGAGCTAATTTCTAATCTTAGAAGATAATTATTGGCCGTGGTAGCAAAACGGGCATTTTCTCGCTTTAAAAGCTGTATCCGTACCAAATAATTAATACTCCAGATTATATGGTAATTTTAAAGGCCGTGTAATTACATTGGGAAAAACTTTGAAAAGGTATTTAAAGTAAATATGTCATTAGTTATCAATTACATTTTATTTTTTATCGATTGAGGTGCATTTAATATTCTTTATGCAATAAATGAGTAAGCGAGACTTTTTCTCCAATTAATTGCACGAGCGTGATATAATAAAACGTTAAGCCACTTTTTACACTCGTTTCCAATTTTTAACACTACCTATATTAAAAATGTTATGTACAATACATATTTTTTAACGAATTAACAATTATATTTGATGTAGAAATTTCTAATCTTCCTATAGATACAAAATTCTCCATTTTAAGGCTTTTTTTTTATTTGAAAAATATTAATTTCTTTTGTTGATTCAAATGTTTTATAAGATTTTTTTTTTTCAGTTAGTGCTTAAAGAAAATATAAACAAATAAATTGGCATTTTCACAGTATTACAAAGAGTTTTTAAATGATCTTTTCTCTGACCAAGGTTTCGCCTATTTCGTATTGTCAAAGAGTGATATAAGATTGACAGATTTTTTATAAGCGTAAGTAACTTCCCACCATAAACATTTCAACCAATCATTATCAAGCAATATATACAATGTTAACATAATACATACAATAATATATAGGTATTTAGTCCAAAAGGTAATCTAAAATAATTAAACTTACCAGGTTTAATTTTAGATATTTCTTTATTTCATATTTGTCCAAAAAATAAAGTTTTTTTTCTTTTCAATTATATGAAGTACCTCCTGTTGTTTTAGTGGCATTAGAGTGAAATAATTACACGTAAAGCGACTTTTTGCACTCTTTAATACAAGTTTTTGACACATTATTAAAGAACGATTTGTTGTCATGTTGTGTAAAATATATTTTTAATAAATTGTCAAGTATATTGTTATAAATTTAAAATAGAAATTCCTACTTATTCTCTAGATATAAAATTCGAGCTATTATCGATATATTTATTTGGAAAATATTAATTCCTTTTCTTAACTCAAATCAATATAAATTTACTTCTAATTTATTTAATCGAATCTGGACTCTTTACAAATAAAATGGAAGTATTTCCTTCATACCACCCACTTTGTTACTTTTACGTCAGTGCTCAAATTACAGTCTTTTTAAACTAAAAAATGATGTGCGAAACTGTTAAATTAAAGTGCAACCGCATAAGACCAGCCCAACCAGTTTTCGCTTTCGCTTATGCAGTACACAAGTCTCAAAAAATAACAATAACTCGCCTATACTAAAGGTTACTGGGCTCCAGAGCCGAGAAGGTTAAAGTGTCAGTAAGAGAATTTCATAAACATAACCAGAAAAAGATTTATCTGGTATCCGATGATTTATAGTATGGTAGTAACCGAAGGACTCTTTGAGAATTACGTTACAAGAGGATTATTGCTATAAAATAAATGAATGATTTATTATTCTTCGGTAAGCGATATCTACTCAATCTGAATCCCATTTATGTCCTAATAATAATAAAGATTTTAATATTATGAGCTTCTTGTAAACCGCTTTATTACTTTTTTCAAATTCTGTCGCAATAGTTTATCACATTTTTTTATATTTCTTGTTTTAATTATTGATATTGTTCTAATACATACATTATGCCACTGCAACAGTAACATTTTTTCTTCATATTTGTCATTTTGGTAATACTAAGTGGAGCAATTTCGCTTGATTTTCTAAATCATTAACTTAAAAAAATAATATAGTTGTGTTTGTTGATAAGGTTTATTTGCATGTTTAATTTTTTTTTATTGGTGCACATTCGGGCTCATTTCATGTCTTCTCTGAACCCTTCTGTCGATAAATTCTCTTCCGAAATATAAAAAGCAATTTAAAATGGGTGTTGTTTTTCAGAAAGACTAATTTTTAATTTTTTGTTAAGCCCCTCCTGGATTTTCTATTTGTACAAATATCAAAATAATATGCAGAGTGATTGGAAGAAATGAGCTGCGATAAAAATAGGAAAAATTGATAAAACACCCTATATCTCAGACTCGTTAAATATAGGTTGTTTGGAACCACTAATGTGTCTCCCATCTACAATTAAAGTTAGGTCAATTCCCAATAAAATTTAGACGCTTCTTTTGTTTGTTTATTCTTAAAAAATTCAAACGGCTTACCTATAATATATAAATCAATATCCAGACACGAAAAGAAATGTTAAATCTAAAAAAATATTAACTAGCATTAAATATTTATATTTTCAATGACACAAGGCGCTAAATTATTTAAATAAATATATATCAGCAACATACTATTTAAAAAGGAATAAAAACAGCACTTTTAAAATAATATATTCAGTCTAAATAACACCTCTTATCTTTCGCTTTAACTATTAATTTATCCACTTGACTTTTCCTCTGTGTGACTTGTAAACTAAAAAACTATAATTTATGACGTTTTCAATAAGAATCTATAATTATTTGCCGACAGGTTCCATACAATAATTTAAACGGTAATTTGCCTAAGCAATTTTTATTTGGAATTTTATAATACGTTTGTCCCGTAGATAATTCTTATGATTAACATAAAAGATATGCGGGAAGCTTTTAGCTGTAGTTATTCCAACTACGTCGAGTCCCACTACGCGGTAGCTAATAAAAGAATTCAGACAATAAAATTGATAAAGGCTTAAAAGCGATAATCTGTATGACATTCCGATTAATTCCACCAAATATGTTAAGTGTGATTCCGCCATAAACAAAAGAATATTTTAAAACATTTTATTTCCTTATTTATTCTTAGAAGTGGCGATTGAATAGTAGAGAGTGGCTTAATGTTAATATGAAAATTTATGAAAGAATGTTTACTTAAAATATTACGAAATTCTAAATTATGTAAAAGAATTTGATACCCTTGAATTTTTATATCAAGTTATAAATACATGATATAGTGAAATTTTTATGAAAAACTTAAATTTTATGTAAACTATTGAATGATTATTAAAAAATAGTAGCTCTTAAAAGAATTTGTCAATAATTATGTTTTCAATAAATAATACAATTATTGTTAAAAATATTTAAGTAAATATAAATTTGAGTCCTAAAATGTATTGTACTTTAATTAAGAAATAGTAGTTCTGAAGAGAAATTATCAATATTTGTCAAACATTTCGATTATCTCAAACGATTGAGTATTTCTTAAAATTAATCACTCTCAGTTATAGCATTGACTTTTAATAAAGAAAAAAACGGTAGTTTCCTAAGAAAATTCGACATTAACTAATATTTCAATAATAATTTCTGTTTTGATCAAACATTTTAGTTCTATTACAAAACAATTGAATTTTGTCAAAAATTGTTAAGTTTCCTGATAATTTCTGATTTCAGTAATATATTGACTTTATATAAAAAAATGGTAGTTTCCAATAACATTCATCAGGAACTATAATTTTTGTTAAAAAATTAAATATTTGTCAAAAATAGTTATTTTCTTGCAAAATATAAATTTCAGTCATAATATTTAAAAAAAAAGTAATTTCCAATAATCAAGTAACTACCAATTTCATTAAAAATTCAATTTTTGTCAAATATCTTATCTTTCAAAATAATTGAATATTTGTAAAAAATATTTTTTCATAAAATGCTTATACATATTTTAGTTATGTTGATTTTTAATAAAAAAAAATAGTATTTTCAGTTTTGTTAAAAATTGTTTATATTAAAAAACATATGAGTCTTTGTCAAAATTATTTGATTTTTCTAAAAACTTTAATTTCAGTTATATATAATTTTGAATTTAAATAAAGAATAGTTTCCAAAACAAATCGTTATTAATAATTACTGTATTTTATAAAAAGTTTAAGTTTTGTCAAAAATCTTAGAGGAAATATTACAAAAGAAATATGTGTTTCTCAAAATCACAAGTAAACGCATTTTCATGAAAAATTTCAGTAACAACATTTAGTTTCACAAAAAAAGCATTACCCAATAACATTTATTTTATTAAGATATGAAGGAATCACCTTTTCTGATATCAGATTTAATTCCCAAGATTCAAGTTTTTGAACGATTTATTTACATAAGTAACTTTCTACTTAATTCTAATTACACAATTTGTCCAAAAAATCTAATTTCCCATAAAAAAAAAATCGGCGGATAACTCAAGCCCTAAAGTGATTACTAGTAAAAATTTTGCTTGTCCTGAACTAATTTTATGGTTAATAATATGTTTTTGTCCACACACCGGCGTTTCTGTAAGTTTTTGAAGTTTTCTTTTGGCGAGAGAGCAGGTGAAAATACATTAAATTAACAATCAGTACACTTCTATTAACTCCGTAAAACAAACTGAATGTAGTAATTGTAGTGTCATTTCGAAAAAAAAAGGATTTTACCATCTGCTGAGGTAGACAACATTTCACTCGATACTTTTAACAGGACCAGTCAACTCTGGAAACCAAATGTGTGGATGTTAAAGCCGAACGATTTGGTATCTAGAAACATTACCGCTCAATTTTATACTCAATATTGTAATTTTGAATGAAAAAAATAACAATTGAAAAAGTGACTGGTTTCGCATGAATGATGAGGTCGCTGTTATTTTCTGAGAATGTCGTAGAAAAAGCTTCTTTGGTGGAATTGTTGCCTTGTGTCTAATATTTTTACTTTTAATAATAAATTTTACCACTCGATTAGGAAAAATCTGTGTTGATGAAAGGTGTTAAATAGGCCACCCACGGCGGCCATATCTTAAAATCAACGTCTATTGAAAATTGTTTTAGCCCAGTATATTTATTTCATAACGATAAAACCAATTTGTTAACGATGAGCATCAAACTTAAAAATTAATGACTGCCGTGGTCAATATAATATAAGGATCTTTACGTAGGCGTTACTTTGGTTTACGATGTCTTTTGAAATGTTGTGATTACCGACTGCGATAAATATCATAAATTTTATGAGATATGTACATATAGAAACGCGTACGAGTACTAACTAGTTAGATGTTGGTATACAAGGTGTCCTCTAGGAATTTAAAGTAGAAAATTGCTGTACTTTAAGGAGAAAAGCGTATCCCGGTGTTTGTGTACGTGCTTCTCTTTTGGCATTTCTATATCCCTTGGGACCTAATTAAGTGTCATTAACAGAAAATTTGTGCTAGCAATAGACAGATTTTCGTTGAAATTTTTAAAATTCCTGCAACTGTACGTAGAATGTAAAATTCCAAATGATTTACTAAAACGTTGATCATATGTATTAATAAAAAGTTGACAATTTTGATAAATGATCCAAGGCTATTAATACATCTTTTAATAATGATCTTCAATTTCATATCGTCCTCTTTATCACATTCATCGCATTACATATGTTAGAATTTATGGCTTTTGCTCGGTGTAAATCAGATGCTTGACAGGCACGTTCCGTTTTAATTCTAATTACTTTTCCAATTTGCTTTATGGTGTAATTAAACTCCTGCACCAGGATTTCTTAGGGATATAATTTCGTGTTATTTCAAATCAACATGTTATTATATTCTAGGAGAATCAATAATTATTTGTAGAGCAATCTGAGATTCCTTTACTGTTTTCCTAATTTATTAATTTTTTATTAATATAATTATTTAGCGCTTAGATATAAAGGGTATCCGTGAAAATAATGCTTATTTTTAGAACGTATCATTTGCAACAAAATAATTTTTTTTCGAGCATCACTAGTTTATACAAAAATTAGCTTTAAACATTTAAAACATATAAAACATATAAAACTTCTTTTTAGAATGATTAAAAAACCATTATCAGCATTGAACTTGACCCAGTTATTCAAGAATCGTGGTGTTGCTGGCTATAGTTGCTTTTCAGTAAATAATATTTGGAGAAATCTAAAATACTAATATTTATTTCTTTGAAAACGGCTGACTTTAGGAAATGAATTTATAAGATATTTTTATTCTGCATACGTTTTTATAATTTATCCATAAATAGGTTATTTACGTGGACCAAATAATTAATCATAATTATCAATTATTATTAACAAAACAAAGATATTTATATATTTACAGTGTTTATCTCAACCAAACTTTTATTATGTATTTTTAGATTAACTTCAAGGTACTCTTAAGTTTCTTGTTAAGCAATAAACAAAATATTTTTTTATAATAAATTGACTAGTGTCAGTTACAACTGTATCGATGTTTATCACACATGTCACAAAAAAAGACGTTACTTATGCTCTCTGACATTCCTCCAAAGCTTTTTCAATTCATATCTTGCGCTAAAATCTGTGTCTCAACAAAACATATTTTAAATACAGGGAGATTCAAATTACGTAGTAAAAGACAATGACTTTTGAGTCTATTACAAATTTAAAAAAAATCCTTGGAAATTTGGCTACTTTTAGCAAAACCACTCAGTCATTTAGGTGTTTTAATTTTAGGCGTTATTATAAAATTGTTATAGTATGTTTTCACAATAAAAAAATAACCGAATTCATACACTATTGAGTTAAATTTGTAAAGTGGTGGTTTGTGACATTTAGGTATATGAAATGTTATTTCACCAAATGAATTCTCAATTTTCATCACTAATACAGTTCTAAAAATAGATGAAACTCCGATGGAACTCTGGATAGTATGTGCAGTTATTTTAAAATATTATTTAGAAAACTAATCGCTATTGCATTGTACAATGGCTTCGCTTTACGTTCCTCATAGTGAAACAACTTCTTGTTTTTTAGTCATCAATTAACATTCTATGCACGCATTGTGTTTTGCCGCGTTACAAGAATTCTCTCAATCATGTTCTTTTAGTATTATATACAAACGAGTTGGTACCGAATATAAGAATTATTTTGTAAGGATAAAAATATACAGTATGTTTCGAAATTTCGATCATACTTGAAAATGAATCGACAAGTACATATGATTTAAAAAATTATTTATAAAAAATACAATTATAGCTTTTGCAGGATATAAAGTCTTCTATTTGGATGTCGGATATTTCACGATACCGAAAAATGAAGGTAAATTTTAATATTAAAGAATAATTCTTTAATTGACCGGTTTAAAATTCAGTTTAACTGTTACAAATTTAATAATAATAATAATAATAAGAGAAGAAGAAGTAGTGAAAAAGTCTCAAATCCAGAAGATTTTCGTGTAGAGGCAGAGTCTATTGATAAATAATAAGTTCAGATACTGGAATTGAAAATTCGAATTTTTACAATTAAAAAGAGCCATAAATGAAAAGAAACCTAGAATATTGGTTAGATATGGTAGATTATGAGAATTTAACAATCATAAAACAATAGATAATTTAATAATGTTCGAGTGACGTTATATATATGGATGGTATATTTCAATATTGTTCAGGTTTTTTATCAGTTATTTACAGTAATCGGTTTAGAAATGGCTCTTTTGTACTATTAGTGTTTGCATTTCTACATAATCAGAAATCAGAAACTTATATTAATTTATTTCAATTAATAATGGAAAAATTAAATTTCGGATTACATTTTCTAGTTTTGGTTTTAAATTAAAAACCTTCAGATTCATTGTTTTGAGATGCTTTCTTAAAGTGTAATATAATCAACATATAAACAAAAGTTGTATATTAGAAGTACATTTTGACAGTACAATTAAATATAAATAGGCGAGTCTGTTAAAGATATGGAGAAATTCATATACGCGATTGATATTTGCGGTTTCTTGTTTGTAGATTATTATATTTCATTTTAAATGTACATTTAAGTGATTCATTATTGACATACATATTAGTGAGAAATAACTGCAAAAAGCAAAAATAGTATTTAAATATGAATATGAAGTTCTTAGCACTGAATATTAAATATCATGTAAATATTAATATTAGGTGTGACTAAATTTTGCTCAGAAATGGGAAATTTTACCCTTAAGTGAAAAAAAAAATCGTAGATGGTTCTTACAAAATTTGAATTTTGTGCTTATTTTCGTTTGAGACAGACTGTATAAAATGCTCGTGGAGGATAAATGCAGAACAAGTGCAAACAACTTTTGTATTGAACTTTCCAACCCATTAACTTCTAAGGCACAAATTTATTGATATACTTAAGGCCATAACTTCGATTCAAATTAATTATTACCATTATGAATATCTACAATTTTATTTTAAACAACGTTTTCTTCAGCTCGTAAATATTTTATTTAGACACGTAAAGAATTTCTTATGCAAATACTGATGATTTAATAAAAAAGACACTCCCTTAGAAGCGAAAACGTTAAAATATTTGCTTTTTAAAATTTCATTAAGTTGAAATGTACAGCATTAAACAGATAGATCCGAAAACTTCAGTTCAGTTTTTTTTTTCGTTTTGTGTTTTATTTGAAATGTTCTTTTGACCTGCAAATGAGATGGTGCTAAAAACAACATTTTGTTATTTGTGTTTGTTTAGTGATTCGCTTGTTTTCCTACAATAAGAACGTATATAATCAGAATAATGCAAAATGAAAATTAGACAATGGATATATAAACATGTAACGAAGACAGTGGAAATAAATTATACATGTTTCAGTGGCGTGCGAAAGAGCATTATTTAGAATAAAGAAATATGGTAGTTGCCAATTTTGATTTTTTATTTGTATATCAACCGAGAGTTTATAAAATATATTTGATGCTGCATATAACTAGTCCCGCAATTGTTTTTCTTATAAATCTTGTTTTACTGTTTTTCTCAATTTTCTCCTCGATCGGCTTCTTTTTCTATTACATTCAGGAGTTTCTATGCTATTATTGTGCATTTCTATTTTCTTCTATCCATTGCATTTTTCCTCTTAATATTTTTCTAAGAATCCCACGTTCCCTTATTCCCAGTCTTTTTTTCTAGGTTTGTCATTATCCATGTCTTGCAAAAATAAGTCAGGATAAGTTTTACTAATGTTTTATAATTTCGTTTTTTGGCTTGTCGAGATACTTTCTACTGTTTAGGTTTCCAGCCAATTTGTTACTTTTTGCTATTCTCAGTTCGATTTCCTTTTCCTTTGCTCATTTATAATATAGTAGAATGAATCCCTACATTCATAGTTTTCTTCTTCTTCAAAATTATGGTAGATTTGCCAAGTAATACATCTCTTTGCGATTAGTTTATCTAAAGAAATAGGTTTTTGTGAGATGAGGAAAAACTATCTTCTAAAAATTCCTACAACGGATTTCAATTTTAATTACTGTAACTTTTCAAGGAGCAAAAACTGTGACAGTAGAACGTTAAACTATGTTTTATTTACCCAAATCTAACAAATCGAAAATTATAACCCCTATTGTTGCACAATGTACTATTTTTTGGCAATTCTAAGTTGAAATCTAATCAAATAAAGAAAAGTATGCTACATTTATACCATTACAGAATTTAACAATTTCATAGATAGTTTTCGACATCAAATTGTACTTCTTTCCGAACTTCATTCGATTAAATCGTTTTCTATATACGATATATCGAAATTTAAGGTTTATTGAAAAAACAAATCTCGAAATATGAGTTGACCTTTAAATTATTTTTGAACCCGCCTCTGACTGTCCCCAAAATACGCAAAAAACTGCATACTGCAAACTAGCCAGTCTTAGTTACAAAACTATACGTTCGTATGCCAGACATATCTCTAGCGCCATATATTCTTACGAAAAACACATCAGTCTTTCGCCGGAATATCCTCTTGTATTACTTTTTTGACTGCTTAATTGTCTCAGTGCATTGTCACTGTTATTGTGGTCGTTTTAAAATCATTATTCGGAAATAAATAGAAAATAACAGAAACAATTTGACTTTTTGTTGTAAAAATAAACTAATACAACATTCCATCTTTTGTTCAAGCATTCATATTTAAAATATAGTATAATAGGATTTGCATGTCTGTCATTTCTTATGTTTTATCTGATGATGACGAAAGGTAAAACGTATGAAGTTATAAAACAATAATGAAAAGCTTTCAAATATCCTCTATTTTTCTTTGACTTGATTGTCATTAGGAAATTCAGTTCAGTGCATCTTTACCTTTGTGCCTTTATAAAAGAAAACTAAAACAATTGTTTATATCTAAATCTTCCAACTGAAAAAGATTATATAATTATTGGAAAGTTAAGTTTAATCCGTGCCAAATCACTCTCGATATGAAACTGTTATTTACAAAAAGTATTGCCCTCTTCTTGGGACCTTCAGAAATGGAGACAACTGCAATTTCTTAGCCAAGGAAATTTCAAATCGAGAATGTTGAAATCAATGATGAAGACAAGAAAAATTTCACCTCGTCAATTTCTCTAACGGAAATAGAGTTTCTAATTTCTAAACAAATAGTACACAAAAAGTGAAGTTATGTGAATACATAGAATTCAAACTTTAAAATCCAGTAAATCTTAGATTTTAAAAATTTTGCAATAAAAATTCGAAGGAAGAGTTGTTAAATTTTCCACGGTTTATTGCATTTTTCTATTTCATAGCCAACTTAAAAATAATTTTTATGACTTTATTGCAAATTATATCGAATTTTCATTCAAAACCAAATTTGACTCATCTGAATTTAGATTATATTATTATGTTCTACATAAAATAGCTACATTTTATTATTTCTTTTTAACTTTTCTTCATTTAAATTATTAAAAATATTATCGATTTAAAAAAAGCATGTCGTATAATTTTGTTACATTTGTTTTACTACAGTTAGCTGCAAATTTTGATTACAATTCAAAAATAATTATATTTGTTTACAGTTTGGAAATCCTTTATTATATCAATTGCTTTATTGGTAAGATACTGAACCAATGTTTTCCGATTCTTTCTTATAGATATTCGTTTTTCCCATAATCTGTCTTAGGAATCATATTCCATATTTCAAGCTAACTTACCTCGTAATATTAAAGAGTTATTCTATTTTATCGTTTTCTCTGAAACTTTCATTATAAAGAAAAACGAAAATATCACATTATCTTAAAAACTATTTATTTTAATTTAGTGGCTCTATTAAATTATTATCAGAACGAAACCATCAGAAGAATGAAATGGCACGTATCTTCACCCTTGATATGTCCAAGGATTGTTAATAATTATTAGATAATTCCTGTTTCCATAATTTTGTTTACCTTTGATTAGTTCTGGGGAAACAAACTCTACTGTACTACAAGAAGTTCTTGTTGATTTTGTCATGAGTGCTCAAATTAGAATTGTTCCCTGGATTATCCTTTGTGTCTTGGTTTAGAACAGACATACAAAAACATGCAGGATCGGCTTCGAAGATATTCTTTCAACAACACATTTAAAATAATTCATTTTATTACATTAGAGGTTTAAATAGGGTTTGTCCAATAAACTTAAGTCCTAGCGACTCCCATTTTTGAGATGCAGAGGGTTAAAGTTTAAAATCAAAAAATGAATATTTGCTGTAACTTCTACATCACTCTGTATTTTTTTATAAAATTTGTCACTCAATTTAATTAACTTAAGGCGTTTTTTTGGCGAAAAAGCCTTTTTAATGGGTGCAGCCAGTGTCGTACTACTGGAATAAAGATCCTCTTTCCCCCCCCCTAACTTGGAAGCTACTGTATAAATCATAGTTTTAGATTTATTTTTACATTTCATAAAATTTTCTGAGTAAATTATGTATGTATATATATTTAATGTATGAACATAATAAAATACAGAAATATTATTAGCATTATTGTGTACGTTTTTATAAACTATTTTTTTTATGAAATATTTTAAAAACAAACACTAATAATTAGTAATCCACAGCAGACTGTGCAAAATTGATTATACTTCATTCTTAAGACAAAATTGTCAACTGTTGTAAGTTTAAATTGTTCTGATGTACCCACTTTTTTTAGGTAATTTTAGGTTATTATATGCCTACATAAAAACTTAAAAGCGGTCCTGCATTTACAACACAATACAAATGACACCGTCGTTTTTTGTGTCTTGTAATGCCTATTTTACTCGAAGGTAGGAGCAATTGGAGTGTCGTGATGAGTGTTCAAGGGTGCGTTTTGTTGTTTGTCTTCAATTATTTGCGGGTTTGGTGTTTTTACAAGGGCGTGGTGTAATGTCAAGAAGAAGACAAGAAAGTAGGAGGTTGTAATAATATAGAAACTTGAATATTTAAAATAACGATCGTGTCCTTATAACTGTATTTATGTTGTAAGTGGAAGTTCTTGGAATAAAGTCGATGTGTACTTGGTGTCTCTGTGAATGTTTCATATGGAAAATAGTGTTTTTTAAATATTTAGTATATTAATTTTTTTTCGCAAGAATTACACAGTAGTTACTAAAAAGTTATTTGCAGTAACAAAAGTAATAATAATTAAAATTACGATAACATAAGTTATAACAATGAATTTAAATTGATAGCGAAATGAGGTAAAATCCAAGGGGCTTTAGTATTCGAAATATAATTTATTACTTACAAATTATGAATAACTTTCTTTTAACTTACCATATGGAATATATTTAATTTAATTCTTCATAAGTATCATCTATATTTTAAATTAAAAGAAAGAGCACTGAAATTACACACGCTTGTATGTTCGAAATAAAATTTAATTAATTGGCAAAAAAAGATACATTTTTTAACATCCTGTAGACAAATTAGCATAACACACTTAAAATAAATTTCTCATGTCTAGAAGATGAAAGTAAAGAAAATACAAGAGTTGTTTCACTTTGACATAAACGAAGGAATTCACGTCTTGTTAAATAAGCAGCTCCTGCCATCCATCAAGATTATCCTTGTTAATTTGCAAATATTTCGCATAAAATTAGTTTTTATTAATTATATAGTGCCGTTGCTTACTTCTCTGCCTAAATGCATCCGGAAAGTCATCAATCATGTAATTACGGGATGTTTTCCCATACGAGAATTTTATTTGGGAAAGTAGCAGTACATCTTCCTACAAGTGCCGTTTCATCTCAATTTATATATTTTTTATAATAATTATTAATTATTTATGTAAATGTGAAAATTATTTGTAATAGACTTCTTTTGTTTTATTATTATTGGGATATGTTTGAAGAGATTATCAAATCATCATATTTTCAAGTAACGAGAAAGTTGAGATTTTTTAAAATAATTATCTTTACAAATTGGCGCCCAAAATGGAGCTCTAAAAGTATCTGAAATCCGAAAAACTATAGAAAAAAAGAAAATAGAATTGAGAGGAGGGAAAATTGGATAAACAGATGAAGAATAAACAGGAGTAAAAAAAAATAAGATTTGGAAAAATCGATATTAGAAAATAAAAGTGATAAAGGTAATAGACAAGAAGAAGAAGAAAAAGAAAAAGTAATATAATAAAAATAACAATAGAAATTAATCCATTAAAAAAGGAAATTAAATTGGAAAACATAATGAAAATATTTGTGTTAAATAAGATTGAAATGAATAAAATGGGATATGAACTAATAGAAGATATGAATAAAAACGAAGAAGATATAATTATAAAACAGAAATTGATATTACAAGATACAAAGATAAAACAAACAGTTAAAGAAAAAAAAAGAATAGTAAGAAATGGATAAGCAATAGTAAAATTATAAAGGTATTAGAGAAAAAAAAAGCACATGTGTATATGAAATAGCAGAAGAGAGAAATTTAAAACTAAAAGGAAATTACAAACAGACATCAATGTATTACAAGAATATATAGCTAAATACGAATAACAATTTGAAAACTTAAGAACAAATATTTAGCAGAATGAGAAATAAAAAATAAACTATTCAAATGCAATAATAATAGAATATTAAGATAAAGAATAATTATGTTTAGATTTTCTAGGAAAGGAAGAATATAAAATGATGTAATAAATATAAGAAAGAAATGGGTTAAATAAAAGGAGGTGAAATGAAATATATGTATTAGAATATATCATAAATAATGTATTAAAATGTTGATGGTTATAAAATGTAATTATTATGAAATGACAAAATGAATCAAAATTATAAAATGTGGAGAATATATGAAAACGAATAGAAAGTAAATTCATTTATAAGTTGCATGATATAGAAAAAATAATTTCACAAAGAAGAAAATAACAAATAATGTCATCTGAATAATCGGTTAAATTTACTTTTTAAATAACATTAGAAAGATTATTTAGAAATTTAAATTTTGGGAATTTGTAATGATATTTTTATAGTTATTAATTTTATGTCAATATGTGTAAATGATTTGGAATTAGTTTGTTGATTTATTGTTTTTAGTATTATGTTATATGTACACAAACATTTTTACAACAAATGCAAAAATTTGTCATTCCGGATATTACTTATATAATTATCTTGATGACTAAAAGTCAATATTTATCTCGCATTATGGAAGATTTCACCATTTATGTTCTCGTAAAAACACTCATTTCTCGGTCACTGGAAATAGAATAACATAAATAATGTTAGATAAACATTTTACTAATTTGTTTGATATTTCGTGTTTAATATATTTCACCTTGAACTATAATTTTAAAGACATTTAAATTTACAGGATACCAATAAAATAAAAAATGGTCCAACCTAATTTTATTTGCTCATATTTTTCAAAATTTGGCGAGAGCGCCATTACTCTAGAAAAATATTGCTTCTGTCAGATTGTCATTGATTTATATTAACAAGTACGCGTTCCATTGTTATGACATGTGAAAATTAGTCTCCTATAGAGTTGGTTGTGGTTTTTTTTCGATCTCCTATGGGCACCGCGGGGGGCAAGGCGGGGCCGCACCTCGAAAAACATCCAGCGGTCGCCTCGTTTCAGTAATCTGAGATTGTTTTTTGTTTCGCCGGTATCCACACACGTAGCAATTGTATGGTTCTGAAGGAAACTGCACACTAATGTAAATAAATCTTTTAGTACACAGGATAGGGTTTGTATTAAAAATAAAAAAATCTTTCAGCTTGTCTCTGTACAAAACGCATATTTATTGTTTTTTCCTTCGTCAAGTTCATTATGAAAAATACTTGAGTACATCAAGAGACAACCATTCACAAGAAACTTGACATTAAAAAATTAATAATTAATTAAAAAATAATATGTTTCTCAAAATTTTTGTTTTTGTACACGGGGTAATTTTATTTAGAACGTGTTATAAATTTTAACAAAAATAAAAAAATGTTATAATGTGAAATAGGATTTCTATTCAAAAATACATCAAAAATAATTATTTTAGATTCAAAATCCAAAACTTGCCTAAACGTTGTTATTTAGTGTCCAATGAAAAAGTGCGAAAATTATAATATCAAAAACATGAAATATATTTGATAAATTATTTATTTACTTGTTTTCGAAGAGAATCATTGTGAAATGTCCTTTACAAATAATATATAGGTGTGTTCTATTTATTTGTTATGAGACAAAATTCACTTTAATTTGAAATTTCTTAACAATTACCAGGTAATAATCTTAGTGAATTACTGGTAATTTTTGGTACTCCACTGGTATTCATAGCAAGAACCATACGGAGTATCCAAAACACTAACTAACGATAGATTACCTATCACTTTTAATATCGAATTATATTACATGATTCACAAAACTTATCTGAAGGTTTGACTAAATACGAATGCATGTTCAAATTACACTGATTAATGTTTTTTGGTCAGTGTGAAATTAAAACCACCTGAGAAAATATTTTTCCAACTAACAAAATGACGTTTGTATTTTAAGTTTGAAAAGTACTCAATTTACTTAGTTACTTTGTGGCATTTTCAATGGCAATTCTAAAAAAATCGTTTTGAAAGCGTACCGAAAATAAGATTAAAAGGGTAGTCCGAACGGGCTTGACAGTGTTATCCCCTTAGATGTCGCTACCAGTATCGTTTACGAATTATTTAATTTGGCTACGCCTCGAGAAGCCCGCCGTCTAAAAATTTGTTTAAAATAAGTATTTCAATTATCGATTTAATTTGATCCTTGTCATATCTACAGAACGTCCCCGACGAGCGTAGTCTCAAAAAGAATATCGAAGGATTATTAATTCGATTTCAAAAGAAATCTATTGCTATTCAAATAAAATATCAATCATGCTCTTATTTAGGGTGTCTTATTCTATTATTCTATGTGTACTAATAATAGTTATACAATTGTGTATATGGATTTTTAATTTCTCAAGAAATATCACATAATATGGCAACTGTGCTCGATTGGATCTCGGTAGAAGAGGGCTAACAGCGCTAACAGAAAAAGCTTGAACTAAAAGAAGGCGGGGCGGGGCATATGCTAATTAATGCCCGGGAATTTTAAAATCACTAAATTCAGAAATTTTGAATGAAATGAAAATTTCAATGAAATTGCTTTAGTATTTTTCTCAAAAATTGCCAAATACTAGACCTATGTTTTGGTACGTTTTTGAAGCGTTCGAACTTCCCTCTTAAGATTGGAAAAATTACGCAAAAACAAAATTTTTAAAGAGTATATGATTTTAAAATAGATAATATTCGAAAAATCAACATCATTATTGAAGATGAAATTGACAATTTGTAAAGAGGGTATAGAAGAGGCATTTTGTCGTGATATTAACTAGGAAGAATGTAAATAGATAAGAGGGAAAATGTTCTAGCCTTCTACACGTCTTTTAATGCTATTATTAAAAATGTTGGTGGTATACTATGTAGCTATTATATTTTTGCGGAAATTTTGTTTTAGGATATTTAATAATGTAAGACAGAATTAATTCGGATGTTATCAATCATTATTATTTGGTATATTTTACTATGTTTATTACAAGGTTAACGATAGTTCATTGAAACTTGAAACCAGTCTAGTTTCTAGTTTCATATCTTTTTAAACTTCTTGAGGCCATCCATAGTCAAGCACCGCATAAACTATCGTTCTTATTAAGGCACAATGTACACATTTTTAGACAAGGGTTTATTCTAGATAAACTTCACTTTTTCTTCATAAATTAGTAGTAATATTTGTTATGAACACATGAACACTTAAGAATCTATAAAAATTTTCACTTCCCATTTTTGTATTCTAATAAAATGAGTTTATTAAACTTTCAAATTTGAAAATAAACATTTTTTCTTAAATCTGCAGAGTAAACGTAAGTAAATATATGAGTAATTCTTGGTATTAAAACAATATTATTTAATCCACCCTTTAGTTTGTCGTAAATGATTAAAGCAATAACATTCTAAACAAATAGTCGGTTGGGTAGAAGAAAAAAATTACAATCTGTAGACTTATTGTCAAATCTAGTTTATTTATAAATTGTTTGTTAAGCAATATACCTATTTAATGCAGTTCTTAATAAATCTAATGACTAAAATTCAAATAGCAGTTTTAAAACTTCCCATCCATTTGTCTTCATTTAAAAAAAGCATACTGTATATAAATGCTTAAATAGCGTAGTGGAATATTTACGCCATTTTGTGTTTCTTAGGTAAGTTTATTTTAATAGTAAAGTTCTCTCACAGTTTCAAATTAATAATTTTAACGACTTATGACTCTCATCAGTGAAAATGCGATAGATTTAAGTTATGAATTAATGCAACATGCAAATTTTGTTCGAAATTAAAAAGAATTATTCATGCGGTGACACTGCAAAGTTTATTTATTAAAAATTACTCAGTTTACCATTTATTTTGAAGAATTCTTACCTTCATATACCTATTTTATCGATAACAGCTCATATAAAATCTTTCAAGCTGAATAATTCTCTTTTAATTTAACACTAGATAAAAAAACTAGGTGAACAATATCAAGAAATTATTCCATACATTCCCTCTGAACTTTTCGAAAAGTGTGTTGCATTGAAGCCTTTTGTTACAATATTCCAGGTAAAAATATTTGCCATTTAACTGTTTGAAAGACATTTATCCCATCACCTTCTTACTAACAAACACAAAAAGAATATCAGATTATCAGATAGATAAAGTTCTTTGAAACT
Source organism: Hermaeophaga mercurialis (assembly GCA_951812935.1). Lineage (NCBI taxonomy): Eukaryota > Metazoa > Arthropoda > Insecta > Coleoptera > Chrysomelidae > Hermaeophaga > Hermaeophaga mercurialis. Next base: position 9,360,591 of record OX638361.1, on the reverse strand, counting down.
CTTCTTAGATTAAAGGGACTTGAGCCATTATTCGACATTGTCAAGAGTACGACCAACGTAATCTTGTCAAAATAAACAAAAAGTTAAACACTAGTGTACTACATGTTGATTTCTTTTTCCTTTCGAAATCTGTTATTTCCAGCCCCTCTAACATTCTATAAATTGCTTTTTGCTCACTATTAATTTAATAATCATAATTATCGATTATCTTTTTAGATAAATAAACATTCACTTGTGTAAAAAAGGACGTAACGCGTTTACAATTCTTTATGTTGAAGATCTCAACATTGCACCTTAAGTAAAACTGATATTGTTAACGTTCCAAATGGTGCAAAATGTTCCGGACATGATTTATACCGCTAATACTTATGCCACGATAATGATAAAATACCTCTGGATGGTTGGTAGTTTGTTTCAAAAAACATATGAGCGCAGTTTTATCCCGTATATCCGACCGTGAGCACTCACACTTTATCTTTTGAAAAAAGAAAGACCAGGACCGAACAAAAACCCAACATAATTGCTATAATTAGATATCGAATACTATCTAAATTAGTTTTTGTAGTTGTAAAAAAAGGGAGTGCTAGAGTAAGTGTAAAGCGTACATTCGCAGATTATCTGATTGAAACAGATTTGCGGTCAGGACCAAAAGTATTTGTATCCTTTAAAGTCGGGTTTTAGGGAGGGAAACTAGTCCCTTCTGTCTGCCGGCTAATATAGTGGCAATTCATTTGATTTTGAAACTGTTTGCATACTAATGTTTTATTCGAAAATCATGTTTGATATCGCTTATACAAGGACAGTTTCAGAAGTACTCGACCTCACAAAGAAAACATAAAAAAAAAATTGGAAAAACCATACTCCACCTCTTCATTGACAACTCTTTTAGCACTCGGCCATTTTTTCAAGTTTGGAAACAGAAAATATTCCGAGAACGCTAAATTTGGAGAAAAGAATGCCTGAGTAAACAATTCGAAATTTTTTACTCACATATTTTGGCCATCGCGATAACGGATGTGTGAATTATTGAAATTCCTTAGTGAAACAAAACTTTCTTTTTCTCCAAATGTGGCCTTTTTTCTTGATTTTGTAATTACATCGGTGCCGCGATGCGATACTTATTACTTAATTGTACTTAGACGCATTTTGCAGGTTGGTGGTGTTAAACTCAAAGATGAATTGTAGAGTAAATGGGTTTTCTCATGAGGTTCACGTGACAGATGCTTTATCAACAAAAATACGTACTCGGACTGTGTACTACTAGATTTAACAACATCGCCATTTGAATTTCATCTCTTGCGTCGAGCGGATCTAATTTTTCGATGTTTTTAAAACTGATTTTATTATTTCTTCAAGCGATTGCCGTCTTCAATTGGCACCCAGTATTGTTGTACCACGGTTTATGAGAAAATCTATTCACAATAACATTTTATGCCGTGCACAAGCATGGGAATTTTTGTGATAAAATTTACAAATTTTAAGCAGAGATTCATCAGCTGATTGCCGTATTGTATTAATACTAAAAATTAATAACAAAGTAAATTGTCATTTACCAGATTCATATACTCTCAGAACTTCAGTGTAGTAAATGACTTTAAAGAATTGAGCTATTACATTGATTACTGAACATTGCCGAGTTCATTGATCATCAGATTTGATATTAATAATTGATTATTTCACCAAATACCGGGCCAACTTTAATTGACTCTAAAAGAACACTAATTTAACCCCAACCACGTATATAAGGGTTAAATTTCAACTGATTTCAAAAATATACTTTTTCCTAAATCTTTATCATTTTATCGGTAAATTTCTTCGTTAAAAAATGTTATGGGGTTGCAATTCCGGGCAGAATGGTTTTTACAGAGGAAAATCCCAAAAAACCCTCTGAGACCCCTGTCCAGTTCTTTTAACGCGCCTATATTTTCTACAGGTTTTAATAATAAAATAATTGTTTGCTCGCTGTTTGAGGAGTCAATTTTACGTCCCAGGAATAATTTCTTGTTTCCGAAAAGACCTATATCATTTCAAAAAGATTTATTTTTTAGGACGTTTTTTGAACTATTAAATTTGTAAATTTGGAAATAAATTTTAGTAGGTACTTTATTGGGATATTCTAGATTTCCTAGAAAACAAGACTCTTTTACAGATGCGGCTCTGTTACAATTTCATCACTGAAACACTGCAATAAGTGGCATAATACTGGCCGTTGATTGTTTTTCCTTTCCGTAGATAATCAATGGAACTTATTCCACGCATACCTACGGCTATTTAAAAATTTTAGTGAAACTGAAATTTCACATTTTAGAATTTTTTATATTTATTTCCTAGTTTACATGTGCGACCAGTTATTAAGCTTTCTTGGGCTAATAATTTTGATTAGAGATTTAAACCACATTAAATTATGTTTTTATCTTATGATTAAATCGAAATACCTAGTATTCAAGAATTTGAATTTACACAAGAAATTTTATTTCGCTGCTGAATTCGCATCTGCAAAATAAAGCACACGAAGAGCGAATGAGTATGTCAGAGGGAAATCGGATTAAAGAATCGTTTTAATGGGGCTCGTTATTTTATCTAGGTGATGTGAGAGATATCGTAGTGAAGGTTCTTTCTTTATTTTCTCAATTAACCAAACACCGTAAACCTATTTGTACAAGTTCTTCAGGATAGGTCATTAAAATTATTCTTTTATTTTCTATTTTGAATGAGTAAACTCATATTACAAGTTTTGGTTGACTTGTTTTGGAACTTTTTTTGCTATGAACAAATATTAACAATATTAGTATGAACGAAAACACTGGTGATGCGAATTGTTTTGATAAAATCGTCAGTTTCAGGTCATGCTTCTTATTAATTTTAGTCACTTAGGAAGATTGAATAACCTCTTGGAATTGTATATAACTGCTGGTTTATTATACAGTCAAAAATTGAGAATTTTCATAAATTTTATTTAGGAACTGTTATAAAAAGAGACAATTCACTTATTGTTGATTCTTGTTGTTACTTTAACTGTACGCTAATCATACTACATACATGTGTTTAATAGTTATTTACGTAACCCGTTATAAAAACACTAATTTTATTTGATGAATGTAATGTTTACCAAAATAAGTGAACGAGCTGAGCTAGTTGTACAAATTTCACGAGTCAAATAAAATTAGAATTTTGATAACGTGCACGTACAAAATTTTATCCAACCCCGTTTAAAATAGAGAGTTGTGGGGTTAAAAATGCTATGGATAGGTACTACATAAACAATATTTTTCAGTGGTGAATTTTTTATTGCAAATTAAACCGAAAATGGATGAATCTGATACAGAACGTCGTTTGATACAGAAGAATCAGCTAATTTATCAATAAATTCAATAATATTCAATAAATGAAGAAGTATATAAGAATTTGAAACAGGCTGTCAAGAGAAAGGAGTAAACAATGTTTATAAAAAGGTTCTGTTGGCGCTAAAAAACCATAAAACATTTACAGTATGGAGTACCTAACAGTGTTGAAAGAAGAAGTGTAAAAATAAACATTGACATCCAAAGAATACACCTTTAGTATAATTTTTGAAGCGAAGATCTAATTTTTTTTCCGAATTATAGGCTTCTGAATTTTTTTACATAAAAATACGTTAATATAATTAGTGATGTAATTAAACATACAATTATGAATATTTTGAAGTTTCAAAATATATTTAAAATTTGACATTTCGTAAAGGAGTTTTATAAAGTATTTTTTATATAAAATACTAGTAACGTAATACTTAAATTTTGATGGTGTTATTTCGCTGATAAAATGTGACCTTTATGTTGATGAAAAGAATAAACTAGCTTGATATGTATATTATATGCCAGATCCCTCTTCGATAATGAAAAATCAGAACAGAAAATGTATTAGTAGAAAAATATGGCATGTGATGAAACATGTATAATTAAATGAGTAAAAGAAACGTCAAAAGGTAATATATATTCAATATTCGTGTTTTAATAATGTGTGTAAATTCAAAGCTGACACTGACTTTTTCTGACTAAAATTTGCAATGTTGTCAATACCGGTAATAAATTTGCTACTAGGGAATTTCATCCAATAATCTTTTTTTCTGTTGAAAATTCAATGAATTTTGGGCAAGTTACGAACAATTATTTTAGCAAGGAAGCAGATCTGTTATGTTGTACTTGAGACAAACGACTGTTTGGTTAGTTTTAAGTTTCCAAAGTGGCCATCAAACACTTCTCTGTTTGCCTTATATCGATAACTGTACATACTAGCTTTGAATATTTGTTCTTAATTAACTCAATATATTTAACATTGTATGAATCGTTTTTTTCATACTATACATGTTCTCATGTCAACCCTAAATAAACACGTTCTGTTGGTTTTAAAAATGAAATTCGACATTAAACAAATATATTCCTTTCACTTGATGAACGATAAATATATGTATGCTTTCAAAGCGTTTTCGAGCTATCCTCTCAATGTATTTATTAAAAGCTCGAGCTTTGATTTCATAATAACCGTGATTACATTACGAGTATAGCCAGAAAACTTTTGTATATGCGAAAACGTACAATTTTAATAAAACAATATTTTAAATAAATAAAAAATATATATTTTAGCCTGGTAAAAAATGAATGGGAAAAGCTGTTGTCAACACTGTTTATTGAAACGCTTTTTATAAAAAATTACAAATGTAAATTGAAACCATAAATATAGCATAAAAATTGAAAAAAGTGCACAGCTAAATAAACTTATAAATAGATATTACTACCGCTCTACCAGGCTTTTTAATTAGTTTAATTAAAAGTACACATGTCTTTTGACCACCATTATTATTAATCAATGTCAATTCCGTAAGTATAACTATTTAATTAATTATGATTTACTTTATTTTTCTTTTTCATATTTACATTTACAATGACTTTATTAATAGTTTTAGCTTGACAAGAATGCTACTCTTCATTACAATGAACGTTACACTTTTTATATACCCTCATTTTTCTTTAATATATTTCACACATTTGGAATGAATATTTGCACACTAAAATGTCATTTTAAAAATTAAAAAATAGTTGTGTGTCTACATTTTTACCCTTGAAAAAGATTCATACGTGCAAAAATGCTTATATCGAAGTAAGTACTAACATTGATTTGTCTTTCTCAAGAAATAATGACAATAATAATTAATGAAGCCTTTAATTGGAAAGTCCCTGATTCTCATAATTTCGAAAACGTTTCATTGAAATACTTTACATCTGGCATTTAGTTTTAATACTTTAATTGAAAATGCTTCTGGGAGAATCGATTTGACTTCGTTCAAGTTTAAATTAAAAAATTAGACATTGTTGTCGTCTTTTTATTTCATAGACTCTTATACTTTTAGTTGGTTTGTCAAAGTACGTACTACTTATTTCATATTCTTATCATCGCTTTGAAGAAACTTGTAAACTTCGCATCACTTAATTTTATCACAGGATGAAAACTTCTGTAATAAAATTTATAGTACAACTGGATTTTATAGTTCGATTAAGAATCTATACTTCACTATATAGAAATTGTTAAAAATAAATAAGTGAAGAACATCAATAATAAATATTTTATTTTCTAATTTATTCAGAATCAAAAAGAAGTTACATGAACATATAAATACATTATTTTAGCTAATTTATGTTCGTTTATTATTACGAAATACATTTAACAAACTCTAAATACACACAAACAAAATGTCACCCTCAAAAGTGTTGAATTTTTATATTTTTTTTCAAATCCCTGTTAATGTTGAAACTTGAAATTTTCGACAATACGTAGGCTCACAAAGGAGTAATTATGGAACGTTTTTCGGTAATACCATCACCTTGCAAAAAGGTGGAATTTGCAACTCTTATTTTGTTTTGTCAGAATTTTTTAAGGGATTGAATTTTAGAAATTAAAAACATTATTCAGAACTCGTGTTTTATTTCTTAGCTTTTTGGCTTTTTTTTTCTCCATAGAACTAATAGTTTTCGAACAAAAAAAAATAAAATTTTAAGATTTTACATTAACTCAGATTTAAGAAAAAAATTAAAAACTCAATATTAATTCTGTCGTTTCGGGATGTAACATCTCATTGAGGGTTGGGGTGAGAATTTTTTTATAAAAAAGATCCCTCATCATTTTTTACGAGTAATTTTTTCGCATAAACTTAGAAACACCCTGTAGTTATAAACCAAATAAAAATTATCCAGTTTGTTTAAATTCAGAATAATCAAGGTCTCCCTTTTGATAAAATAAATATAAATATTCTACGAATTAGAATCTTATCTGTATGATAGATACTATTTTCTAGAAAAGAGTACTTAAAACATTTCCCTAATGGAAATATTATATACGAGTATAATGTATATTCCTACTAATTATTCTGTTGATCCGAATTACTTTCTAGAAAATAATATTTTTATAACAAAACTTAAAATACACTATGTTGTATTTTATGTCATCCTGAAATAAAATACATTTTTTCTCAGAGAGCCAATCCAAATCCGTCCATGCTTTTATTTTTCGACAAATATCGTTAATTTTTAAAAAAGGAGGCTCCACCGATCCAAAATCCTATCGTCTTATTCTCTGTTTACAATTTATAAATACTTCACTTTATTAATTAATAATAAATACATTTTTAATTTAATAATTAATATGAAAATAAACAAGCATTGTAAAAAAAGCTAAATATATATTTTGATTAAAAAAAGTATATGAAAACAGAGGTAGGGGCTGTTAAATATTAAAAGGCCGTACTTAAGTTAACTCAAAAATGTAAGAAAATATTTTTGTTTTAATGGGGTAACTTTTACTTAAGAGCCAACATAATAGGGCATGAAATCGTAAATTGTAAATCTTTCGAAAACGAATATTTGATTGTTTGTCAATTGAATTTCCTTGAAATCTTTGAGTTTTAATTTCTCAAACATGATCAATTTTGGGATGATACATCAAGAGTAACTTTTCGAAGAAAAAAGTTCAAGATATAAATACGTAAATAGCGTTGCCTTATTACACACTTTTTTGTTATCGCAAAATGCACGTTTAAATTTCTCGAAAACGGTACTAATTATGAAAATGTATCAAGAGTACTTTTTTGCGTAAAAACGGCCAGGGAATCTTATTTATTACATTAATACTAACGTTTAAAAAAATATGACGTAATCATTATCATTTATCGCCAAAAACATCTCCTTAATCAGAAGAGGTAAATTGGACAAATAACATAAAATTAAGTATCTTTTTGCAAAGCTTCAATGTTAATAATTTGAAATTTTCAATCAATCATTTTCAAGATATTTTAGGAGCACATTTCTCCCTTATTATTGAGCATTCGAAAAGAAAGTATATATAAAGGTACCTTTATTTTTAGGCGAACTATCACCCTAGAATTATTGCTCGACAATTTTGGACCATCCTGTGTATAATATCAAAAAATAACCCTTTTCTATTGATGAATGGCTATATTTATTTTTCCGCGATAAGCTACAAAAACTGATAAAAATTATACCTGCAAAATGCATAAATCGGAAATACTTGACGTCAACAAACAAGAGCTTTCGTGTGATGGATTAATAAATAGAATTTTTTTACTATTTTCAACGTTCCGTTCTTACAATTTGTTAAAGTAATAAAAAACACCTCTGATTGAGTTTCTCAACCCCAGTGGTAGCTCATAAAAAATCATATTGTTTTATTAGAGCATTCGCAAATGGAAACTTGTATTTCCCTTTTATTGTAAATACGTATAAAATACTTTTAAATGTGGCACATTTTAAATAGTAAATGACTTATTTAAGCAATTCATTATAACTTATGTATTTCTTTAACTAAAATAAGTTTTTATATTAGTACACCTGGATATTTAGAATGGACGAATTAAAAAAAATCCTACAAATTGTTTTGATGCCAAAATGCTACATAGCTAGTCGACATTTAGTTGACATGGTGCAACGATAATATTTTTAAGGAAGCTTTAAATTTTAAGCTCTACTTAGTTAAGTACACCTAAAAGGTGAGTAGGTGCAAATAGCCCTAATAGATTTATACGCAGGTGTAGGCACATTCATGTTTCAATGTCTCGAGCTCCTACATTTCACTTATTAATCTTAATCTCTTTTTATTTTCAAAACAAGAAATTAGTAATTTTGAGGATTCTAATAAAACTTTCGCTCGCGTAATATTAAATAAATAGTAAATGTTATAATTTGGAAACTGTTAAATAAAATATTAGTTCTATGTACAGGGCGATATTTAACTAAATCCCTTTACATACCATCGTAACAATGGAGCAAGATTGATAGAGAAAGAACCGCATACATAAAAAATTACTCGAAAATAATTTTAATTTCAAAAACAGAATTTATTCAGCGAGTCGCTACTGCTGTTTCCGAGTAGAACAACACACGCAAGGCATAAATCACCGAGAGCATTTTTATGACAGCGCAAACCTTTATTTTACTTTCATGTTCTCTCACTCCTCGTTCTGCCTGATCTCATTCCAAAGCGACGTCTTTTTGGATTAGAAAGAAATTAACAGGGCATATTTTACTGCTCGAAATTCAAGAAAACAAGGCTTAAGAGTCGCTTTGTGATGTTACGTTAAAACTTGAAAATGCCACCGCAGAAAATTTATGACGGTCAATTCAAAATCTTAATAAAACTCGTTACGGCATGTGGCGGGGAAATAATTTTATACTTTTTGTAGTTTTGAGAATTTATATTTTTTAGGTACCTACTTATTTTGAACACCTTTCCGTAAGTGTTCAAATAATTATCAATCTAAGCTTAACATCTTTCGAAACGTGCTGTATAATCAAGGTAAAAGCAAGAAATAGAATGTATTCCCTAGACTCTAGGGGCCCTAGTCCTAGTTAAAAAAAATACTCGTTTAGGAAGCAAGTTCTTTCCACTTAATGCCCAAATCACCTTTTTATGATTCTAATGGCCAGAATGGCCTTAGAGAAGAGAAGGCCCCCAAATCACCGAAATTAAATTAGATTGACTTCTATTATACGTTGGTTGCGAGTAAGATTTGGTTGAAATATAAAGCGGTGCGCTGCTTTAGTAAAGTCAAAAAAATTATGTAAATACCATTTAGTTTTGTTGAGATGAACGGGCGCTTTGGAAAAAAGTTGATGTGAATTCGTAATCTGTGAATGAAACCCTTGCGGCGCATAAAAATATATTTTCCTCAGTCACTATTGTAATTAACAGAGTTTATCAGTAAAACACATTAAAACGATTTATGTATAAATACGACACGAACTGGATATTTATCCAACCCCCAGCACATGTATTTTATTTTAAAATTCAAAGTTAACCTACTATTTTAACTAATTGAATTGTGTGAAAAGATTTCGTTATAAGTATTTACAAATTTATTATTTTAATATTTTTCAGAACACATATTAAACAAATCCTTTTTTTTATTTATTTTATCATTTCAACCTAATATAAGTTATTAAGGATACTTAATTTATTTAAGTTACATTGATTAAAAATAATAAACATAAGAAACAATAAACATGGAATATGTGGAAAACAACAATTATGAATTAAACAGTATTGGTTAATTAAGTTACAATTTAATGGAAATTTTATTTTGGTTTAATTTACCAAGTGATAGCTTATGTATTATTTAACTATATATATTTAATTATATATAACTAATTTTTTAATTAAAAATCGCATTGATGAGATATTTTGTTTCATTATTAAAAAATACGAACTCGTTTAGTCCTTATGGTGCAACTAGTCAATAGGTCCTTAAAAAAATAATTCTTATTGTATAATTGTTCATTGTTTGCTCAAAATTAAATTAAAAATAAAAATTTGTTAATATTTTACGTTCAACCAGTGACAACGAAAATAAAAGGGCATTACTTACATTAACTCCTTGTAGGAAAAAATTTACATATTTTTTCATTTTAAGATTTTCAGAGAGGAAATAAATCAAGAAAAAAAATTACAGCGAAAAAACGAATTTTCTTTTTCTAACATGATGTATCTCATAAATTTAACACGTAAAAGGTTTATGTTTTATTAATATATTTTTATCAACTTGCTACTTCAAGTTTTGCATATTAAATACATATATTTTCATAAAAAAATTTGTGGGCTCCTGCTATACCGATCGATAATTTACTAGGCTTAGTTTTTACGTGTCCTTACACTCTGTATATCGTTTTAATTGATACTATCGAAGAGTATTTTAATTAATCTTCCTTCTTTTTATTTAATCAAGTAGAATTTAAAATATGTTAATATAATAATTCAATCTGCATATGTTAGAAGATTTCGAATACTGATAAAATAATTCTTTTACAATTCTTTCTATAAAAATATTTGTAAACACATAATAACAACTAAAAGTAGAACCATTAACTAGTCAAAGTTTTCAATATATTTGTTTTTTACTATTTTTTTATGCTAATTAAAACTTATTCAAAGATCCAATAAAAGATGTCACCAACACTACTATTCTAATAAGCAGCGTATGCCGTTGATCGACATAAAATATACGAATAACTAAAACAAATTATTAAGAACCGTATAATAATTTTTAAAAAAGTCCAAAATATGATTAATAAATATACTTAATGTAATGTGATTTTAACTCTCTTTATATTCCGTTCTTTATTCTTTACTATGGGTTAATACTATCTCTGTGAAATTTTTAATATTTATTCGTTAATTATAAATGTGACAATGTTGACCATTTTTAGTGTTTCTCATAAGTGTTGATTCAATAAAATTGTATTATCCAGCAAAGAATTTATTTTAAAAACTCTTATGCTAGATTTAGTAAAAGCCGAAACGTACAAATTCCTACTTCTGCCCTCCTTGAAATTAACCAAAATTTAACTTTCAGAATTCAGATAATATTTTAATCCACAGCAATAATGGCCCACCACCGCCCTTTTTAACTTTATTGGTTAAACAAGTTTTAAAACAATTTTTTTAAAGAATGTAAAACAAATTTGGAATGTAATTTCCTTATTATTTATATTGGAATATTTTTAATGCTTATGAGATAATTAATTCTAAATATTTACCAGTGGTAATTGAGAATAATTAACCAATAAATATATTCATAGAGAATTATCAACATTGACTTCCTTAATATTTTTAATTACTGGGATTGATAACTTCATTGACTGTATAAAACCAATAAATAATAATTTCAATGATTGCATTAATTACATCAATATCATGACCTCAGGCGTCATTATACATTTTAGATAAGCATTAAAAAATACCATCGTGTATCATAATAAAAATATAAATGCATTTTTTATTAATCAGTTTATAAACAAGTCGTTTCAACTGTTTATACTGCTCTATCAGACACAAAAAATCATAGATAATTTTGAAATTTTCATATCAAAAGTATTTTCAACGGCTTTGAAATTATTTTTCCATTGAATGGAAGAATAATTAATCTATGAAAATACCTTTATAGCTTTTATGTACTAAAACATTTTTTTATATTCGCCAAAACTGGTTCATTAATTCTTCACGGAAGTATTATAAATGGGCATTGTATTTTCGATTCAATTTAAAACTACCTACCTACAATAAATCGAAATAGATGAGTTTTAATCGGCATATAAATTAATAAATAATACGAAAGCCATTCTTTAAATATTTGATGGTGGTCCTAATTAGCTATAAATTGTAAATTATTTTATTAAACAACTTCCATTTGTTGGACACAGTTGGATACAAAAACGCTTATTGATAATTGTAATACATAAATAATTATTAATAATGTATAGAATAGAAATTAAAATCAAAATATCTATAATAATATATCATTTTAAACAAGAGGTATAAGTGTCACATATAATATAATGATTTTTTAAATCGTACAAGGAAAAGTCAAGACAAAAACCCCAATTTTAGGGGAGAAAAATCCAAGTGTTTTGGAGGATCTATTGTGTTGGATTTCAGTTTATCTAAAAGACCACACACATAGAAGGAGAAGAGAATTACCGCAAGAGGTAATAGAGGAAGCGATAGAAAAGACTTGCAAAATGGAGAAATTTAGTAGCGGAGACAAAAAACTATGGGAAGCAGTAAAAGATAATAAAGAATGTTGAGAGTGGCAACGACTGGAAAAAACCTGGCCCAAGTAAGAGTGCTAAAAAACCTAGAAATAAAGAAGATGATGATGTAAAAACCAATTTGATACACTAGTCCAATATAAAGAAAAGGCTGATAAAATATCTGGAATGGAGGAAGAGGATAAAACGATTTAAAAGGCACCACCAGTAGTAATCGAAGGGCAGTCCAGTGGATCATTGGAGATTCGTAAAACGGGTAAGAAACTCTATTACAAATTACAAATTTTCAATTCAATTTAGCAGAAACAACACAAAAATTTTCTCTGAAAAAGTAGTATTATACTAATACAGACAAATCTGATAGATTAAAAAGAATTGTGCTAAAGGCTGTACCAAATGTGAACACAGAATATTTAAAAAAGCAACTAGAAAAGGGTGAACAAATAAGAATAGAGAGCATAACACCAATGAAAGGTAAAGATCCGAATGTTAAAAGTTCTAGTTATCTTGTAACCGTCAAAAGAGATGTGAACATAAAAGCAATATAAGAGAAAAAACAGGGTAACTCAATCCTACAATTGCCAGAGATTTGGGCATTCTCAAATAACACAAAAGAATGTCAGCTAGTTAAATCCGAAACTAGCCAAACAAAATGTAACTACCAAGGTAACCACACAGCGAATTATAAAATGTGCCCAATTTACATAAAATACTTAGAAATGATAGAAGAGGCGAGGAATAAGAACGAAAGACAACGAAAAATAGAAATCAAAGATCAAATAAAATTCGATAGCAATACGGTAAGACAAGGTCTCTCGAATAGTCAGATGACGAAGAATAACTTAAATACAAATACACAAAATCAATCTCTAAACAAATATATAATGAAAGACAAATAAAATAAGTACAGGAATTAACTAAAGAAATAAACCAACTTATGAATTTGAATAAAATTGTTAAGTGAAGGGAGAATTAAACCAAGCTAAAAGCTATGGAAAAAGCTACGATATTTTTAAAATATGGAGAGATTTACGATGAAAATTAAATATTAAATGTAAAGAAAATAATCTTAAAATATAAAAATAAAAGGATTGATGTATGGATCAAATTAAACAAATCAAAATTCAGTAAAAACTTCGACTAATACCGTAAAAATAGCGTGAAATAAAATAATAATAATCTGATGGTTTGGGGAACAAATAAGAAAATAAAACTATAAAAGAGAGACATTTAACTCAGGAAAATAATAGGTATAAAGGCCAAAGTCTATTATTATTATTATTATTATTATTATTATTATTATTACATGGAAATTCTTAACTTTACCTTTGTCCTCCAACAGATCTGTTCGATTTATCTATTCTTAAATTTATTTCTTTATCTTTTCATATTTGTTATGTATCAGATATTTAAATGCGTAGATGTAATTATCCATTTCTTTTATTTCCAACATTTCTTAGGCTTAATCTGAATATTCAAGTTTACTTTTCCGATATTTATTTTTTTAGCTTTTTCAATTCCATTTATTTCGTATTTTCTGTATTCATTTCTATCCCCATCTCTTTTATGAGAAAAATGTATCATTAAGACAGATCAAATCCAAATGTGAAATAAAATATAGTGTTTGGAAAATAACATAAAATTCATTAATTATTTAAACACGTCGCATACCATAAACCTTACATTCTAAGGCGCGGTATTAATGCCTAAATAAATAAAAAATTTATTTCGTGACTTTTAAAGTTTGGCTTTCAACAGAATTTATCAACTGTGGCCAGTTGTTTTATTAAACTCGATCCATAACTCGCCTTTTGTCAGATATTCAACAGCTCGCGAACAAACTTCATTATGAGACAAGTATAAGGAATAATGAACTGAGTTCATGAGTTTTAGTTTAAACTTCGGAACTTTTCTCAATACGCAATAAAGTTAGAATTTGGTATACTTGAAAATAAAATAACCGCATTCAGATGATACAATAGAACCACAGAAATTCTAACTAAGAAATTAATACGTGAAATTAGTTTTAGATATTTCCGCATTCGCACACAATTTGGTATGTTTTGTTTTTAAACAAATGGAAATATTGTAATGATAGTTTGTACGCTCACTTTGTAGAATATATCTATTATAAATGTAACAGATAAAATATACTTATATTATAATTTTACTATTTTTAAAACTTTTTAAATTTCTTATGGCAATCGTTTTACTCTTTGGCATCGTCAGATTAAATTTATAATCTATAATAAGTAAGATAAAGTTCTGTGAAGAAAAATTGGTAATCAATTATTTAATTTTCAGCTAATTTTCAAATTAGAAAAAAAATAATCACAAAAATAGAACATTTCTTTCATTAATAAAAACTAAAAGTGGATTTAATTATACACTATGTATAAGGTCTTTCTTTTATTATTTACATGAATGTCAAATTTATGTAGATACTTAAGCACCTACGCCCATGGATCTTCTTTGTTTCTTGGATTTTTACGAGCTTCGTTTGAGGTTTTTCAATTTAGAATAGAAATATACTAGGTGTTTCTTTTATTTGAACTTTTTAGACTTATTATTCATACATTTACATATCCATTATATTTTATTTATTTTATTTGTATTATTCTTTTAATAATATTTTCTTTTTTTGTAGGTAAGGACCAAAGACCAGTGATATATGAAGTCAGGAATCGCAAAGTCAAATGGAGCCGTAAACTTAGAGGTGAGTTTTTAGTGTGAATTGTAAACCACTCATCAAATTTTTACTACTACAACCAAACTTGTGGCGAAGTTTCATATCTAATTGTACATATATTTAATAAAAGAACGAAAATGACATGGACGTTTAAAATCAATATTTCACCAATTTTAGGCGTTTTAAAAGAGTTTCATAAGTACAGTTTGCAATTATAACATTAACAAAATTATTGTAATTTAATATATCTTTGTTACTTAACAAAAACTTGTTTTTGTTATCACACACTCCATTGTAGCACATTTTTAAAAAATTAAGACTAATTTGGGCTTACATTGTATAGGTATCCATATTTTTTTTCCAGTCAAACGAAACTAACTAAAATTTCGTTATAAAAATGAAACTAGCTACCAAAGAATTTACTCGTTTTGTTTAATAAGATATGTCTTATTATTAGTTTTAATTGCGCTACCCTATCTTATTATCCTCTTTTAGTATCTCAAAATATGATAGATATCGAACCTCTCCACAAAATTGGGATAATCTGTGTGATATATATATTATTGCTTATTTAAACTAAACGTGAAGTTATTTATAATGCTTTTACTCCTATTTCCCCCACAAAAATTTAGTTTTACACCTTGCCTCACATAGAATAGAAATCTGTGTTCTCGAACAGGAAACTGTATAGAGTGTACCTATTTGTTGGTAGATGGCGCTCGGATATCAAAGTCTACAATTAAATTGTAGAGTAAATTAGATATCTACTTTACGCCATATTTGAACCACGTTATTTATTCGAATCCCGGGAACTTTAACCATTTTCAATTATTTGAGCCATTTCACTGTTTTTGTATTATAATGAAATTTCAGTAGATTAAAAAATCTATATACAGTGTGGCCACTTAAAACAGTTCATTCTGATATTTGACAGTATTCATACGATTTTTAGAAAATGGTGAAACACGTCGATTTTATTCCAAAGAGGATACATTTTCACCATACAGACATCTGTCATATGTCAACCCGCTCTCTTTCACGTCTCCAACCCCTTAATTTTAAATAGGGAATATACCATGTGTGACATATCATTAGAAAGATATTAACTCTGTTTTTAAAAAAAATCTTAATTAAATTAAAGTCTAATACATCTTAAATATTAAACGCAACGCCTATGTTTGGCTAATGTGGAAATAATTTCAACTCGTTCTGCAATAGAATAAATAATTTTGGAAGTAATAAAAAAATACCTTCTTTGTTATTTTTGACATGATGAAAAATATGTGACAGATTAGCCAAACATAGGCGTTTAATTTTTAAGAGGTATTAGACTTTTAATTAGATTAAAGCATTATTTACAAACATAGAATTAATACCGAAAGAAAAGTCATTGTATGTTATATGGCTGATTAATCCCATCCCAATAGCTTTGATTGATATATTTAAAAATAAGGGGTTCGGAACGTGGAAGGAAGTGGGTTGACATATGACACATGTCTGTATTGTGAAAATGTGTCCTATTTGGAATAAAAATCGACGTGTTTCAGCATTTTCTAAAAAATCTAATGAATATTGGCAAATATCAGGGTGGACTGTGGACTGTTTTAGTAGTCCACTCCGCATTTGCGAGCCCCTTACAGTTAAAAGGAGCCTAATTTGACTCCCTATTCAGGTCTAATGAAATATGAGGTACCCTATCTTTTAAAATTATATAAATAAAAAATGTACAAACAAAACGAACTTTTCTTTGCTCTACCAATAAGTTATTTTATTATTACTTTACTAAATATATCCGACAAATAATCAGATACTTCAATTATCTGAGGAGGTAAAATTTTATCGAACAAATTAATAAATAAATTTGCCATTGTTACATATACACTAAAGTTTATGCAAGTCGGTTCCTATTTGTTAAAGTACAAACTTTCTCTTCGTTTATTAGGAAACTATAAACAGGATTATTAAATGATTATTGATTATAAAATATTTTGCGTAACAAATATTCGACATATCTACTTTAAACTGTCGTAAATTGCAGACTCTTTTGACTAATATATTGTAACGGTCTAAAAAAAGAAATCAAATCATTTAATTAATGATTAAACAAAAATTGATAGGTACAAACACATCAATCAAATAAAATTGGTTTGAACAATATAAGAACAATTTCAATGATTTTTATGTAATACTTATAATACTTAAACTAATCAAAATGTCTGTAAATTT
This sequence comes from Hermaeophaga mercurialis, assembly GCA_951812935.1. NCBI lineage: Eukaryota > Metazoa > Arthropoda > Insecta > Coleoptera > Chrysomelidae > Hermaeophaga > Hermaeophaga mercurialis. The sequence goes on along the minus strand of OX638361.1, from coordinate 9,343,590 downwards.
AATAGAAATTTTTAATTAAACTTTGGTCACTACTTAGATATATGTAAGAATTTAAAATTTTTCAATTATATTATAATAAAATTAAAGTAATTCATTGGAAAAAAAATAGGCTTTGTTTTATTTAAATAAACTAAATTTTAATGCATAAATAAAAATTATAATGCCAAGATGCAAGTAAAAACCTCATATATTAATTATAAATAATTAATTCTTTAGATACATTCAAGAAAAATGTATATTGTTGTAATTTGTAATCAATAATTTATTTCATGTTTAAATTATTAAGTGTCAAAACTAAAAAACATGATTTCGAAAAACTATTTAAGCTCTCTCGGAATTTGACGGAGCTCTCTTCTGAAACAGAAAACTACCTTGTTAATAATAAATTCAAAATTATTACTTAACATTAAATTCAAATTTTCTTAAAAAAATAATCACATTAAAAATTGTTAATATTACCCGTTAGTTCTTTATTATCATTGAAATAATTACTTAAATATAAACTGTATTTTGTGTAACCCCAAAAAAGTAAAAATATAATAATCCTTATCTGTTGTAGATGGACTCTTATTAGAGAATGAAATTTGAATTTTTTTTTGAATATTTGGCCAGTTGGAATGTGATAAAATGTGATTTGGGTCAATGGCCCTGATTTAACGAACATTTTGAATTGATACATAGGAAGTGAGAAGAGTTGGACTTTTCTTACAGCACAAAAAACTAAGTGGTAACTGTTGATGATTTTAACTTTTTTTTATTTCCTTTTTCTTTGATTAAAATTAAATTTTTATAATTATATTATTTATATTGTTTGAACCATATTTTTATTTGAACTCACCCTGAGATAAGGAGTCGATTGCATCTCATATAATACTTATTAAATTCATACCGGGCATAATGATAAAAACATAACTATAATTAAATTTATCCCATTACAATATAGATTCAAACTTATTATACCGTATGTACTACTTAAATTAATTTCCAACTATTTATCACAAATGTGGTTTCATGACGTTTTTTAAGATAAATTATAAACGTGAAAATTCGAAATGGATTTATTAAAATATTAAAAATAAACAATTTATCAGAATTTCTCCAGTTCGATGCGTATTTACTTAATTCCAACATTGAAGCAGAGAATCTCCGAAAATTCTATTAGCTGCATATAGAATTTAGTGTAAACGACTTAATATTAAATTATTAGAAAATACAATTAAGTGTGCTAGTTCGTGTAATTGATGATTACGATTATGTTCTTTATGTTCGGGCTATTTAAAAATTGATAATTCCAATAATAACGAAAGATACAGTTATTTAAATAATAAAATTTATTTTGTGAAGGCATGATATGCCAATATGCTTTCATGTTTATTCAGAATAACAGTATTTAATTGAAACATAAGAGACCATTAAATGTTCGGAAAAAATCACAATTCCAAATACAGTATTTATGCCGATTTGGAATTTTTTACGTTTCAATTTATTTTCCAACATTGGGTTTTAATTCCATTGTTGAAAATGGATCGCGGTAATGCAACGTCAAAAAAAAAACGGGATTTGATTGTAAACAAGTGTGCCTCGAGCATAAAAAAATGCTCCAGACTTCCAATTAGCAAAGTCTAATGTATGGTCCATAATAATTTTTTACTGTGAAAATGAGCGTAAAAGACAAAAGTCCTGGTCGACCCAGGTTAATAACAGAGGTTTTAAGAAGAGAGTTGATTTGAATTTGCCAAAATACAAAACAAGATAACATTGAGAGAAGTACCTTTTACTCACACAAAACATAAAATTAGCTTGGTGCAAGGAAAGAAGAAATTGGATATATCTATATATAGAGGCAATTGAGTAAGGTTATCTTCAGTGATGAATCTAACTTTCATGTAGATGTTCAAAAGAAGTGATTAGCCAGCATTAAGAAATTCTTGAAGTATTGATTCCAAGCTTTTTGAAAATAAATATTTTTTTTTTCGACAGGATTGGGTATTCTGTCATACAGCTAAACTACGAATAACTGGTTTCATGGTCATAATGTGGCAGTAATTGACTGGCTTAGCACTACTAAGGACTAACGTAATTGAAAAAATTGTGGTAAAATTTAAAAACGAAGTTGGGAAATAATCTCCAAGGTATAAAAGAAGGATTACGTCTTGAAATTTGAGATAAGTGGGATTTAATTATTCCAGATCCAGAAGATTGTCAAAATGGCAAAAAGAATTCAACTCGTTATAAGAGGGAAAGAGAACTTTGGCACCGTATTTAGATATTCAAAATTTATTTTGTCTGAATATTTAATGGTCTGTTTACCATTGTCAGTTGTCAATTTATATTGAATACAATGTTTTCCTTCTAAGCAAATATCAGATCATTATTTTCCAGTATGATATTTACATGCAGTTGAAATATCTACACATTAAATCTAAGAAATTTTTAAATGTGGCTTTTATTTTTCGAATAAGTAGTTTTCTAATAAATATTGGGATTAAATTATACAAAGTGGAAATGTAGTGTTTAGTGTTCGTGTATATTATCTAGAAATATGTTTATTATACACTACTCAAAACAATTATCGCATATTTTGAAAACCCTGTACAAAAGACTTTATTCATAAAACTGGTAAACTAAGATTTTTAGTACTAAAAACATAGATCTTTTTTATGCAAATTCCGGCAGATATGGGTTTTTATATTGTTCTTTATCATTTATTCTGATGTTTTTCTGTATAACTACAAAATGCTAAAACCTTTACTTATCAATGGCACGAGTATTCGATTAGTTGAACTTAGACTTTCGCACGAAATTATTAATTGGATGAAATTAGAGTTATGGACGATAACAACAGACGTCTTACTAGACATTTAACAGATGCTGAAGCACAAACGGCTGTTACTCTGTCAGCTGAGGGTTACAATCAAGTCCGAATAGCGCAAATTTTAAATGTTACCCAGTCGTCAGTAAGTAGAGTGTTAAGGCGGTATAGGGAGACTCAGGCATTTTCAAGACGTCCTGGCCAAGGCCGTAATAGGGTCACAACTGCAGCGCAGGATCGATTTTTGCTTTTGCAAACTTTAAGAAACCGTTCAACTACAGCTAGGAACTTACAAAATGCCCTAAGAAGAACTTACCAGGTTAGGATCAGTGATCAAACGGTTAGAAACAGATTGAGAAAATCTGACTTAAGGCCAAGACGACCAGCAACGGGACCACGACTCACGAGGCAACACCGCGTACGCAGATTAGCCTTCGCCAGAGAACACCTGAACTGGAGAGCAGCTGATTGGCACACGGTCTTGTTCACCGACGAGTCCAGATTTACTCTCTCAACAAATGACCGTCGTGTAAGGGTGTATAGAAGGCCTGGAACCCGATTTGTACAGGGCAACATTCGTCAGTTGGATGCATACGGTGGAGGAGGCATTATGGTTTGGGGAGGAATAAACTTTCGTGGACGCACTGATCTCCATATTGTACAAAACGGTACTTTGAATGCTGAAAGGTACATTAATGATATCCTTCAAGAGTATGTGATTCCTTTTGCCCCATTTATAGGCGATAATTTCATATTAATGCATGATAATGCCCGTCCTCACACAGCACGCATTGTGACGAGGTTCTTGCAAGACACCGATATTAATATCATGGATTGGCCAGCAAGGTCACCTGACTTAAATCCAATTGAACATATGTGGGATGCACTTGGAAGAGCCGTTAGAGGAAGATTAAATCCACCTGAAACTTTGGAACAATTGTCTGAAGCTCTTATAGAGGAATGGGATAGAATTCCCGAAGCTTATGTTCAAAATTTAATTTTAAGTATGGGGAGGCGTTGCAGGGCAGTTGTAAGAGCTAGAGGGGGTAATACTGAATATTAATTCATGTTTTGTAGTGTAAAATGCATTATGGTCGGACAGTAATGTTAATTTTGTTCTTTGGTTTTAATGCAAATAAAACACTAAAAAATTAAAAGTGGCCTTATTTCGTTACATTTTATGTAAATTTTGCAACACTTCGTAAAATCCCTTAAAACATGTCCTTATTCGATAAAAAATATATAAATCAATGTTATTTTTATTTGATGATTAAATATAGACATTTGAGAAAATATGCGATAATTGTTTTGAGTAGTGTATGTATGTGGAATAGTTCGATGTTTTAATAATTATTATTCATCGATACATAGTTTAGAAATACATTTCTTAAATTAAAACTTGTTAGGTTTATACACTAATTTTAGGAATTAAAATACCAATTTTAATCTATAGGGATAAAAAAAAAGTAATTTGTCTATAGTAATATAGTAATATAGTAGTATAAATAGTAAGTAGAACACCTGCTACCAACTACTTTTATTTATTAAAACCCGAATTAATTACTTTTCAAAATTATATTTAATATTAATTATATCAAATATACCTACCATAGACTTGCTATTTATTACATATTAGCAATGGTAACATTTAAGGAATATATATTTTTAAAATTTTACTCACATAAGTCATTTAAATTCCTCGTTATATAATGTACAGTGAATAAAAACAAGCGTTATCCCTAAAAACTATTTGAGAATAATAAACATATGAAACAATTTAAAAAAGTTTCATGTTTTAGTCATTAAAAACCTACATTCAAAGAAATGTATATGCCTTTTTTTCTTTTAAACGTTATGCAGATCCCATTTTTTCGTTGTAAAAAAAATAAATTACAACGACTATATAAACACTTAATAGATTTATATCAAAAAATAATTGATAACTTTGTTGACAAAACGCCTTTTAAACTTAAATATGACATGGCATCCTTATTCTCTGATCACACATACAACATCTATTTTCCTACCTCCCCGAACATGTTTGTCACCTCTTCATTCGTTGTTCCTCTCTATCAATTTTCAATATGTTTTCCTTTATATATAAAAATATATATAAACTCCTTTCTTTCCCATCTTACTAAGTTTTCTTTGTCTAATTTTTTGTATTTATGATCTTAACTTTTTAATATTTAATATTTTTCATACAAATCTTTCTTTTTTAATTCACTATAAATTAAATGGGATTCTCATACAACAATTTTGAATTATTTCGTCAATAAATATTATTGCAAGAATTATCTACTTGAGGAATTCTCAAATTAGTAAAATTAACAACCTAAAGTATTATTTAAAGAAAAGCAACTAAAGCCGGCAACACCGATAATTCAGTCAAGTATAAAAAATGGTTTTTTAAACGTTCTAAAAATAAGTTTTTATTTTAGTTCACCCAAATATTTAGAATGGTCCTTTACAGGGGATGTAGGAGACTGAAACAAGTATTTACTGCACTTATTACACGATAAAACGATGTCTACCACTACTTTTTTTAGGTAATATACTACACGTTTCCAACCATCATTGGGACACTGATACAAAACATCGTGGATTAAACGATCCCAAAACACAATTTTATGATTCATCAGGTACAAATTCCTTGGTTACATGACACATATTTTTATTAAAAGTATGAAGTGTTACCACGTAAAAATTTTCGAATAAATGTTTAAAGTGAATTTTTGTGTAAACTAATGATGTTAAAAAATAAATGTATTCGAATATTTTGTTGCAAATGATACGTTTTACATACCATTTAAAAATATGCATTATATTTAAAGTTATTATTGTTTTTCCATTCTTGTATAATTTTTTTTGTTCTTTTTGGTCTTGGTCTTATTTTCTTTTTTATTTTGTTTAAATTGGTTGACTCGACCAATTTATTAGCACTGGTCTTAGGGTTTGAATCCCACTGTAAATTCTTATTATCACTGCTACTATACACACCTGTACCTCTCTAAATAGAAAAAGTATTTTTTGGCAGTACTAGTTAAATTAACGCACCCCCGCTTCAAATCGTACCTCGATTGTATGGGCGGTGGTCGTTGTCTGTGGTGTCATGATTAAACCTCGTGGTCGAAATTTACATGGTCATCATAATAACTAATCTGACGACAACCGATGGCAACGTGTTTGTTTACCCACTTATTTCATCGCCCATAATTATTGTATCGAGCTGATGATTACTTTTCGTTGTAAATTGAGTCATCGGGGAACAATAAAAAAAGATCATGAAGAGCTTATTATCGGTTACACAACTGATTTATTGGGTGTTGTTACACAAAGCATCGTTGCTCTACTAAAATTTGCATTAATAAAGATTAAAAGAGGTATAGTTAGTTGCAAAATATAATAATTGGACTTCCCAAATCCCCAAAGAACGGCAGCGATTTCGATAGTATGACATTAAAACCATTTCGAATAGGCAATATTAAGCCTTATGTTACTTGTACATTCGTCAGACTTTCAGTAGAAATTTCTGCTGCATTGGTACGCTTTCGTCATGTTTAGTACTATTTGTAACAGGGTTGTATTTCGGCGAACTGCTTAATACCGGATAATCTTCGACAATAGTGCTATCGTAATCGCGTTAAGATATTATTTTATTTTTGAATTTGACAGAGTTAAGATGTGTGATTCAGTAAGTGAAGAATATATTCCCGAATTTGATATTTTACGATTGCCCCCTTATTATTGTGTACTAAATCCCATAGAATTGATGTGGGCTCAATTAAAAAAAAACGTTCGAGAAAATAATATATCACCAAACTCAAGTGTCAGTGTAATAGATCTAATTAAAGACTCATGTAATAAAATTACTGACGAGAACTGGAAAAATGCGATCAAACATGTAAAGACTATTGAAGATAAATATTTTAATTCAATTCCAAAAATAAATAGTCTTATTATAAATTTGGATGATAGTGATAGTGATAGTGATAGCGAGCTTAATTCTTTGTAATTTCTTATTTTTATAATGACTGTTTCAACCCTCACTTTGTTTATATATATTCTTATTTTTAATCAATAAAATTTTAAAATTTAATAGTATTGCATTTATAATAACAAATAACTAAATTAACAAAAATGATAAATAATAAATAATTCTTTAGGATTTATTTATATTCATTCTTATTATTCACAATCCTAATGCCTACCCTGCCCATGAAGAGCTTATCGAGGGATTTGGAAAGTCCATTTCTTATATTTTGCAACGGACAATAGGGCTTAAGATTTTGTATAGTGAAATTTTGGAGGTAATTGTGGCTTGAAATGCTAGTGTAATAAATAAATTTGGGCTTAACTATTTATCGTTGGTGTTGCAATGTTTTAGATTGTTATAAAATAATCTTACACATTTTGGCAGTTTATAACGTAGTTTAATTATTAGATAATTGATAGAGTATTGCATTTAGAACAGATACAATGAAATATGCGGACTTCAGTCAACGTTTTGCTTTATATTAAAACTTCTTCAAGACAGAAATCTAACATGTTAAGCGAACAAGCAATGAAATTTATAAGAAATAACTTTTAACTTTTAAAAATTTTTTAAACAGATGAGATATTAAGAATGGCTCTATTAAATAAATAAATTATGACTTTTTATTATTATTTTAATTTTTGTTTTAATCAGAAATTTTATTATTTTATTAGATTGTGCGAAAAAAAAGTCACATGAATATAAACAACTAAGTTAACTTCAACATAAACTATTAAACTATTAAAATATAAACAACATAAAAGTAAAAAATTCTCAGGGTGGGTCTAATTTCTGCGATAAAAATACATATTAAAACGCTTTAGAAGACTGTGGAAATTCAAGATAAGTATTATTTATCTTTCCATATTTATTATGAATAATTTCCATAAAGTAAAAGTTGAAAAATTTATTGAAAATTTCAGATTATTTATTTTTAATGTATAATTTGGCAATTCTTCAACTTATTCATATTATTTTTAAATTATCACATGAACCGATTTCTTAAATTACTCTAAATTTCGTAACAATAAACATAAACCAACTGGTTGGAATTTTAACAAAGATTCTAAAGACATCTGCCATTTTTTGTTTGATTATAAAAAGAAATAATAACATTAATGAAGAAAAGAGTTACTAAAACAAAATCCTCTAATTAAAGAGGAACTGAATATATAAAATTGTAAAGTAAATGGAACTACTTAAAACAACATAAAAAGACAAAAAATAAATATATATTTTATCCAGAAATGCATTCCAAAAAATTTAACTTCGCTAAAATTAACTCTATTATTTTGACATGATTTATATTTATTCCTCGAAAACCATTGGTAATATAAAATTTTTCAAGAGAAAAGGAAGTTTTAAGATAGATAGAGAAATCAATTTTTTTTTTCTAAACTGTAATATGAACTATAAAAAAAATTGAAAATACTTAAAGTTGCTAATTTCACTCATTTCAGGAACTCTCAAGGAGAATTCTTGTAATTATATATATAATTATATTTCTTAACAAAATCATTAAAAATTGTTATATAAGGACCCCATTTAAGCTGCAGTAAATTAATAACCAAAATTTTGTAAGAAGAACCCCCCTTCGATTATTTATAATTACATTTTTAACTGTAACTGCAATTATAATAAGTTTATTTAAAAAATAAAAAACTTGTAAGAGAATAGAGGTAGTTACATTTGCCTCTAAATATATTTAAAATATTTATCCATAAATTATAAATAAGCCAAAGAATTTTGCCCAAAGCGGAAGAACTTTTATTCTTTTACCTAACGTGTTCGACAGTAGTTTCAGACCGATATTTCATAATAAGTCCAATAATAAAAATTTCGCATCCTGTTTCCGATTTCATCATGAAACTGAAAACCAAACTGTACAGGAAAACGAAATATAAGAAACTTGGAAATATGAATCATTTTTCAAGACTTAATTTTAGCTGTTTTTCTGATTTCCTTGACAGAATTGCTAAAAATAGATAAAAGAAATATTGCCCATTTTTATTTTTATTAAAAGAAAGGAATTAAGAAATCCTTAAGTTAACTACTTCACTGTGATAATAGTAATAATAATGATTATTATTATTCCCAAACCGAGCATAATTTTTCTACCTATTTTAAAATAAAAGAAGCCGAAACTGGATTTTGGTTGGAACGAATATTAATATGAAGTAAATATTGATTAATAGAAATAACATTTCTGTAATAATATCATAACAACTTCCTGATTTTCATTATGAGCGTGGCAACGTAGCGATCAAACTAAGACCGTATCCTTCATTCTGCCCCTGTTTTTATAATTTTTCGGCACACCTTTTCCTGTTCCTGTAGTATACTTTTATATTCCGAACTGGTACGAAAAGCATTTGTAAATGAAGTGGGATTTGAATTACAACATTCGCTATTTCCTTACTTCACTTTCAATAGACTCTACCTGTAGATCAGCGTACCGGCTATTGGCTCGTAAAACTAACAATACAGGACAAAAGTGCAATGAGATATAGAGTTTGATGTTTGACTGTTTTATTGGTACTTTATCAAGATTTTACTACCGTTTGCGAGCAGTAAAAAGGGTTTGGTGGCCACTGTCAATAATTATGTAATATTACACTAGTGTGACATAATACGATTATAGTATAATCAGATAAATGACGTTACTCCAATCTCATACGAAATAGATTATTCTTTAGTCTTTTTCTGTGAAGTAATTTAGTTTTATTTGTATATGGGTTATGCAGGGTGTTCGCGAAAATAATGCGCATATTTAGGGTTAAGGCATAAAAAAGTATACAAAATAAAAATATCTTTTTTTTAAGTCACCCGTTTTCAACTAAATAAATATTAGTATTTTAGATCTATACAAATATTATTTACCGAAAAGCAACTAAACCCGTCAACAGTGATAACTCAGTCAAGTATAAACATTTGTTTTTTGAACGTTCTAAAAATATTTTAGTACACTTAGATATTTGGTTTGGTCGACTACAGGGGATGTAGAAGAGTGGAAAATGTATTTTCAGCAAATATTACACGATCCGAATTATTTTTACCACTACTTTTTTTAGGTTTCCAACAATCTTCGTGATAATGATACAAAACATCGCGGATTAGTTTAATATGTCGTGATATTCTTCATCTGAATCTTCGGTAAACTAACACAATTTTATGATTCATCAGGTAGAAATTGCTTGGTTACATGACACATATTTTTATTAAAAGTGTGAGGTGTTGCCACGTATAAATGTTTAAAGTCAATTTTTGTGTAAACTAATGATCTTGGAAAAAAAATTTAGTAGAATATTTTGTTGCAAATGACACGTTCTACGTACTATTTAAAAATATGCATTATTTTCGCGGACACGCTGTATAGATGAATATATTAAAGTCAAGAAGGACATATTAAATAAAATTTTATGCATCAACATCCCGTCAAATTCGGATTTAAAAGAAGCTTTTCAAATAAATCCTCCTTTTCAAGCCAATCTAACATAACTTTACCCTCGTTATCCATGATCCTGAAGTGAAACCAGTTAAAACCTGCTACCAATTTGCATAATCCCTTCAATTTATTTCAAGTAAACATTATTATCAACAAATAATAGTAGATGATATATTTTTTCATTAGAATAAAAGGCCCAAAAAAAGAAAAGAAGATAAAAATGCAACCTTTTTGTTTTTGTTTAGTTTTTGTGTAATTGAACACCTTATTGCATTTTAAATGATTTGATGAACCTAACTGAACAAAGGAAATTTCATTTTATGAGTTTACTTAAAAATTTTCCGTTCACTTTAATACTTTATTATGCATTAAACAAGTTTATCAGCGGATTATATTTATTTCGCTAATATTTCTAATTAATATTTTACTCTAAAACAAGCTCGTGTATAGAATATGAAATATAATTTAAGACCCTTTAATGCGCAGTAGACGAGACTTATATAAAGTGCTCTTTTTCAACAATATGTAATATAAAATAAATTCAGAAAATACCTGACCTTGCTCTCTAGCCGAGACACCTGGTCCAAATTTCTATATTGCTGGACGAACACTTAGACATAACAAACATTACAAATGCAGTTAACAATCAATATTGGAATAAATAATTTCAATCGTTTTACAACATTACAATATATTTTTAAATACATTAACTTTGTCTTATATACTCTTTTGGGTATTTTGTCTTCAAGCATATCACATATATGTCCACACATCTTCAATCGTGCTTCTGTTATTTGATCACTAATAAGCTTGATTTTTAGATTTTCTCTGTATATTTAATTTCATATACTATTTTTCTTTGTTTTATTTTTAGGATTTCATTAGAAATTGCGTTTGTCTGGGTAATTTTTTTTCATTTAATTTCAATGTTTCAGAGTTATAAAGAATTTTAAATACTTTTTTTATTATTTTAGTTTTTATGTATGTTGGTACTTCTTTCTTGACTAGAAATGCCGTTTACATTGCATTAAATATTTTTCCTGCTTTTCTCAACTTTTTGTTTATTTCCTGTTCAAGTTTACGATTATTCTCTTTCATAGTTTCTAAATATTTCTAAATTACTACCATGTTCAATTTCTTTTTCCTGTATTTGGATATTGTCCACTTGATTTTTTCTTGGTATTATCATGCTCATAGTTCTGTTTGTATTTATCTTCATGTTTCTAGATTATCTTGTAGAACTTTTTTTGAATTTTCGTTTAGGACCATATATAAATATTTGTTTTATTAGATTCAACTTTTTCCATTGAAAATAGTAGTAGTAAATAGTAGAATAATATATGTGGCTGATTGGTAATTATCATATAATGTGATTAGATGGCTGAATGTTTATAAAGGTTTTGCCGAGCGGTTATTACAATAGATTTATTAATGAAGCAGGTTGGATTAATTAGTCGATAGTCATATTATATTCGCACATTGCATATTCTTATGCCTTTAGATTTGGTGATCCGATTCTGGGGGACGCTCAGTATGTAGATATATTTATAGATCACTCAAATCACAAAGAAACTAAATTAACTTTTTCTTACTTATTTATTGGGCGAAGAATAGGTAAAATAACAAATAAAAATTAAATGAAGAATAAGTGAATCTGCAATACAACTTTATTAATGATTTGAATAATTATTAAGCCTGATGGAGTTCTTTAATAAACCGAATGACTCTGTGAACTAATTCATAAAAATACCAGCAAATTATAACTTACAAAAGTTAATAATGCTAAAGACACTTGATCACAAAGTACCTGTTGAGATGGGTGTTAAACTGCAACTGATTCTCTAATTTATCAAGCATTCTAAACTAAACTTTTAGTTCTATTTTTTGCTTTTACATATTTTTTTATGACTTGCGGTTTATTAAAGGAACTCGCCTTTTACAAAACTAGTCAATTCTCCAGTTCGGAGAATTATATGACGGAATAACAATCACACCTTTTTTTTATGGATGGAAAAATTCCGAGAAAACCTTTCCAGATGCAGTTCAGTTCCTCCAACTATGAAATTTGAAAACAAAGATATTATTTAGTTTGAACGATTATGAAATCATCAAATTTTTAAGTAACCTGAAGCATCCATGTTTCGTAGTGCCAAAAAAGTATAAAGTACGACACTTAAAGACAGTTTTTAAGTTTCTTATTGCCTCCAAAAAACTTCGTTTACATTAACCGAACGTAACTTATAAATTGTAATGTGTGTGATATAACTGATATATTATAAGTTTTCATTCATATGTGTATTATAAGGTATTTTATTTGTTTCAAACTACAGTAATAATGGCAAAACAACGCTACGTTTCTCCAAATTCATGTTTTGTCCGTCTAGATCTGTAGCAGATTGGCTTGTATATTTTACCTCCCACAATCATTTTATTCATTAGTGTTATGTTTACATACTTTCAAGAATGGTTACCTTGTTAAAATAAATATTCGCTTGACTTACTATTAAGGAGCTGATGTATAAAAGTGAATCTCGTTTTTTATGCGAATTATTTTATAACATGAAAACACCGATTGCGTAATATTAAGTAAATTTATGAAGGAATCTTAATATAAGAAGTAAACAGATTATTTCTCAGTAAATTAATTAATTAATGTGGGCTCCAAATTGAAAATGATCACAATATCGTATATTGAATATTAGATTGTTAAACAAATAATAAAGCAGTATTTTTTGTTTATTAAATTAGCCGTTGCTGAGTTTGGCCCAATATATTTTGTCGTAAAATATTAACAAACGTTAACGATTTAAAAATTATTTCGCAGACTGTAGAGTATTAAAAGAGAAATAAGAAAGGATTTCTTTGTTCTGAAAAGGATTTAAAAAAATGGTGTTTAAGTTCATAATATTTCATTTAGCTTATAACAAGTGTTTCATATTCGTATGAAGACTTCAAGGAAAGTATTATCTTTAGTTTGCATTCTTTTTGACCTTGGGAACTGGTACACTGACAAGCTCGGGCTAAAGATATTTTTTTGTAAATATACTAGAATAGAACTTTGTTCAATTCAGAAATACTTATTTATTCAAAAGAGATCTAGCATAGTATAGTTCGTTTTTTGTGATTTCATTATTTTTGTATTCATTATGTTGTTGATCATGGTTTCTATTTCACATCTCATTTAAAATTGTAATATAAATATACAAGTTTTAAAAAAAATCCTTTTATTAATGATAAACAAAACAATTATTTCATGAAAGGATAACTCATTTTCTGGTAAATTTACCACCGGTTTTGTTTCGCACAATGTATCCACAAAACATAAATAATCCAAAGCTAACGTGCCAAAGTAAACTGAAATTTAAGAGGTGCGAATCGTTTCGACGATTTATTATTTTAATGTGCTTGTTTCTTAAATAATAAAATAATTCTACGCCATCATCCACTTCAAGACTATACGAGGTTGAGATTAATAATTTCCTGTTTAACCTATAGTGGATTAGGATTTTGATTATTTGTTAATTGTTTTATTTAATGTCATTTGTCATTAGTTTTTCTATGAAATATTGTAGTTTTTTGAATATTTGTTGGGCTAATTGTTTTGAGAGACAAGGAGACTACGTCGAAAATAAAAGGATTTTTGACTCTTTATTTTTTTTTTCTCTTAGGTTGGAAATTTTTGTTCAACTCTCGTAACATGTAGTATTAGTGCAGATTGTGAAACCCCCCTATTTCCAAAAGATCTCAGGTATTCAGGAGCCAGGAAAATCGATTGAATTTCATGTTTTCCATAATATTGCTTCAATAATTCGGCAAATTCAGAATAAATATTATTTTAATGCTAATAATTCAGTACTTTAGAATGTCGGTTCTTTGGAAGGAATTAGTTACCTTTAAAGTTGTATTTATTATTACTAATAGTATTACCGTTGCTAACTCCTCAAAAATTAGAAATAAGTTGTTTTATTTGTATTTTTTTTTTAAATTTTTGTAGTATTTTCCACTTTTTAGCTACTCTAAATTTTGCTGTAAATTGTGGTAAATTTTATAATAGCAAATTATTTGATATTTACAAAACTTCAGTTGATGTCAAGAGGGGGTTTCAGATACATTTTAGTTAATGGTAATTAACTACAGAAAAGCTTTTAGTAGTATAATTAACCCTGAGGACACTAAACACCCACACTCTACCCACGTACGATTAAAAATAAGAAAATTCAATTTATGTCATATTATGCAAGTGTTCACTTTATCAGTATTGTTTTGTAGTTAAACTACAATGGACTCCTATAAACTTCCCTGTTTAAACTCTGTTCGTAAATTCTCAATGTACGATTCTGAGAATGACGTTTTAATGCTTCACTACAGAAATCTGTTGACTTTAATTTCTTCCTGTGAATATTACTAAAATTTTAATTACATTCAGAGTTTACTCTTCGGGTTAAAAATTGGTGTTAATAGGTACAAATATTTTATATTTATAACAAAATTTATTGTTATTGCTGCGCTTTTATTCTTAAGTAATTATTATATTTACTTCTTCTTCTGTTTCATGAAGATACATTTTTGCCAAAATGACAATGGCCTACTTCCAAATATCAAATTATAAATAATTATAAAATGAATCAACAGCTTTTACTACTTACCTAAATTCTGGTTGTAATAAAAAATATTTACATACCAGATGTTCATTCATGTTAGTTAATGTTATATTTTTCTAGTCAAAATAATCAAGTTTCAAAAAAAAATTTGCTATTGGTTGTTTCCGTTTTTAATTTTTGTGCCATTTTCTGATTCTCATAATGCGTTAAAATTTTATTTAATCTCACTTGTAAAATTAATTCACTTTTTGTTGTTTTGGTTGTTGTTTCATTATGAAAATATGCTGTTGTATCTAGTTTTTTACTATCTACTTTTTTCTAAAATTGAAAGTACACTCTTGTGAGCTATTTTGAAGTAAAAAGTGTATATTTAATAAAATTACTCATATCTGAATTTAAAATATGGTTATAAAAGACCATCCTTTTAATGACAATATCATTCTCTATTTTTGACTTGGGCACGGCAATAAAAATAATTATATTTTATTCCAAAAACCGATATTCACCTTGAATCATGGTATTGTCTAGTGTAGCTGTAATTTAAACAAATTATTTTTATTTTAACGTCAATTGTAAGGCCAAGGCTTCACAAATTATGCATTTAATTACACGTATCAAAAAAGTGCTTTGTATTCACATAATTTAAGTATTTAACAAACAACAATTTTCCATTATCGGCATAAGACTACCGATGTTCGCTAAATAATACGTCAACCAAGCTGCATGTCATATGCAGACTGGCCAATAACGAAAATAATAATTTAATAATAATAATAATAATAATATAAACACTTATTTTACTACCTTGACACATGAATAATTAATATGTTTGTATTCCAGCAAACGCCATATATTAATTATACTCCTTCTTGATTCTCACAGTAGGGAACTTACGATCACCCATCCATGTGGTAACCGGCCTAATATATTGATTTATTCAAATAATCCTGACAAACTGATACGATACACCATCTAGTTTTTTATTTAAAAAATATTATTCAAACCACAAAAATGCATAGATTCTAGAGCCTGGAGGGCTAGTACATACATCATTAATGAAGAATGCAAAGTGGGTAGATTAGTAACTTTTCAAGAAGAAATCTTAATATAATCAATAATCAGGTTACATAATTTTGCATAGTTTCCTACATTTTTTAGAGAACATCTTAATCAAATTTTAAAATCTTCTCCAATAAGCCATGAAAATATTATGCAACAAAAATGTCTTTCTGGTTTAGATAAAATCTTTCTAAAAGACAACTCGCCAAGTCTTAGGGTCCTATCTCGATATAGTCCTGGAATAAAAGGTAATATTGATCGAAAGGAGAATATTTCCAATTAAACAATTATTTTTTCAACAGCCAAAGTATTACAAATTATTAAACTGAATGAACTCGAAGTTTCGCGTCTTAAAAAAGAACTTTATTAGAACATAAACTGAAAATAGAGGCTATAAAAAGTTTTAGGCAACACTCAGTGCATCTTTAATTCTATTTATTATTATTATTATTATTATTATTATTATTATTATTTCATTTCAGGGATTCGAAAGTATATATTAAAAATTTCAGCTTTTAGCATTAAATTTATTTACAAAAGGTTCTCCATGTTGCTCCGATGTGGTAAAGTGGAATAATAATAATGTTGTAGTACGATTGGATTATTTAAATTTATTTATTGTTTTTTACTTTGGTTTATTCCTACAAAAAGTCATAGTATTTGTTCCTCCTGTAACTAAAGATTTTAATATTTCTACTATTAATGGCAAATAATTGTTTGTTATTTTTGACATAAATAATAAAATAAAATTTATGAAACGCAGAGACAGTGTAGGTTTTAAAATATTGTAATACAAATTGAAATTACAAATTAATTTGAATACAAGCGTCTCTAAATCGTTTACGTTAAACTTGACACATCACTACTACTTTTACTGTCAGAATCCCCTTATTTAGATCCTTTTCTTGTCTTCTCGAATATTCCAGAAGTTTCTGAATAACGAGAATATTCTTGTATAGTATATTCGGAAAACTCTTTTCAATAGCAACATTCTAATCTCCACTTCCTCTTGCTAGAACTAGATTCTATGTTTATGAAAGGAGATTCTAAATGTATTTCCTTTATTGCTTTTTTTGTGTAAGTCCTCGGGATTTAATGACTCATACTGTATAGTAGGTAAATGTTCTTATTTGCGAAAAGATGCGGTAAATGCTTTCTGCTTTACACAGGCTTGAGTAGAGTTTGAATTTCTAATCGTTTTTACTTACCGCACTATTTTTGTTATAAGCCCGAGGTAAAAGCTCTATCATCACGATTTCGAGACATCCTTAAGCCACGAGTACCCCCTAAGCCCCCCAAACTACAGCATTCGCCACCGAAGCCAAGGTTTACTGAACCGAAATATATACGGGGCACTTTGAAACCGTCAAGGTTACTGAAATAACTGCTCATAGTATTTCACTTTTACTTTGAAAGTTCTTGGAGGATTTGAGAATGTGGCTGTATAGCCAAAGGTGTATAGATTCTCGATCCGATAACTTTTTTCATTAAGAGGCACCATGAATAAAGTTTTCTGGATTTGAAGTTTTGTGTGTTAATTTGAAATTTGGAAAAGGCGTTGAACTGACACAGAATTCCGAACTTGTAAAAAAAAGCTTTAAAAATCTTTTAATTTAAAAAAATGTCGAATGTTTTGCTAAGTATCTTTTGAAAAAAAAATGTTAATGCCGTTTCTGAGATCCAGAAATAATAAATTAAGATAATTATAAAATTCTATAAATATACTCTTTTACTATATAGATTCTATGAACTATGTTACTCGTATAATAATATGAAGTTTAAGATTACATTAAAATAATTAAAATGCTCTTAATATTGTAGTCCTCCAATTTAATTAAAACACGGTGTCACGTCAAATATTGCCCCTGATAAACGATTTTTCTTTATTGTCTGTGTGAAACAAATTATTTGAAATAGTTTTTAGTTTATTTCCTTATCAATCAAGAATTCTCGTAAAAGTATTTATATTACTTTTTGTAATTCATTTTTATTAAATGTAAAACCTAAAATTAATAAAGTTTCAAAATCGGGTATTTACAAACTAAATTGTCCGGGTTGTAACGCCATCTATCTTGGCCAGACCTTTAGAAATTTTAACATATGGTACTGTGAACCCATACTATTACGATCTTATAGATTAAAACCACCAGATAAGTCACATGACGCAAAAAACTTCATTGACACTAAACACAAACTTACACTTGACAACACAATTGAAACAACAGTGGATGTACTTCATGTGAGTGATGAAAAAGGGGAACTTGATAATAGTTATTATAATAATAATATTATTAAAAATAATGTCACATTTTATTTGGTTAAATGAAAAATACAATAATAATACAAAAAATACAATAATAAAGTGAAAATCATAAAATCAGTTAGTGGTATTTAAAAACACGAAAAATAAAAATCTAGATTCTATAGATTATTTACAACAACCATTCAATTGCTTTTAATGATCCATTTGAAAATGTAAAAATAAAAAAGTCTAGACTACGAATATATTTTTGAATTACGTAGAACTTTTCAAAATATGTACCTAGTAGGAAATATTGAAAACATGTGAACTCTAAATAAATTATTGTGACATGTCATTCTTTCACTCTTGTCAAAAAATTGTTTAATTTGCCTAAGCTGGAGTCAAACGATTTGATGATGCAATGAATATTAACTATCCAAATTGGTTTCAATTAAATCAAGAATAATATCGACTTGAAATTAATTTTTATTAGCTATTAAGTGACATAAATATGGCAACGTGTACTGAATACGGGCGGATGCTTTCAAGGGTTTGTGGGTTTATTTGAACGTCTGCCACCACTGACAAACACATGCGACTTTTGACTTTAAAGTAATATAATTTATGTTCCCCTATGCCAATAGGGCTAAGATAAAGTCCCATACAATATGTTCCACTTAGGGACACTCACCAACACCCTTTAATTTTTTGTTAACGCTCTGTTTTTTATAGCACAAGGTGTGGATATTAAATTTCATTTAGAATGTTTACCAAACTGTTTCTCCAACAAGATTGTGATGTTCTGCGTTTGGCAAAGAAAAACTAAAATACGCTTCGCGAGCATTACTTTATGTTAACAGAAATCTTTGGATCTGTACACTGAACTTTTAAAGTATTCTTTTGGTAAAATTTAAAATCAAAATCTGCATGGGCGAAGGTATTGAACGGGTTTTATATTTCTTTACATTCTTAGAAAATTCGTAATCTTACGTCTTAGCCAAAATATATTTTCGTTTCGCAATTTTGCTGAAAGTGCTTAGAGAAATTTATTCTACAAAATGTTCCGGAAGGAAATAGACATCCATATTGAGCCCGGGTCGCGCATATTCCATATCTGGTCTACTGATATAGAAGATGGGGAACCCATTCCACCACCCCCTGTCTCCAGACAGATCTCCTCGCATTCACTTACTCATACATTCGTCCCACAAGATATCACCCCATGGGCTGGGTGGGATGATACAACCTGTCCTACCTTTTTGGCTTCAGGGGTAGCGGCCAGCGCTTTTTCCCTTGATCCTCTCTCGTTGTCACCTCTCACTCTTGTGTACTCTTCTTAGTAGTGTGTGCTGGTTCCTCCTAGTTTTGTTCTGCTTGTTGGTTTTCCGGTCTTGATCCTGGTCTTCGTCCTCTTCTATTTGCTTCCTGGGCCTTGCGCGCCTCCTGTAGTCTCTGATGTAGTCCACTAGTTCCCTTAGCTCCTGGTTTGGGTGGTTTAGCAACTCCTCGAAAAGCTTTCTCGTTCTGTCCATCGTCACCTCTAGCAGTGATGTGGCCTCTGTTTCCCTGTATTGGTTGTTTCGAACATACCAGGGGGCGTTTACTGCCATTCTTAGTGTGATGTTTTTTTACCTCTTGTAGTAGTAGCTACATTCTAAGGCCCAGGCCTTGTAGGTAGTTACCCATTAAGGATCAGGCCATACTAATAAAAGGGGATATTGTAGTTATAAGGCTTTGAGAGGGATGTAGGTTTGTTTTTGGAAATGTTAGATGGCTTTTGGCAGATAATAAAGAACTGAAAGTTGTCAAGTTAGTTTTTTTATAATGTAACACTTTTTACTCAGAAATCCAGTCGAAGTTTCACATTTTGGAGCTTCTCCTTGTATGTCCCCATAATCATCGCGATTATGATATACGCATCAGTAGCAACTTGGTTCTCCGATTAGTTTCTCATTCTAACTTCGCGCATCTCACACATTTTTAGAAATTCAGAATTACATTTGCCAAACAGTAATGACCTTCATTATCATTCACAAGAGGTAGCTGAATTTTAATTATGAAATTATGGTATTGAAATAACTAAAGTAAAGTACCCTTTTGGACTATTGGGCAAGCGTATGCTTAAGTTAGTTTAGTTAAAAAATATACAAGCCAAAAGCCGACTATTTAGGGTCCTTAATAGATAACGGTAAATTTAATTGTAATAAAATTGGTATGAAAACTAGGGTAAACAATTAAATTAAAAGCCTATTTGCTCAAAAATTCTATGTTAAAAACTAGTTCAGTATGTTTCAGTAAACATAATATTTAAATGAAAAAGAAAATGTTTGATGTGTATTTGTTTATCAGCATACTATTTGTGTCAAACAGATTTCAGTAGTTTATTTATTCTTTCATCAATAATTTTATGTGTACGACTGTAAAATATCCCAGATTTCATTTTAATTATAGTAATGGCAGACATGGATAGTAGGAAAAGTAGGTCCTTGAACTCTTTTAAAAATTGGTTCATTGAAAAAATTTGAATTTTTCCTCTTGCTATTTATTTGAAATATTTTCATATTCAATCGAGGTTAAATGGTAAGTTACGGCATTTAAAATTAAAATAGTATCAATATAAAAGATAAATCGCCAGACACATTCTTTTTGATATTTAGATCGCATGAATAAAATTATCCTTGAACTTAACAACGGCTAATTCTAATTTAAAGTATTAGCACTAGACATAACAAAAATTTTTGGAACTTTTAACTACATAATCATTGTTATAAAAAAACAAAATTGTCGTTGATAAATAAACCGGACCCAGTACACTTCCTTGTGGAACTCCGGAATCAGTGTCCTATATTCAGATGAGTATATTTTGTGTTTTGTTTTAGAAGAAAATGCTTGTGTTGAGTTTTTTTTATTGACTCTCGAACAAATAAATCTAATATTAACCAACCACAAAGATTAAATTGGGACATTCACATACTCCATGCCAAGGCCAGGATTCGACTTAGGGATCTCAAGTGTCAAATGTTGGTACTTCGCTCACTCAACCACCGTAGTCAGCTTGCTTGGAGATATGATTTAAGTATTTCATAAAAATTGTATGGTTTCCCGTGTGTATTAAGTTATCAAACAAGCCCAATTTTGTCAGAAGCTTAAGAAAACGCATCAGTACAAAACCTCGTGTTTCAAGTCATTACTGAGTTATTTCACCGTGATGTGGATTTGTTCTTTTAAAAATTCAATTTCAGTATTTAAGATTGACTCAAATCGATTTTTGAAATGATTTATCAAATAACTTGAATAGAATTGGTAGAATATTATGGGTTCGTTCTGGGTTTCGGTATTCTAATTATTTTAGAAATTAGAAATTAACTGTACAAGGAAATTACTAGACGGAAAATTGAGATCTCTTTGTGAGATAATTGCGTTGTAAAATTTTACTGATTATGAAACAGAAGTGTGCTGCATCTTTAGGATTAGCCTCATTGCTGTTTTAAATTAATTTCCAAAATATTTACATTTATTTTTTATTTGGACTACAAGGATAAAATTTATAATATTCAGGTTATGAATTACCATAAAATAATGCAAATAAAATATTTTCAGTGTATTACAATTTTTGACGAGTCTGATTATTAAAATCTCTTATTTTATTTAATAGTTTTTTTTATTAAAAGAGAATATTTTTTCTGTAACCCATATCATTCTTTTCTGATTTGCGCCAGTTCTTGATTATTATGTTTTGTAGCTCGTCTCTCTTGATTCATTATCATTACGTGTCTGAAATATTTAAATTATTTTCTATTATTGTTATTAGTCTAGTATCTCTAATGGATTTAGTTCTGTTTTGATTCTTCCTGATTTAGCCCACTAAAGTATTGAACAAATCTATATTTTATTCAAAATGGGGTTGCCTAACCATTAACCAACAAAATAATTGGAATTTTTAAACACTATCTTATTTCAACCATCCATTCGCAATATGGTGAAGTGACAAATGAACTAACGCTAACATTCGGATGTGTTGTCTGATTTCTTCATTTTGGCTATAGTCGAAGACCAAATCTCCTCAGCTAATAAGAAACTCTTTGCCAAATCTTCTGGTAAATCAATTTCGGCTCCAATTTTTCGTTATACCCATCGATTTTAAATGGTTTTTGACGATTTGAGTATAAAACTTAAAACATTTCTCGGACTTACCTATTATTATAAATCTTTTATTGTTATAGCAGAGTACCTAATAGGATAATTAACGCCGGTCATAGCCATAACCATAATAGAGTTATATTTTATTGCCAAGGCGCCCACAAGTAATTGATATTTTATTTAAACAAAATTCAACTTTGTTGAAAATAATTTATTTAGTTTTAGTTTTAGATAAACGTGACAAATAGTAAAATAAAATTAACTTGTCAATATAGAAACTAGATAATTTTTCACTCAATATGTCCGTACTACATACACTTTATGAAAGTGTATGTAACTTTCACAAACTTCAATACTTAAATTACTAACAACTTTACAGCGTGTTTGTGAAGAGGTATTAAAGTGTGTTGCAGCACATTTAATTTAATAATATCTAATGTACATTATTAGTGAAAACAAATAACAACTTAGGAACGTGTGGTTGAATGTAAGCTGACATTGTATGTGAGGCTCAAAATGACTCTCTAGGAACAACTAAGCGAGGGTGTGTGCGCGTGTATATATACTCTTCGGTGTATTAAGCACAATTCGTGAGCTTAACCTCTGAAGCTGATCATGAAATGCGCGAGGAAATAAGATCTAATTGGTTGGATGTAATGTCAGAAAGAGCGATTTCTGAAAATTTTGTATGTAGGGATATAGAACATTCTCGAAAGTATACGGGATGGAACAAAAATAATTGAATATTGTTGTTACTTGTTTAAAATAAGTTTGGCGAGATAAAAATATAAATTCATCTCAAGAAGCGTTTTTACAAGGATTTATTAATGGTATTAAGAAACCTACAGGTAAAGTTGCAAGAATAATTGTTTGTCATATAGGCAGTATGGTGCTTTACTTTCATTTGATTAAAAAAAAACCGTTGATTATCACGACGAAATCAATGAAGACATGTTTAAGGAATATTACGAACAAATGATTAAATTAACACCGAAAAATTAGGTTATTGTATTGGAGAATGAAAGTTACCACTCCAGATTACTTAACACTTTACCAACCACTAAATAGAAGAAAAGTGAAATTGCAATATGGTTAAGTTCTAAAAATATAGATTTTGATGATACAATACTGAAAGTAGAATTATTAGCCATTGTCAAGAGAGATAAGCAAAATTTCGAAAAGTACATTATTGAGGAAATTGCCAAAAAGCGAGAAATTCGAAATATTTGCTTAGCGCTCCACCACTGCCAGCTTAATCCAATAGAATTAATAAGGGATCAGTTAAAGATTACGTTGCTAGAAATAACACGACTTTTAAATTACCAGATGTTAAAATTTATTTAATCAATATCTGAAACAACCTTTGAGAATTGGCAAAAGTGTTTTAATCATATTATAGGAATAGAGAACACAGTGTGGGAACCAGATAATATCATTGATACCTCTATACAGAACCTGTTATAATTTCCCTTGAGTCAGATGACAAGTCTTCTGAAACAGAATGTTAGGGACCAAAATTTTATTATTATTTCATATTTTCAATGTTTATATGTATATTTATTTATATAAACTTGGTAATCGGTAAATAATTAAAGAGAGGTATTTTATTGAATAAGTTACAAAATATTGATTTCTATTATTTTGGAAACGCATGTCTGATTATTAATTTTGGTACTGATTAACGCAACATATGTCTGGGAATTTGCTCGCTCTTAATGTTCAAATTAAGTAGAATAGCGGCTCTTATTTGTCTGCAAGTCCAAAGAAATACCAGTGAACCTGACAACATGCGACCTAAAATGCACCCACCGGTGCGGTGCACCGGCCCCGGCCTTGTGCAGCAACCTACGAAGTACGAACCATTCTCCGTTCATCGGCAACTAACAACAAACTATCAAGGGCCCTCGACCCAAACCAGTAACATATGCACGAAGGTCCAATCCAAGACCCATCCAGCGAGTAACAAACCGGGCACAGCAACACATGTCGGTAATTTTTATACCTACCAGAACGAAGAACCTCCGGCCACCGAAACACAGATTCTATTATTCTACATTTCATGCATTGACGATTTAGCGGCCGCTGTATACGCGTTAATATCATCGCGGTAGCCCTTTTATTCGTAAAATTTTCATTGACCGGAAAATCGCAAGTGACAACGTCGCAAAATTTTTCTGATCAGTGAAGTTGTTAAAAGTTACCGATAGAGTGAGTGACTGTTTTTTTGAAATTGTGTTTTGTGATTTAGTGAGAAATAATTTAAAATATGAATGTTGTGACTGAAGGATTGTTGTGCCACAATGATGTTCCAACAATTATTCTTAAATTACATGTTGACATTTAAAAGTTGATTACAATTTGTATAAATCAAGGAAATATTAATGTTAAATTGTGGAAATATGCCTAAAATGGAAACTGTAAGAGATGGGATAGTACTCATAAAATGTAAGTAATTTTTTTATTTCGACACGATATAAAATATTCATTATCTCGAGGCTTATATACAAAATTTTATTTTATGCACCTAAATTATTAATAGCTATATTCAAAATTATGTTAGTTCCCTAATATTAATTTAATTCATTTAAAAATCGATATTCTAAAAACAATTTTCTATTTATAGCACTTTTAAATTTATTGATTATTATGGTAGTAAAATCGTTTGAACTTACTAAAAAATAACAAAAATAAAACATTCGTCAAAGTGTAACTCCAACCACTATTGAAAAGTACGTTCCAATACAATCATAAAACAAATTTCTGAATAATTACGAATTCCATTGTATTTCATTAATTATCCATAAGCACATAGTTTACCTTAAACAATTTATTTACTTAAAAGCAAAAAAATCTCACGTCAGAGCTAATCATATATTAAAAAAGTGCTATTATTTGTATTGGCAAAATATGAATTATATTGTTTAAAATTAATCAACATGTATGATTCATAGAACACGAGATAGATAATACATAAATTATACCAAGCACAATGCAGTCTTGGCTTACTAAGAGAAAAAAAGAATGTGTAAAACTAGAAGAAAAACTAACAAATATTTAGTAAAAAATCTACAGTGTGTTCCCATAGAGTAGCAAAGACTTTGTAAATGAGAATTTATATTTTATAGATATCAACATAAACGAGACTACAAAAAGCAGTAGATAACGTTTGCATTTATATGATTTGTTCATTATAAGAAAATTGGTTGCTCGATAAATTTTTTATGACGGGAAATTTAAAAAATATATAGGGAAGTTTCAGATATCCTTCAGAAGCTGAGAAAATAAGAAGGAAGGAATAAGAACGATAAAAAAAATAGAAATTGGTGATGTAACAGTTAACGTAACAAGTAAAAAAACGTACTGCAAAAAAGGAGGAAAACATATCTAGTTTTGGGATACGGAACTATATAGAAATACTTGCACAACCTGACAATGGAAAAGAAGAAATAGAAATACTATCAAATTGTAACAACCCAACTAGTAAACTAAGGAATCTACACTATGTAGCAAATCTTATTGACTTCTTTTAGTTATTGCTTTATTCTATGTATAAGTATAAAAAATTAGAAAATTCATTATTAAGTAGGGTTATTGTGATATAATATTTCTATTAAATTAATAAAAAAAAAAGAAATTGGTATCAAAGGTGATTGTTAAAAATTTCTAAGGGTAATAAAAACTCAAATAAAAATTAAGTGTGTTTTTATATCAATAACATAATGATAAGCTTTGACATTTTAGTAAGTTATGTAGGGACTGGAATCAAATAAATGACTAAAATAGTATTGAATTACATAATATTTATTATGATGAGTAAATAAAATTATTTTAATTTATTTATTAATAAATCATCTTGATAATGGTAGATATATACGTTAACTAATTGATAACTTCGTTTTCGTGTTGTCATTTGAAATTTAATATAGGTACATAGTGAATCAATACACAACATTTTAAAAATAGTTATAAATAACTTGATATAAAAGAGAACAACTTTTGTAATTTAAAATATTTTATTTGTATTGTTTTACCTGAAGATACTTTCCATGTTACGGAATTAAAATAATGAATAATGTACCAAAATAAAATTTACAATTGAATAGAAAATGACCAACATTGCATAGGAGTATATGCGGTAACTAATTTCCATAGAACTGCAACTGTTGCATGTTTTGACGAAGTTCTGAGATAACGTGTCCTCATCAGCATTTGTATTCTTTCTGAAAATAGCTCTACTTTGCACGTACGCATTCTATCTATATCGTAATACACCAAACATATCTACAAAACCAGAGTCGTATTGAATAGATAAATAAACTTATGAATTGTCTTCATTAATAACTTAGTTTATCTTATTAATTAAAAATATATTAGGATAATGTTTAGTTGTTAAAAAAATTAAAATGAAGTTAAATCTACGCAATTGTTTAGAAATGTGTGCTTACTAGTTGGCATTGTTTCCATTACAAATCTTATTGAAATACAAGTGACCATTTATGACCATTTATGATATATATATATATTTTTGTAAGAAGCCTTAATATTAATAACAGTGTATAAAAAGAATTTAACGTAGAGATAGTCACTCCTATTATTTCGGATCAAAATCTAGTATTTTTTGGTGTAATAAATGGCACTGTATTCTCAATGGTTCGTTTTCTGCATTAGAAGAGCCTATGTGATTTGCAGAGTTTTTAAATCAGTCACTAACTATCATTTTTTTAATCTTTCAAACATCCAGTAAAATATTAAAGTGATTTTTTATTCGCTCTAAAGTTGTTTGTTAGTAATTTCTGATGGTGCTTGTCTAATACGGCTCTTAAGACTTTATTTTCCAATACTTGGAATTTTTATTATGATTTTTGTAATTTATTGATTCTTTCTGAGCTAGTCCGTCTCTTCCCATTGTATAAATAGAAATATACACACACATGGATTGAAGCAAATCACAATTAAAACCTAAACTCGCAAAGCATAGCATGAAGAGGCAAAACAAAAATCAAATTGTTAGGAATTACTAATGATATATATGTATATACTCGATACACCTGCATGGTTCGCTAATAATTAAATATGGGTAACAAATAACAGTTACTGATTTTCATAAAATAAAACTGTTAATTTGATAAAAAACTGATTCTTGACAGGTAAATCTTAGTAGTTTTGAGTCTGCCAAAAAACGTGTGACAATGCTTTTTTTAGTAACAGATTAAATAGTAATATTGTTAGAATACTCATTTTTAAATATGTTTATATAGGAAAAGTAAATTCAAAGATAGGATACATAACCATAAATAGAAACATACAGGGTGGATCAGCCAAATGGAATATATTCAATATTTCCATATTTTGACAATTTACAATGATATGCCCAAACTCGTCAATAGATCAACGTGGATAAAATGTAAACTTGAAAATATCAACTTTAATAAATACAAATAAATTACAATTACAGTTAATGTAAGAGATATTCGAAATATTCCTCTTGCAAGTCCTGGCAACACCCCAAAGATTTAATAATTGTTAATAATGTTAATTAATTTATCCTTTCTTAGCGTCAAATTGGTTGCTAAAACATTATTTACACCAAGATTAAAGCACAATTTGAAATTTAATTACCTCATGTGACGCTGTGATTAATCTTTTAACTCTAAATTTATTTCAACACTAATTACTAAATTCATATTATATACCAAAAATTTAATTTTATATAAACTTATTATGTAAAGTGATCAATTATATTACTTTTAGTTTTATAAATCTGACCTAATGAACTTAATCTTCATTCTGAAAATGATTCTAAATTTTTAAAATTTAAGTACAACCAATTGTAACTGTATTTTGATATGTAATTTAGATCCCTTTGTCATATTTGTTGATTTAATACTGGGAACCATATACTTATTTTTTCAAACTGTATAAAATTGTGCTATAAATCCTGTTGGCTTGTATTTATGAGTATTCAGAAAATAATATATAATTAAAATTTCAAATTATAACCTCCGAATTCTATACTTGTTTTCTGTTCTCTATTTAACTTAGTACCAGTAAATTGATAACAGTTGGGGTTTGAAAAAACTTTTTTTTATTATAATTTTGACAATTAAAGTGAGACTTTTGAAAATTATCTATAACTTCTGATCCATCTTCTCAAAATGTCAATTTTCCTAATTGGTTTAAAATTAAAGTACACATTCTTAAACTCTTAGAATTAATTTTGTTAAGAGTAATACAGAAACATTATTTAGAAATAAATTGTATTGAAATATCCTTATCTAAAAGAAATCCCAGTGTAACATTATTAAACCGCAAAATGTAATGTTGATAAATTGAGATTGCTAAAAATCTGATTCATAAAATATTTGGTGTCCCAATTATTTGTGTTTACTTGGAATGTTAAATTGCAATAATTATCTTTTCTTAACGGGAAAAATGTTAATCATGTGAAAAAAACAAGACCGGTTTATAATGAAAAATGAATATGCAAATTCATTGTTTTAAATATTAACTATATGTACAAATTACAATAACCTTTACACATATCAAAAAGATACTCTGCGTAATTCGAAGAAGGACATCAAGAAAATATAAATAACCCACTTAACTGTTTCTATCGAAAGTCCAGTAAATCCTCCAATTTTGATTAAAAACGACATTCTACCAGAAAAACGAGGGATTTCAGTAAGACTTTCGGTTGCTTTTGATTTATGGAATTCTGTTTCAAGAGATTTTAGAGGTTTTAAAGATCGCGAATAAACTACTAAAACGTATTAAAATTTTTGCTTGGCCGATATTCTGGACAATGCAAAGTATACGCTAATTAACTAATAAATATCCACAACTTACTTATACATATTTTATATTACATAACGTGTCACTTTTTCTTTACACATAACTATTCATTTACAAATTGGTTTATTTTATACTAAACTGATTATTTAGTCAGTGTGAGTAGTTTCTTTACAAAAAGATAAATTCAGAATGATTTTGATTATCTGCAATATTTATTTTTTAAATGTTTGATTAGTTCTTAGTGAAACCGTAACATTATTTTTATTATTTTCTGAACAGTTTTTGGTCAGTTCAGTAAAATTAATCGATTTGTTTTTTTTTGCTAGAATAGCTAACATAAATAATTATTGAGAGTTGGCGAAGGTTATAATAATCGGATTTCAGTTCATTTCGTATTAAATTTTTAACGGGTGAACAATTAAAAAAAATATAGAAATGTTTTCATAAGAAATTTTACATGTTAAAATTCAATAATCGCTTTATAAAAACCGGTATGAACTCATTCATTCAATCTTATTTGTTTTAGTATAAATAAGCTCTAATTTTAGATTGGTTTCAGAATAGAAAATAAAAAACAGAGCAGCCTTAATTTAGAGACTTAATGAGATTTAAAGTTTGGGACTTTTTGTTTTCTCCTGTTTACAACCACGCCGGTATTTCTTTGATGCGGTATTTTAAAATAAAATTAAGTTAATTTCAATCAAATTTATTTTACCAAAAAAATAATATCTCTTATATCTAGAGTTCACGTTTAATAAGGAAAAAAAGTGATATTATACAAAATAAACCCTGAAAAAAGCCACTTGTTTTAACCTGGTAATTCTTGAAACTCTCTTAATGTGAGCTTTTTCTAGCCAACGCAAAAAAGACATCATAATGATCCCCAATTTAGGAAAGAGCATATACAAACTGACATCATACAGACCCATTCTTATATGTATTTCGTTGTACATGGAATATTAAATTAGTGGTGTGTAGTTTTATTTTTATTTTTCTATTGTATATTATGCCAAACACTAGTAGGGCTTGTAATGTATACGTGAGTGCTACTAATTATAATATAATGTGTGTGATTGGTGGAATGTTCCTAAATGTATTTATGACACCACACGTGATATTGTAAAGGTTTTGCCAAACTGAAGCAAAAACGTGGTTCTTACGATAGATTTATTAACGAAACAAGTTTAAATCGTATGCCTTCAGACTTGGAGTTCCCATTTTGAGGAACACCCAGTATGTAAGTATACTTATAGGTCACTAAAATGACAAAGAAACTAACTGAGCTTTTTCTAACTAATTTATTGGGCGAGGATTAGATAAAAATTAAATGAAAAATAGTGAGTGAATTTATAATACAACGAATTAAATTAATGGTTTGAATAATTATTAAGCCTCGCCAAGTTCTTTAATAAACCGTTTGACTCTATTAACTAATTTATAAAAGTACAGACAGATTATAACTTACAAAATTTAACAAGGCTCAAGACAATTGATGAGGAAGTACCTTTCAAGACGGGTGTTAAACTGATTCATGATTTTGTCTATCTTTCCGATCAGAACTTTTAGCCCTATTTTTGCTTTACATATTTTTTTACGACTTTTGATTTATTAAAGGAAATCGACTTTTACAAAACTAATCAATTCCTCAGTTCGGAGAGTTATATGATGGGATAACAATCTGAACAACATCTTGTTTTATGGAAGGAAAAATATTGAAAAACCTTCACAGATGCAGCTTAGTTTTTTCAACTATGCCCATTATTTTTATAAAATTACAAGTGTAAAACTCATCTATGATGTTGATGCGTCAACTTTTATTTTCAATAATATGCCTTTAAAAGTGAAATTTAACATCTGTTAGTTGACTTTGAAATTCTCTGTATATTTTTTCCGAAAGAACCCCTGAAAACCCTTGTATTTAAAAGATTTATAATTCTCAGGCCAGCTTGTTTTTTTGACTATTGAATTTGAAATTAACTCTAAATACTTTTATTGAAATATTCATAGAAAAATAAAAATTACTAGATTTCAGAGTTAATCTTGTTTTTGCAGAAGCAGCTCGGTTACATGAAAATATAGTGAACAAGAGAAAAACCATTTTAATTTTACTCAGCTTTATCAAAAATTCAGTTTTTAGAAAAATATTTGGGTTACTTTCGCTTTTATCATTGTATATTATTTATACCGTCATATCTAATTCCAAGTTTATAAAACATCTTTTCGCAAATATAAATAGTTGTAAACATTTATGTATTTAATTTTGGAAATATTTAAAACATTTACATACTTATATATTTATGACATATATTATCATCAAAGCAGTAAATAAACATTATACCTTCATTTAAATTAGTTTTGCCCTTGATCCTATTTTTATTTAGTTCCGGCTAAAATTTTCTATGTACTAGAACGAGTCATTCTCTAAATATATCTAAAAACACCGTTGATGTCAATAGTTGTAAAACTTGATCGAATCCAGGTGTGGACATTTTATCGTTAATAAACTTTCAACCAAAACAATTTTATGCGAAGATTGCTTAAAAAATAGCAAAAACCTTGATGTTATAGTTTGGTTTGTGTACATAATAGAATGCCTAAATCAAATTTGCGAAACAAGAATACTACAGTTTTTTGCCTTGAATTAAAACAAATTTCTTGGAACAAAAAATCATGAGAAAATTGCAGTAGAGTATTATTATTTTATCAATGAAATAAGTAGTTGGAAAAAAACTTCAATTTATAGATTTTATAGCATAAATTAGTTTGATTATAGAGTAGATATTCTTCAAAATGTTATCATCAGCATAATCATAATATGTAGAATTATTTATCTTTCTTCCCACTTTATCCTACCTTTTACCAGGTCTTTGCAGTGTTTTAATTTAAATTTCTTTAGAAATTACTAAGTTAGGTTAGGTCAGGTTTAATTTCCGAATCTTTATGGCTTCTGTTCTTCTCTTCTAAACATTTGAACAGTTGGTTTTTATTAATTGTTTTTTCTTCAACATGATTTCTATATTGTGTGTCTTGTATTACTGTCTTCGATATATTTTTTTTGTTTGTATAATCTAAATATTGATATATGAAGAAATTGTAGAATGGTCTCTTCTTGGTCGAAGAACGGGCTTTTAACAAAAAATATTATTAATAAAATACTACAGCAACCTCAGAACATAATTCGGAAGCGTATTAATTTATTTCTATTCCGGCCAAATATTTAAAAAATGCACTACTTTATGCTATATTACTGGAAACGGTTTTAGTACAACAAACGGTTTTTACTACTACTATTTCAATTCTTATTTAATTAAAGCAAATAATTGCAGAGAAGAAGTTAACGCAGTGTTGAGCAATTGAGCAATCAACATAATTAACAGATAAGTTCACGTTACATTAAATTTCTGCGATGATATACTGTTATAATTTTATTTAATTCGATGTTTCCCATACAAATTTGGATTACTGTATGTTTTATCAATTAGTTGTATTTACCTCTTAAAAAATACAAAAGAAAAGAATGTAAGTACCGCAATTGTATTAACAAGAAAGCAATTCACGAAATGATGCATTCATTGTTTGCATAAAAGATTTCTTAAAGAGACTATATCAGGATTAGTGCGAACACATATAGAAAATTTAACTAAAAAGAGGTAGACCGTTTGAAATTGGTTATAGATTTTTTTCAGATCAATCTAATTCAATATCAGACGTGATATACAAAAACTAAAATAAATGTAAGAATAGTATCTTCAGTGTTTACTATACATAGTGGATCTACAAATTTAAGGAAATGAAATTTCCATTATCTTAAAATATTAAAACAGTGCCATGACCGTAATTCGAAAAAACACTTGTTTTATGGTAGAATGGATTGAAAAAAAATGTATGAATAAATTATTCTAATAATTTTGCCATAAAAGGATTAAACAAATTACGCTGACGACCTGGAAATAAATTTCCCAAGGAATCCCTAAGACCTTTCAATTGATGTATTGCAAGACCCACTTCTATATTTAAAATTTTTATTGATGACGTCATCACGCTCACAGGGATGACGTCAAAAAAAAGGTGATCTGACGAAGAGCCCATTTAAAAATAAAAAAATCGACGGGTTTCAGGATTTATTCCTTTCATTAGGACCATACTGTATTTTTTCATATAAGTTGTTCTAAAATCAGTATTATTGTAAAGTGTAACTTTCTACTTCTTCTTATGTTATTTTTAAGTCAGTGATTTTATTGGGTCTGATTATTTTATGTAGGTAGGAGTAATCATTTTGATAAAAATTGTACATTTATAACCAATAATTTTAGTAGACAGGTATACTTATAAAATACTATATACCCACTGACTTGATAACTGTAATCCAATAGTTACAACGATGATAAAAACGAAGGTTAGATGAAATATAAGCTTTATTTAACATTGACGTAGGAAAAATTGTTACATTAAAATATACAGTTTTATATTCTTGAATATTTAAATGCAAGCAACTTTTAAAAGCTAAAAATTGTTTCCTGTTTATATTATTTGCAATTGAGATTGTTTTATATGTTTAAAAAAATATTTTTGTTATGTTTTTTTAATTGCAATAATAATATTTACCCACATGAACGCCTATGATTTAATAATACCTTTGAACTGGCCGCAAATCACTCAAAGGCTGCAGTTGGTCTAAAAATAGCATTAGGACTGAGTCTTCACTGCTGAAGAATTACAAAAGAAATTTGATGGGTACACCAAATAGCCTTTAAATTCTTGTTGACAATTTTTGTAATATTTTCTTAGTAAATATCTTCTGTACCATCTTTTATATTGTTAGGGCAATAAAGCCTGTCGTAAATTATATAGATTATAAAATATATAAATTGTTAAGTTTTAAGAGCATGATGATTTTAAAAAGATATTTACAATATGCTTTTCTTTATTAAATGCTTACTTCTAATGTAATCGAAGTTACTTTAAAGTGTAAATGTAATTTACCACCGTTCGTAATTGAATAAGTTGAAAATGTTTGAATTTTGATATTGAAGGTAATACGAGTGTCTAATATTTTAACTACAGGGAAAATGAAAAAGCATCTAAATCAATAATGCTAATACTTTGGATAGCATGTCTTCTTATTTATGAATTCCCATATGGAAAAATATGACTTAAATAAGGCCATACAGTAGATCCATCTTTCTCTCAAACGGCTTTACGATGATCATGAATAATTAATCTACAGTTCTATAATAGACCTTCATCGTTCAAAACAAGATTCTGTTACTTGGAATATTTTCCAAAAATAATTGAAAACTGCAGAACTGACTTTATGAGACCTTTTTGTTACAATTTATTATGTATTCGCATATCTGTACCAACAGTTCTATATTAATATTTGCATCAAAAGTTTGCTTCTACTAATGACGAGATGTAATTCAGTTAGCAAAATATGGAATTTTGTTTGTATAGTTGCAGCCGCCTATCGCAAACGTAGTGTAGGATAGAGTAGCACTGTTATAATAGTTGTTTATGATACTAGAATTGAGCATTTTAATTGAGAGGAAAATTGCAAAGTGAGCAACTCTATGGAAACTAATAATTGGGTCCGAAAAGCTATTTCGATGGGTCTATAAGAAAAAAAATCTTAAAATTGCACATCAAATTTTCAATCATGCTAAATGAGTGATTTAGGAAATTAGTTTTCACTGCTTTAGTAACATAGCTTCTGTGACATACACATTGACTAGAACATTGCACAAGTCCGGGTCTAATAGAAAGTATTTTCAATTTTTTTGTCGCACATACGAATGGATGGGAAACGTATAGTATAAAATGATATGTTTGCGGTTGGATAAATTTATGGAAAAGTGGTGCATTGCAAATAATTTACAGAGAAAGTTTTCAAGAATGGATCAGTGATCAAAACGGTAATGGTAATAAAAATTTAAAAGTTGCAAAATAATTGGCTGGCTTTTTCCAGTCAACTTTTAATTAACAATGAAAACATGGTTTCATAAAAATGCACGAATTAATACTTGTCATAAAATTACAAATGCGAAGAACGAGTGATTTCGTGTGAAAATTGTTTCATACATTTTCATGAAAACAAAGTTTAACTACCGAAAAAAAGCAACCTCTTAGATATTTACTTCCGATGAAATTACAGTGGGTTTTTGGACGAATTTTTAATAATTGAATATACAGAATTAAAAAATATACAATAAAATATTTAAAAAAAATTGGTTTTCATTCTTGGTGCAAGTTCTTTTATTCACACACTCCGTGGTTGCTCACGTTTGACTGAAATATTGTTTATAAGATCAACTTCTATCGAGAACGTTGGCCGCAGTGAACGAGAGAGAAATTATAATGGAGTAAATGGAAACCCGAAAACATAACCTGTAAAAATGGATCCATAACGCAATTTGTAGTCTAATTTTTCCCAGAATATATAGGTACTTAAAAAGTCTGCATGTTGGAGGGAACGTATTTCTTTTTTGTTTTGAAAGTTTTTTCTCCGACATTTAAAAGTATTTTTAAAAAGAAGAGACGTCCCCTTTTTTGGTACAAATCTGTATTACTCCCTATTTATTTACATTTTTTATTTTTTTTTTGTCCTATTTTTACATATACTGTATCTTATTCTGTCTGTTCTCTCTATTTCATTTTCGATCTTTTTTCTATTCTACTTTCTGTTAGTTTGCATTCTGTAATAGTAATATTTTTATTTTGTCTGCTGCATAAAATGCATATTATTTTATTTTGATTTATGTCCGCACCTTTTTCTTTTGCTTTTTCTTCAATTATTTGAAAGACTTTATGTTCTAGTTTTTCCTTTGATTTTTTTTTATTATTACCTCTGATGTTATAATGAATAATAATAGTGCATCCCCTGTCTAACTCCTCTTTTAATCCCTGTTTTATCTATTAATCTTTTACCACATAACATTCATACTTGTGAATCTTCCTTTGTTATTTTAACTGCATAGTTCAATTAATTTCCCTGTTGTTTTAAACTATCTGGATTTTGAATTATTTTTTATCGGCTTAACTTGTTAAATGTTTGTTTGAATCGGTAAATAAATGTGCATATTAATGTTTTACTCATAACTTTTCTCGGTTATTTACATGGTTATTAAGTGAATCATTATTCAATTATTGATTTCCCTCCATCTAAAGGTCGGCAATTTGTTCTATTTACTCTATGTTTAGTAATGAAGTGTCTAATGTGCAAATTTTGTTAAATCTTCTTGTCTGGTATAATTATTCCTTTTCTCCCATAATTTGGCATTTTTCTGCATTTTATACATAAATGACAACCGATTTTTTTTCTCATATTTTAATCGATTCTGCACTATGTTGTCACTTTCTTTGGCCTGTTTTTTTTTTAGGTAAGATTTATTATGCAGGTGTATATTCCTTTGTATTTTGATATTTATCCTACTTTCTCCAGTATTCTTCTCTGCGTTATTATTCTACCTTATACAATTCTGTGAGTGCTCTATATATATATATATATATATATATAAATATATATTTTGCTTTTATTGCTGTCTGCTAGGTTCAACACTATATATTTATAAAAAAATAATCTCAATTTTTCAGTATAACTTAGTAGTAGTAAATATAGTACAGACTTTGAAAGGGTTTAACTGTATTGAATAACATTGAGAAACACTTTTCTAGATAAAACTTATTTAGTTATGTAACTAGATTCTGAAATCTGGCTCTAAATTAAACATTTTAGTAACGTAAATTCCGACATTTGCTAGTTATTAGATAACTTTTTTTTACTTAAAATAACTATAAAGCATACTATCACCATACTATATTGTATTTTTAATATAATTCGAAATATTTAAAGAATTCCGGATATTTGAAAAGAAGAAAATGATTAGCTCTATGATCACTTGTAATATTTTTATAGTAATTTATAACTTTTAAACGAATTTAAAATTTCACTTATAAATAATACTTGCTAATTTTTGTTTCAGGTAAGTTTTAACCCAACAGTTTTACTATAAAAATGGTGAGTAGAAGTTACAAAGCTAAGTGTTAATTTTTATGCATCATGTCTGAAGTGACATCTTGTTCAGAAAAGAGAGAAATGCGATAACAATTTATGCTGACAAAATTTAAAGAGTATTATTCCATTAAAAAAATATCTAAATCAAATTTTTCAAAATTCAAATGTTTCAGTAAAAAATATTATTTTTTGTTCAGTTTAAATATTAAAATTATTTACAAAATCTAATCCTAGACGATTTTTAAATATAAAAAGAATACATTCCACATTTCAAAGTAATTTTATTTTTCATATTTTTTCATTGAAGTGATATAAACTGCGACCTTTTCGTTTAGTATATGTACACATATTCACATTTTGTATTTTCATATGGTGTGTTGCGCTTTCTGTGTCTTATAAGGCCTTGAAAACATCACCGACAATACTGTAATGTAGAATAACAAGACTAATTGAATTTGCTTCATGGAATCATTAAGTTTGGGATGTCAAAGAAGATTTATTATTCTCTTGAATGTGGAAAACAACACAATTTGTTCGCGATACAATAGAAATACAGGTCATGTTTGAAAATTGACTTTTTGACCTATATTTTTTATTTAGATTTAATTACGAAGATTAATTAAAATAGTAACCTGGAAAAACCTGGATAAAACCTGGGTATGTTTCGTGGTTCCTAAATCACTATATGAAGTTTCAATGTACAAGCCCATTTTATCCGATAATCCATCTCATCAGTTCAAATTAAGAGCCTGAATCAGTGTAAAAATTTAGAAAATACTGAAAATATTTTGGTGTTATTCTAGAACATAATGGGGGTGCTACTAATTATAATATATGCGTTTAAATGGTTGGATGTTTATAAATGTATGTATGACACCACACGCGATATTGTAATGGTTTTGCCGAGCGGAAGCAAAAACGTAGTTGCTACAATAGATTTGATAACAAGTTGGATTAATTAGTCGATAGCCATTCCATGTTAATGAGGAAAATTGGCACTTACCAGATTTATAAGCCTTCCGAGGTTTAGCTCTGGAGGACGCCCAGTATATATACTTATAGGTTAATCAAATCACAAAAAAAATCCTGAATTCTTCTAGCTTTTTGATCTGAACTTTTAGCAATACTTTTGCTCCTACAGATTTTCTTATGATGTTCGGTTTATTAAAGAGTTTCAGCTTGTACAGAACTAGCCAATTCCTTAGTTCGGAGAATTAAAATGGGATAACAATCTGAACGACGCCTTTTTTTATGAGAGGGCAAAATCCCAAAAACCCCCAGATGCATCCCAATTCTTCAACTATGCCCATTCTTTTATACACTTACAATCGTAAATCTCATCTGGTGTTGTGATTTGAAGCGTCAACTTTTATTTCAGTGATATGCCTTTAAAAATGAAATTTAATATCTGTTAGTTGGCTTTAAAAACTCTTTGCATATTTTTCCCGAAAGAATCCTCGAAAATCCTTGTATTTAAAAGATTTATAATTCTTAGGCCAGCTTGTTTTTTGACTATTGAATTTGTAAATTTAAGTACTTTGATTAATATATTCCTACAAAAATATAAATTACTAGCTTTCAGATTTAATTTTGCTTTTGCACTGTTACAATAAGATTACCATTATCCGATTTACCCTATAGAAATTAAGCCAAAATCCTTATTTAATGGACTGAGCCTTTCACATCACGACGATGTTCGATTTATAATTAACATATGATGAGTTCAGCCACCAATAATCACACGAAAACCCATAGGATTCAGTAATCCTATTCTCTACAGTACGCCGTGTTTCTATTCAAAATAGTTGTTTGGTTGCTATACCACAATGGTACATTATGTACGTGCCCCATTCAGCTAAATTTACATGTTAGTTGGAGACAAACTATAGGAACGATAAGATTTTAGGTAAATGAACTTTAACAAAACGAACAAAAGACAAATTAAATGGAAATGGGAAAAGATCGGTTGATGGAAGAAAGGAAAAATGGTGAACAGGGGGGTATGAAGAAATGATCACCTTGGAAATTAAAATAGTAGATCAGTTTAAATACGAGGGTTTACAATTCACGAAATTAGCATAAACCACAAGCAAATAAATGCGATAATAAAAAAGGGTGTAAGGAAGTTTAAGAAAATACTTAAGCATATCGCTATCTTAATATCAAATAACTCTAGAGCCAGCAATTATATCCCCAAGTGAACCAAAAATATACAAAGAGAGTTTTGGGAGAAGATGGTGTTCAGAAGGATTTTTGTAGGTAAAAAAGTAGAGAAAATTTGGCTTAGGAACAACCAAGTGTATAATCTGTAGAAAGAGCCGAAATTAACAAAAGCCAATAAATCGCAGAGAATAAGGTGGATGAGACACATTTTACGGATAGATAGAGAAAATATAATAATTTTTTCGTTCATTTTTCATTAATGCCTTTAAATGTATCAATTCTTCAGCCAAAAACTATTGCTGGAGATCTTTGTAGTCAGTGGCCTACATATTGCTCCGGATTTGCTAAACCTAAATAATTCACAATTTTTGATGGAACCATAGACGCTATATTGATGCAAATTAATTGTTTAATGTACTTTCTTTTCTTAAAAAATACAAAATGTATGGGTAGAGTTTTTTTTTGACCTAATGATATATTTTTCGGAAATTAGAAATTAAAATAAAAAATAAATCCTTGTCTTCAATTCGCAATTTTCGACGAAACTGTAGACACTATATTGAGTACAATAAATTGTTGAGTGTACTTTCCTTTCTTGAACAAACAAAAAATATTACAAGTAAAGTTATTCGAGAAATCTTGGTTTTAGTAGTACAAATGTTCGTCTTTAATATTTTATATCGACAAATATGATCATTCATCTTTAGAAAATCTTATTCTGGTGACAGTGATTAGGACTTAATATATTTTATTTACGAAACTCTTCATAAATTCCTTTAACAAGTTAAAAATTAACGAAAATTAAATATGAGCAACTCTGATTCGTTAGCGTCAAATTTCTTAGTTTAGGACCATTTTTTAACGTCAATTGATTTTTTCAGTATCTATAATTCTAATATTATTTCCTCATTTATTCATTCCGTAGATTTATCAACAAAAAATTGTTTGATTACTGGTTATTCGCATTCAACAACGGCACATTTAGTCTATTAACAGATTAAACTGAATGTTTACTATGTCCTGTTTGGTTTAAATCCAAAAAATATTAGTTGATGGTAACGTGGTTCTTTGTTCAAAAAACCTTATTCGATTAAACTAACTAACTAATTAGGAATGTGTGCTTTTAATTTGACGAACCATCCTGTTTATCGTTGTTCAAGACATCCAACTGCTGTTAATTTATAATTAGATACTTACTAAAAGTAACAAATTTAGATTCGTTTTCTCCCTTAGTTTCACATCATGAACAGAATTCAAAACATAATATGAGAAGACAACAAACTTATCTGCTTCAAACTTCTACGTACTACTAATAATTAATTCATGTTTTGTTAACCAAGAATTGTTGGAATTCGTGTTGAAATGAGTAGTTTGTCTTTCCGTCGTATTAAATTCAACTATAAGATAAATATTAGTAATAAAA
Organism: Hermaeophaga mercurialis; assembly: GCA_951812935.1. Classification (NCBI taxonomy): domain Eukaryota; kingdom Metazoa; phylum Arthropoda; class Insecta; order Coleoptera; family Chrysomelidae; genus Hermaeophaga; species Hermaeophaga mercurialis. The sequence goes on along the minus strand of OX638361.1, from coordinate 9,302,866 downwards.
TACCTAATTACATGGTAAATTTCAAAATAAGTTTGGGGAATAAATTTACATTTTTGAGTGGATTTATTAATGAAACAAAAATATTGTTTTAGCTGACATTTAACACTAAACGTGTGCACTCAACTGAAAAAAAAGTGTCAATGTAAAATAAATTTAAATATACAATGAGTTTCCAACAAATGTAGCAGATCCCTTGGTACGATCTTATTAAAATTAATCCTTATTTTATTGACTTTTTTAAGTTTAGTAAATCGCAGTTTATCGTATTTACTGAATTTATCTGAATAATATTTTGCCAGGTTTCAAACATTACGATGGTCTTATTGGTCACACTTATTATTTAATTTTAATACTTTCATCCATTTCTTTCTAAAAAAATTCTTGTTTATTTAAAAAGAAGGAAAATTGATTTTTAAAATTGGCTCCACTATTCTTCAACTCAATAATACTTGTCATGTTAAGAAAAAATAAGCGCAGCCTGTCGGGTCATCCTGTCTACAGCCAGCCCAATTAACCACTGGCTTCTTTGGTGGACTGAACTAATACGGGAGAACCATTATAATTTAAAGCCCTTTGTTTAGATTTACCTGTTCGCTTTATCTTCATTTTATACACGATCGCAGGTAGACCGTGTGCTCCATATTTTCTGTCTTTGGTTTGGTTTCATGCTGTGGAGACTAGAATCGAGTTCTGGTCTATTGTTTTTAAAATTACCCGTCGGCCTTTTGCCACGACCAAGATCCTATTTTCCTTTTTGTGTTCTCAAATTACCGAACACTAAGGGCAACGTGTTTAAGCGGTGTTGACATGTTTTTATTAGAAGTATTTTTGTCATTCTCTTTATAGTGAGCTCGGCAATTTACGCCTTTTAAGCATACTCGTTGCTTTCCAAATTTTTTGATAATCTTATATATCCTGGTATCTATATATATATATATATATATATATATATATATATATGAATGAAACTGTGTATTCTCAAAGTAACCCATTAAAAATTCCAATTTAGATCTGTCTCTGGTTGAATAATTTATAAGCACCTCAATGGTACTAAATATATTTCTTTATTTCAAGTGTCTCAGAAAATCGGTCTTAAAGTTCTTAAAACTTTTTCTGTAATTTATGTACATATTTAATTCAATAAGATCGCAATATTGAATGATATATAGAAAAAGTTTGCTGCCACTCATTTTTCAATTGGAAATATGGAAGGTACGTTTGATTCTAAGCCCTAATATTAATTTAAAAATTTTATTGTAGTATCCAACTTTACTCATGTACTAACTATAAACGATTTAATATGCAACGTAATCGGTGATTATCGAAAATGGACTGTATAGATTAGATTAAATAAAATGTCTGAGCTTTCTTTTCTTAAACACTCAATTCCACCCTTCTAAAAAATTAATGGTAATATGAATCGTTGTAGTAACATAGTTTTCACTATGAACACATTTTCACTTTTATCACATCTCTACTTAAATCTAGGTTTCACAAATATTTCGTATTTTTTTAGTGAAGAGTTGTTAAATTTATTGAGGTGAGAGAGGGAGAAAGAACTTTTTCTTGGAGTTGGTGGCGGGCATAAGCGACTTTTTGTGTTCTTCTAGAGTTATGAGATTGGTCACTGTTACTTGGCTACTTCATTTGGTGTGATTGTTAATTGATTTTTGATTGGTTTGCATTGAAGGAATCAGTACACTACGAAATTAATCATATGAATGTATAAAATACTATTTTCAACAACAAAAAGCGTCTAGAAAATAACAATAGTTATCTGGAAAAATAACAAAAACCCTGGGGAATTAAAAAGTCCCCTGAAAACTTAGAAAACACAACCCTGGAAAATAACTAAAATTCATGACAAAAAAACAAAAAATTATAGGAAATTAAAAATACTTAAAAATAACAAAAGAATACCTTAGAAAATAACAAAAATCCCTAGATATGTGCAAATTTTTCCTGTGGGCTAAAAAAACACTAGATTATAAATAAAAAATATGGAAAATAACCAAACTTTTACTGAGAAAAAAACAAAACCTTGGAGAATTAAAAAGTCCCATGAAGACTTAGAAAACAGAAGAGAAAAACAAAAAAGAACCTCGAATATAACGAAAATTTACAGAAAAATAACGAAAAATCGTGGAGAATGAAAAAAACTTGAAAATAACGAAAAACGATAACCTAGAATAATAACAGAAATACAAATTCTCCTGTATATTAAGATAGAAAACAAAAAGCCTGGAAAGTAACCAAAATTTACACGAAATAACAAAAAATTCTGGTAACTTAAGAGTCCCCTGAAGAAACAAAATTCATAAGAGAATAATCAAGAATTAAAAAGTCATCTAAAGACTTAGAAAACACAATGGAATAAAAAAAATCTGGGAGATAATAAAAAGTCCTGGAAAATAATAAAAACTCTTGGAGAATAAAAAAATTCCCTAAGACTCAGAAAACACAAGAGAATAGCAACGAAAAAAGATCTGATAAAAAATCCTGGAGTATTAAAAAGTTGCCCGAAGAAATAAAAAACCAACGGAATAACAAACAATCTTGAAGAATTAAAAAGTCCGCTGAAGACACACAATAGAATAACAAAAAAAAAGGTGGAAAATAACAAAAAATTTTGAGAATTAAAAAATCCTTCCAGGACAAATCTTTACAACATGGTTCATTATAAATATTAATTTTTCGAATATTCCAGGTTGTTTACGACTATCTGATTATTAATAAAGCTTCGACTTTTAACAATTCTGTCAAGATTTTAGGGGGTTTCAATACCGGACGAACAAAATGTTTTCATAGAGGAAAATCCCGACCTTTCATCTAAAGCAGCCGCTAAGGATTATTTGAAGTTTTTTAAAGTTGACTAATTTTAAACAACATTTTGAAATCTATTTTATTTAAGATACAATAAATAATAAAATATGCAATAAGAGTACATGATTTATTTTCCATTAAACCGGTAATCAGTATAAATTACTGAGAAAACAAAGAACATTCTAGTTCATAATTCATAAGGCACACAAACATCAGCGGTGCTGGATGCTGGCCTGTTTCTGGCAAACTTTAATCAAAGCGGATGTTTTTCGGGAATAAATATGAAAGAATTATGCAAATATGCGCTACTTTATGTCGAACAAAAAATTTTGTCGGTGAACTTTTATGTTTATTCCGATTCGATAAAAATACAATAAAATAATTTATAGATCCAGATTTTATTACACATTGGATACCTCCAATCTAAAATAGGTTGAAATTATCAATTTGAAATATTATAAAGATATTTACATCGCAAGACTGGAAAGTAATATTTTTAAGGAAAAAGGATCTAATTTCAGACAATTTCTGAAAGTCCAGTGTAAGTACTTTTCATACAATTTTTTTTATAAATAATACGTCGGTACAATTTTTTTTATAACCTACTTAAAGTAAAACATTTGCAATATGAATCAAATCGTATATTATACAAGGTATTCCGAAAAACATCCCAATATTCTTAGTGTGAATAGAACGTCCAAACATAAATAGGGTTTGTCCAATAAACTAAAGTCCTACCGCCTCCCATTTTTGAAATACAAAGGGTTAAAGTTTAACACCCAAAAATGAATATTGGCTAAATAACTTTTACAGACTCAACAATTACAATTGTTGCCAAACGAGGAATTGTCATTTTAAGTAGTGTCAGTTTTGCACACTGCTGTGGATTACTAATTATTAGTTTTTGTTTTTTGCATTACACCCGTTTATCAATAATATGTTTTGGTGGAAACTTTTTAAAATAATTTCATAAATAAAAAAAATAGTTTAAAAAAACATGACAGACATGTACACAATAGTGCCGATAATATTTTGGTATTTTATTATCTTCTGCATTACATTCCTCATATCGAAGACACTATTTCTTTAAGTGCTAATATCTTGAAAAAAGTATGAAAAGAACACATAATTTGCTCAGAAAACTTTATGAAATGTAAAAATAAATCTAAAACTATGATTTATTCAGTAGCGTCCAAGTTAGCGGGGTTTTTAATCCAGCAGTACGCCACTGGCTGCTTTTTTGACAAATAAGTTATAGCCAATATTCATTTTTGGATTTTAAATTTTAACCATCTGTATCTCAAAAGGCGCTAGGAATTAAGTTTATTGGATATTTTTTTGAACACCTTGTATAATGTATGAAGCCAGAAAACATGAATTTTCAAAATACAATTAAAATTTTTGGTTTTCTATTCTACACTCATGTGCCACCCGATACAAGTGTACAATTCTTTATATATAAGGTAACCTAACAAAAATATCATCATTACCTAAAAACCATAAAAGTCTACTCGTCAAATATCACAATACTACTGCCTTCAAACATTTCTCAAACAAAATGGCCGGTTTCATAGGTCAAGGTAGGTATTGTTTATTGTTTATGATTAGAAACGTGACTTTTTCTCATGTAATTCCATAAATGTCTGCATCAACAAGCTCTTATAACAAACCGAGGGCGACGGGTAAGCGAAGTAGGTAGGAACATAACACTCGGTAGAAGCAGTATCGTAAAAAATAATGTTCCACGAATGGGTGACCACGCAAAGGTGTTGTTTTCGGTCGAGATTTATAAAAGAAACGATTATTTTTATGAGATAACACTGTTTATTGCCTCTAATTGTCTTTTCCATTTTTGTTAGTGATTAAAATTTTGAAGAATCACTATAATGAAAAATATTCACTTTTGTTAAAAAATAGTTATTAGCAGAAGGACTTTTAGACTACATCATTTATATTTCGCACATTATATAGATCTTGTTCAAAATAATTAAAAACCCCGAAACATCCTCAAAAATATGAAATCTTTAAGAAATTTATATAATTTTCTCGTGAGCATGTAGAAAAACAGTCTCAAGTTTTCATCTTTATTTTCTACTTCAAAATAATATGTACTATTGGAAGTAAAATCTAAAATTCGCCTTCCACTTAGTAATTATATTTCATTTTCACAGTGTATTTAAAAAAAAATTGTTGTATTCGAAAAAAAAAATATTAAGTTAAATATTTATTTACAGTGACCTAAATTTTGACTAGAAAATCGATCACGGAGAAACCCAATTAAATTGTCGAGAACATATTTAAGTTAATCTGCGTATAAAGTGTACAGATATTGAGATCGAAGAATTTGAAAATCCCCATAGAAAACGCTTCGATGATGTAAATCCATCAAAGTTTCCTGCCTCCCATATCATGTTCTTCTTAGATGGAAAATTTTATTTGAATGGAAATGTTCCATTCGCAGCTTCATTCACTCAGAGTCGAGCATGAAATTGCTTTAAAACCGATTTCTTTCTGTGTTTCAGTTTCACTATGAAAAAATGTATGCTACATGCACTCAAGACCAAATCCATAAAAAATATATATTTTTAAATTTACTGATTTACAATTACTCAAGATGAAATAATTTTTACAAAGAGTGTTTCATTGAGAAAGGGCCTAACTTTAACAGCTCATAACTTCCGAATTATTCTGTATGCTATTTTGATATTTGATACGCAGAATAACGATTACCTGGAAAATCTACCAAAGTATTACCAAAAGAAATCCAGGACCAGCTTAACAAAACATTTAAAAATTCGTCTTTCCAAAAAACAACACCCTGTATCTTTTTTTTTAAATTGCTTTTTATTAATAAAGAGCAGAACAAACTGAATCTGTTCATCTACTTTTATTTTTCCGCAGACAATTTTACCTTCAAAATATACTTTATGAGCGTTTTGGGGGTTACGAAATTGTATCAGAGGAATTCTTGTTAATTTTTCAGTTGAAATAAAATTTACTTAACTTTTCTAGAGAAGCATTCCAAAAATTTAATTGAGTTTGTATTTTTAACACTGGGAAAATGTGATGTAGATAACAAGAGTAGTTTACAAGAAACCAATTTCTGCTTCCAAAGGCTATAAAAATACTTATTTTATATACCCCACATCGTAGGGTGGAAATAAGTATTTTTATAAAAATGTATTTCTTGGAAACTACTCTTGTTATCTACAAGTCTGGTAGGGTCGAAGACCCATTAAATATAGGTTATTTAGAACAACCAAAGTAACGTCCATCTACAGTTAAAATAAGGCCCTTTCCCAATGAGACACCCTGTATCATATTTTGAATTTTTGTCGGAGAATTTTTACAAGTTTTGGATTTATTAACGTCTGTTTCCATTATAGATTTTTTTTACTATATTAACCCCTGTGTTTTGTAAAGTAGATTCTGAAGAATATTGTAGGATGCCAATTTTAATCATTATCTTTATTAATAATTTTATAGTATAAAGGAAACCAGCAATTAAAAAATGAATCATTTGTTTCATAAACAAAAAAGTTGATAATAGTTTTATCAATTTCATTAAATATGTAAAACATGAATGAATGTTGAGGGTATTTTTTTATTAATATCAACGCTATTTTCTGTAAGATATTTTAGGGAATTTTTAAAACTTCGACTATTTTTTAAATTATCTACTTTAAAAAATTGCCAACAGAAACTAAAAAACTTGATGTGTTCAAATAAATACTTAACTGTAAATTTATAATTATATAATAGATCCCTAAAACTTTTAATAACCTTCCATTTTACAAACACCTTAATAAATAAATAGAACAAAATCAATTGAATTTTTCATAAATATATTTTTATACCCTCTTTAGTTTTATTAATTAGATAATTTTTGCCTTATTTTCCTAGACTCAATTTTTTACCTTTTTTATTTTAAATTATATTTATTATCTATAAATCACATTTCTAGTCGATTTTTCCTTTTAAGAAGTCTAGATAACACCCATAACGTCAATTTTTGTTCTTTAATAGAAGCTTAACTTTTTTTATTTTATTATTTTAAGTTTTAATTGTCTAAATTTTGTAATTTAATTTTTCAAATTTTTATCATTAAGTTAGGTCTTATTTGACTTTCTACAATAAATTAACTTGATATTTGTTGTCACATAAGGTTTTATCTAATATCATTTAATCATTTTGTAAGTTTATCTCTCTATTTTTGAATTATTTTATATAGTTTTTAATTTTCTTTATTTCCGCCTGACGATGATTTTCTACAGAAAAAACCGAATAAATATATTTTGAATAGTCTAAAATGGCATTAGATGAAAATTCAAGTTTAGAAAAATAATGTAGAATTGATACATCCATCTTTTCGACAACAATCATCGACATTTTTTTGGATTGACTGAACTTTTGCAAACCTCAACTTTGAGCAAATCAAAATCCTTCAAAAATAGTTGTTACTATGGAAACAAGTATAAAATGTCTTTAAATTATATCTACCCTGTATATTTGGGAGATAGTACACTCAATTAATATTGCTTAAATAAACCATTTCAGATGGACTATTGACCCAAATATTTACTGGCATCGCGAGCAGTATTTCGATGACAGATAAAGTAGTTGCAATAATAATTGTTGGCGTTTAACTCAACAGAGTAGGTATTTGATTTATTCGGGTCAACCACAAAACTCGTTAAACACATTAATTTAAAACATTCAATAGATAAAGATGATTGCAAATCATTAGGTCCACGTGCATTTGTTGGATTGGAGTAATAATAATATAGTTCAAACCAGGAATTAGTAGTATTATAAAATTATGTATTAAATAAAATCCATTTTTGGAATGTATTTATTCTCACTTTATTTTTCATAAATAAAACGTAGAAAACAACATCCGTGTCAATTGTATATTATTTGTTACTTATGAGGTATTAAATACATTGTCCATAATTCCTTTTTCAAACCTACATCATTGGAAGGGCTTCTAGTTGATTGATCAGATTTACTTTCACCTGGATTTTATCTTAAAACTAGGTCAGTATAGGAGACGCCAAAACCCAATTATGTTTTAGAGAAGGATAAGGGACGGGAATTGAGGGATATGTTTTGACTATCTTCCAATTTAATATCAGATCAAAGTTAATCAAACTTACCTAAAAGAAATAAAACTACCGAAACATACATATTCAATACTAATAAAGTTAAATAAAGTAAGAATATCAGTACGAAATATTATTAATACATATCAAATATATTAATACCCTGTATGTTTGTTTTTTGTTTATTAATTTTTTTTGTCATTATATGTCATATACGTGGGTGGGTGGGTGAATATATGCGATATCGTAATAGTTTACGCCGAGCGGTAGCAAAAACGTGGTTCTTACAATTGGTTGGTTAATGAAACAGATTGGATTAATTATTCCATAGTCATACTGTGTTAATAAGGAAAATTCTGGGGGACGTCCAGTATATAGATATATTTAAAGGTCAGTCAATCACAAAGAAACTAACTGAACGTATTTATTGAGTGAGGAAATGTTGAATATTACATACAAAAATTAAATGAAGAACAACGCTTTAATTTATAATACAACAAATTAAATTAATTGTTTGAATAATTATTAAGCCTCGCCGAGTTAATTAATAAACCGTTTGAATCTATTAACTAATTCAGAAAATTACCGGCAAACTATAACTTACAAAATTTATCAAGACTAAATACACTTTTTTATATACTTTTTTAGACGGATGATAAACTACAACTTCCGAATTTGTCCAGTTTTTTAAACTGAACTTTTAGCGGTACTTTTGCTGTTACAGATTTTTGTGACTTTCGGCTAATTAAAGAGTTTTCGGTTTTTGCAAAACTAACCATAATTATCAGTTCGGAGAATTATTGAAAGTATAACCCTAAAAACCTTTCAGCTCTAAATTCAGACCTCTATGCCCATTTTAAATTACTATCGTAAAAGTCATCTATAGTGTCATTTGAAAAGTCAACTTATATTACTATATAAAAATCACACAAAATGTCAATTATCTTGGCGGCCCAATTGTCTGTTTAAAAAGTTTTGGTACCAATATTTGATAGACAGACGTACAATATACAAGACTAAGCAAATTTGGATCCCTAATGCTATAAACGCGCTCAAAATAAAAATCCTGTACATAGGGGAAATATTGCTGTAATTTTCTAGGTTATTCCACATTCCATCCAAGTTCTTGTAGTGATTCCGAAGTTTATACGACGAACTTAATACCCAAGGAATGGCTAAATCTATCCTTTTTCCTTTTAATCCATAATACCATTAACCATGCCGCGAAGAGAAGGTCGAGAGTATTTCGTAAGCTCACTTCAAAAACTAAACCTGTTAATTCAGAGTCCCACTTGAGTTTAGTCACCAAAATTATTGAAATGCAAAGCTATCGAAATATTGTCTTTAGAGGATAGGTCTGTATTTGTGGCATACTTCTAATAAATTGCAGCCTTTTTAATAAAGATAATAATTCAAAAAGTTGGTGCTTTTGACGTTTATTTCTATTTTTAGTGACATGCATTTGACAATTAAATTTAACATCTATTTCTGTGGAATATGAAAAAATATAATCAAATGGTTATTAATTAATATATGGGATGTTTTATAGCTAAAGGGAAATACTTTAGAGGCAGAAAAAGATCACATAGCTGGTTCTAAATATCCATATATAATGGGTCTTTTGGCTTCCACAACCGAGTTACAGGGTGTTTAATCAATTATGTCCAATTTTTCATTCAGCCATAACTTTTGAATCACATTTTTTTAAATTTTTTGGTACATACACTTCTGAGGAAGAATGTATTGAATTATTAAAAAAAATTAAAATCCAGATTAGATCTTTGGACAAATTGAAAAATATTTAAAATATCACAGAATCGCCATGTATATCAAAATTTTAAAGAAAAAAACTCGAAATACTTTTTTCCTTACAAATTCCAAATTTGTTTATTTCCAATATTTAAATAGTTTCAAGTTAATAATTTTTTGTTGTTTGTCTGTTTTAAAATAATTTTAAGTATTATTGCATATTTGTACTGAAAATAAAATAATCAAATTTCGATCATCTCCTATAAATTTATTTGAGTACTTTCTTAGCTTTATGTAACAAATAATAGAAAATTAATTACAAAATTAAATAATTGCAGAAACCAATTTGAATGGTAAAGTAAGATGAGAAAACGAACATAGTAATTAATAAACATTTATTAATAAACAAACAAATTTATAACCATTGCTCGAAATGTCTTTCCAATAATATTTATTCTTTTTTTAAACTGTCATTGTTTTTTGCCTACGTCAAAACACAAAATTTTGTAGATAGAGATGATCAAAACAAATATTTAGTCACTTTGACTGAAAAACAAAAAAATAATTTATTTGTTTTTTGCCATAAGCCGACGATTTTAATTTTATTTTAAGTCCGGATCTGTAATAATACTAAAATGGTTTTAAAACGAAAAAATTATAAAAAAAGTTTAATATGAGAGAGACTCTTTAAATATTCGAAATAAACCAATTTTATAAATTAAAGGAAAAAAATAATTTTGTATTTTAGCTGAAACTAAACAAATAGAAATTTTAAATATTCCTGAATTTAATTGTAAAAGCTTAGTCAAAAATGGTTAATAAATTAAAGTTTGGTAATTCATATCCCGCCTACACGAGAAACTTTAATGTTCTAAAAGTTATAAACACTGTTATTAGTAATTTCAGTCAGCCCTTATTTCAAAAAAAATAGTTTTACTTGAAAAAAAAACAGTTCTCTCTTATCACGTGAGAAACTTTTAGTTTTAAAAAATAATTTATAGCACCTAATAAAATAAATATATATTCTTCATCCATTTTTTCGATCACAATTTAACTGAGTTTTCCGAGACTTAGCAATCGCTTATAATAAAACAGTCGAAATAGCTTTTAATATAGGACTAAAACAGTTTTCAAACGAGGTCTCTTATGACCCGCTTTCCATTAGAAAAATTATATATATTAAACAATTACCTAACCATTTGAAAGTGTAACAATTACTATACCTTAGAGTAGATTTTCAATGGTTCCACTGATAATTACTTTTGTATATATTATGTATTTTGTTTTGTAATTTAGTATTCTTTCTAATATTATTGATGTATTGCTTATAATTATGTACTTATTTTCTCAAAATGTACAAGTTGTGACGTAAATCCCGTTACAACATGTATTATTTAATTATGATAAAATAAGATGTATAATAGTAATACATTTTACTTAAATAATGCCCAATTTGACCAGAAACTAATAATCTAGAAAATAAATCAGTACATATAGAATTTATTATAATTTTACTAATAACCGATGGTTAATTATAAATTTTAATATCGGTAAATATACATATAGCGTAAATTTAATTAGCTATATAATATATAAATTCATATGTTTTAATAGAGAATATGGCTAGATGTATATCTTATTAAAGCTATATGAATAATGAACTAAATCCCAAGAATGCAATACATTGTTTTGTAAAAAAACCGCAATTTATTTTCCTTCAAATTTTATAAAAAAAAATATTTTTATTTAACTAAAAATAAACAACTCCGTTAACCTATAAATTAATTTGATCGAATAAAACTGACACAACATTTACATAATAATTACAAAATATTTTTTTGCGGATGAACATTTTAGTTGACGGATTAACGAAAATTGCGAAAACTCGTTTCCCTTCAAATACTTCATAATTTACTTAATTTACATTACACAATGCAAAAAAGCAATCCGAAAATATTTTTATATTTAAGTAGTTTTTGGGAAAGTATCTAATCTGAAAAATAGTTCTCCGTTTTTTTATAAATTTATAAAAAGTTCGGTGTCATTTTTTTGTAAGATTCGTTATTTCTCTTATGATTTACAATAATTTTTAATAAGGTAATTCAGACCAATTATATTTTTGGTGGAGGTTCCTTTACGCCCACCATAATTTTAAAAAGTTAAAGTTGGAAAATATTTAAAATATATAAACCAACAAGTAAATATTAAATGACTTAAAAAATATTTATGCCACATGTAGATATACATAAAATAATACGAGTAGTTTCGAAAAATATTTTGATTTCACGCAAATAACGGTTTATTTAAAGTGTCATTGTTTAGGTCAGTCTGATTTTCATTATTCCTTTAATGAAACTAAAAAAAATTAATATGTTTTGTGTTTTAGCGACCAAGAAATGTTGAATTGGGGGAACATAAATAATGCTATAAATAAACGATACAATCGATAAACATCTTTGTTTAGATATATAAAATATTGTAAGTAATTATCAAAATATCTATTCAAATATACTAAATAAACTAAATTTAATTCTTCTGGTATATACTATCTAGTATAATTAAACTCTTACTCTGTCAACTGGCGGTGACGTTGAACTGTCATTTACATAATTGTATCGTCCCAGTATGACGAGAGAGTTAAAGGATGAGTTCAAGGTTCACATGAATCAGACTCAAACAAATCAGACATTTCATTTGCAATTCCTCATTAAACAAGGTTAGGATCTTCGATTTGTTTGTATAACCTCTCGTGACAGATTGCAAACCGATTGTTAAGATTTATTATTACAAAATTTTAAGCGAAGGTTAAGTACAGTTAACGGGACAGATGGACATGAGTTATGGGTTCAGGTTACTGACGTACAAAAGAAAATCAGTTCGCTATATTAAAAATTACAAAGAATTCGTTAAGTTAGTTCGAGATTAGAATTAATTATTAATTGTTGCACCAAACTTCAGATATTATAGTCTATAATTGATATACAGCGGTTTAAGAAATGATAAATATCAACAGTTGTTTATTGTTTCTTCTTAAAATAATAGTCTTTTGTATTGGGGCTTTCATCAGTTTAAAAGTTATAGGTAAATAAATGGTACACAATGGTTGTCTTTATATTTCAATATTTTAGAGAGAATATGACATAACTTTTATTTATCATGTTTAGAAATCTCATTTCCTATATACTCATAATTTTTGCCCCCTTACGTCTTCAAGAAATACATAAACCTACAAACTCACTGCCTAGAAACACTTCTCTTCTGATTTGATAACATGAAACAAAAAGAGAAACGAATACAATCTCAACCAAAACTATTTTGGCAACATTGCTTTTGAAATATATGCATCGACTAGAACACTACATAGGCCCCCTTCTAATAGAAAGTATTTTCAATTTTTTTGCCGCATAGATGGGGAAACGTATAGTACAAAATAATATGTTTGCGATGGGTTAAATTTATGGAAAAGTGTTACATTGCAAAGGAATTAAAAAGAAAGTTTCCAGAAATTGATTAATAATCACAACGTTAATGGTAATAAACATTTAAACAACACAACAACTATTTGCGTGCTCTTTCCAGTCAAAATTCAGTTAACAATGAAAACATGGTTTTATTAACACACATGAATTCATATTTGTGACAAAATCACGAGCGCGTAGGATGAGTGATTTCGTTTAAAAATTATTTCTTACCTCTTATGAATTTACTTCCGAAGGGGGTATTTCTTTTTTTTTTGATAGTTTTATGTCATTTTCTCCGGCATTTAATAATATTTTAAAAAAGAAAATACATCTCCTTTTTTGTGCATAAATCTGCATCTCTTAGTTTTTGAATCTTATTGTTTCCATCCGTTTTGGAAATATATACAATTTACGATTTCATGCGGTATCGTTGACTCTTAAATGGTCATTAAACTGTTAAAAAGTGTGTTTGAAAGACTTTATGCACGCGAAAAAGATATGAACGTAAGCGAAGTGGTGAGATTGTACAGTATTTTGATTAAAGTGTCTGAAAGGAATAAATACAGGGTAATTAAAAATCATAAAGAAGAAGAGAGCACACCTGTGTTCAAAATAAAAGAGAATAGAAAGTCTAAAAACTAAAACGTGTTAATTCAAGAATTTTATTTAAAGAAAAAAATCGCTTCTTCTCTTGGAGCTGATAACACACTACCAAAAATAATTAAACATGTTTTTTGAGCACATTACGTGCCATAAATTTGAGATATTTAAAAAACACAAACATTACTTTCATTGAAAATGATGATATCATTTATAGTACAGAAAATATTTGAGAACAATTCGACAAAATCGAAAAAATAGAAAGAAAAATGTATAATACGAATGAAACTTGGTTGAATATGGGACACACGGTGCCAAAAGTTTGACAAGATAGAAACAATGCCAAAAATTACACAGGGTGTCACCGTACCACTGTGAACTTAGTCAAATTGAAATTATTTGCACACAAATTAAAAATAAAATTGCAAAAAAAATTAACTTTCAAATTAATTGATGTGAAACTTCTATTAGATGATTCTATCAGATGTAACAGAAAACTTATGATATACATTGTACATGAAGAGAAAAAGATATAAACTTTTGATAATAAGATTAGAGAACCTATAATTATACATATTAACGATTCTAATAGCGATAATTCTTATTCTGAGAACTATACTTATACTCCTGAGATTGAGTCTGACCTAATTGTGATTAAGATAAGAATGATATTTTTTTTATTATCGGTTTACTGAAAGTCGTTTAGCAAATGTTTATAAATATGCTTCAATTATATTTTAATATAGTTTTCAAAATGTTTATCATTTTATTTGGATACGCCTCTGACCTATACACCCCGCTATTATTTCTGAAATCTAGTACACATTTTTGAATTATGGATACAGGAATCAAAAATTTCTCATTTTTTCAGGATACGATTAAATCGATAATAAAAAATCTTTTTGGGATTCGCATTTGACTACTTTAGCTTCTTATTAGGAAAGTTTAGAACATAAAATATATATCTTTAAGCGACGAAAAGAAAAAATAAGATTTTTAGAACTATTAAGAAATTCAAAACTCAGACTAGAGAGAGCATTCATTACGTAGAAACGCTTCATTTCAAGATAGTCATAATATAAGTACTCAACAGAGATTGTATGAATTTAGTTGATGAATATACCTGAAATGAAGTCATTAAAAAAAATTTTCTTAATGATTTATATTACGGGCGACATAAATAAAATTGCGTAGCCTTTATAATTTAAAAAAATAATCTTTGTTTGTACTCTAACTTGAATTTTCCAAAATTTCACAAATCTTAGTTCTTCATATATTGAAATTATTATTTTCACTTAATATAATTAGTAATGTTTACTATTGAACCTTATATATTTTCTGTAATATTGAATAAAACATGCTTGAATAAACAGCCTTGTCTGGATTTCTACGCCCGCATATTTTCCTCCAAAATTTCTTAGCCGGGTCATTAGTGCACATCGATCACGTACTTTTTTTATTTAACTTCTAACCTAGACGTAGAGGTTATAATTACATATGTTCTTGAGTTTGTTGGCCCAACCTACCAAATGTTGAATAATATCGAGTTTGAACTATCAAGTATAATCGTTTTGTGAGTCTGGGATTTTATTAAATAATGCCAAGTAGTCATTTTTTCGAAGAGTATATTTAAATCCTTTGTTGTTATCAATTTTTTTTCTGTCTACAGCAAGAGCCTTTAAATGTTTTACATGTACAATTATTTACATTTATTAAATATATAGTTTTCAAAGAAAACAAAAAAGTTATTCGTTAATGAAAATATTGGCACCGAGTTGGACCTCTGTGGTACACCAAATCTAGCTGAATATTCGATACTGTAGATGTAGAAAGAAATAACCTAAAATCTATAAACAAATACACATATTAGATCAAGTTAGAGGGTCCAGAGCACTTCTTTCAATAAACTAAATTGTAATAAAGATTTTTTTTATAATACCGATCCTGCTTTACCCAATCCTAAATCCAATCAATTTTAATCATTATACTTTGTTGATCGAACCGGTTAGCATTAATAATGATGTAACAAATGATCTCTTTTTCCAATATAATCTCATTTGTAAGGTTCGAAGACAGAGTACAAAGTAACAAAAAATTGTGGTCCTATTTTTTTGGTAGACGAACTGAAAATGGCACGTGAAATTTAATCAAGAATTTAGTTCATAAGAATTGAAAGCCGTATTAAGGGAGAAGAAGATTCGAAGACAAATAAAATTATGATGAGAAAGCACTATGTTGAACGTATATGATCTGAGCATTGCGAATTTTTGAAAAGATGAAAAGGATGTATTGATGCGGAATGTGAATTTTTTTAACAAAGTATTCAACTAAACGTTTTTTAAGAAAGTGGTTTTTATTTATGTTGCTCACTTATTGAAAAAAAAACAATTTTGAAACAGTCAATAATATACTTATTACATTTTTCATATTTCTTGAATTTTGGAAACCGCTAGTCCATTCAACATTATAATTTATTGAGTAAAAAAAATTAAAAAATTATGTGAGCACCAAATATTAATGAATTATGAACAAAACAAAAACCAAATTAAAACTTCAGATTATTTTATTTTTTACTAATATTTCTATTTTGAATGAACATTTATCTCTTGTGATTACGAAACACATGATAACCTTTTAGTTTTTCGATGTTTTCTAATCATTTTGCAATTAAAACGCATAATAAGTGCATATTCATTTATTTTGCAAATATTTAAACGTAATTTTTAATTCTGATCAACTTTTTTTAGTAACATTTTTCGATATTGTCAAAAATAAAGGTACTTTACTCTTGAGCAAAATTTATATTTTTCGACAAACCTTGTATACGGCTCAACAAATTTTAAATCCGATGGTTGTATTTCAGGTTTTAGACCATGCAGAACTTTTTATAAAGAATAACTTTTTTTGATAAAACTAATAATAAAGTTTCCCATATGGTGCCGACTTAATTGGACACACTGTATAATAGTTTTCAGAGTGAGTTCATTAAAATAAGTATATATTAAATTTAATCTTCAAAAATACTTCAATTAAAGATCAATTAAAAATGTATGTTTCGATTCTGTTATAATTAAATTTATCGCTGGGAAGACGACAACTCAGTAATTCACAGTTTGTTTTTAAAGTTATGGTGTTTTGTAATTGAGAAAAATAACACTTGCGTATTGATGCAAAGGTATATGTGAAAAACATTTTAAAGTTTTAAAATTTTTTTTTCTCTGGTATAAAACGTTTTTTTTTTCTGTTTGAAGCGGCTTTGCTAATTTATTTATTTAATAAATTGTGTGTATTTTACCTTTATATATTTCTTATACTTATTTTTTTTTATTAAATCAATTAAGTGTACTAGAGATTACAAAACTAAAATTTCTGTTGAATTTGGCGACCATAATATTAACTAACTTCATATTTATTTATTAATAAAATTTCTAAAATAAATGTCGTTTAATGACCAATTTACATACAGAGCACGCTTATAGTCAACATTAAACTATAAAAACATTAGAATATTAAACTAGACACAAAATAATTCCAAGAATTAAATTAAAAGCACTTGAAAATACAAATATGAAATTTGTAATCGAATACATTTTTTAATTCGTTGTAAATTAAAAATATAATAACTTTCAACGGAATAACTAATGTACTCAGCGATGCTGTAGAAAGAGTTTTCTATCAAATTATTTTTAGCAAATTTGTGAGTATTGCTCATTTTAGTTATTTATTTATTACTAATAATATATAAGATTTTAAATTCAGGGCCATTTTAAAATTTTTTTTTTTTCATTTAACATTTCCCAAACTATATTTGTATAAAATATAAACAACACTTTTTAATTTCCCCATAAAAATATTTGAACATTTTTTTTTAAACTTTTACGTTGGTTTTCTTTAGTTTTATTAAAAGTATTTGTGATTTTAATTTTTTGGTGATTTTTCGAATGTGTAGTGAAAATCTTATGAAACATGTTTAAAATTAAGAATCGAATCTGTAAAACGACAGACAAAGAATCTCGTGACCCTAGAATCACATTAGCATAAAATTTCTATCGGTCTAAAGTAATCCATTTTAGGTTAAATACGCAACTTCCCGCCCAATTGGATTTTTGCTTATAGTGAATATAATAATGTCGAAAAGAAGCACTCTTCCATGAGATTGTATCATTTCCAACAAGGAAATTCGTAAGTTCAGTGACCGATTTAAGACTTAACTTTTTTCTTTCATTATTTATATTTTCTGTATAACCGTTATGCAAAATTTGAGGATAAAAGATATCTGAAAATGTGGATTTATATTTTTTATGATTATTCTCAAACGAACAGTAATAGCATTAGGTATAAGAAAACATTTTTATTTTTATGTTTTATGTAAAATAAAGAAAAATTCAGTTTAAAGAACTGAGATAAATCATTTCATCACTTATCTACTATTATTTGTCATATAATCTAGATCTAAATAATACAATATAAAACAAAAATGCCAAATTCCATTAAAGATATTTTTAAACAAACAATTAAAATAGGTGTTAAATGGTGTAACGCTCGTGTGGGTTTAAAAAACTTTATTTAATAGAAAAATCACAAAACTGCCTAAAAATACAAATTAATTAAAATTCACTTTCGTCATTAACCCTCTCTATCAGTTCCTTTCTATTTTTATCCTTTTCTTGATTTCTAAGTTTCCAGAAAAATCTAGAAGTTTACCGCAATACTCTTGACGTTTTAGGAATGTTCGAGAAATTGTCATAGTTGTCAGTTACATTATTTTAATTTAGAATCAGAAGTGAGAACTTTGAGGCCCTAGTTTAAAGTATTCCTAAACTGGTTTTAATAGAAATAAATATAATATAATATGAATCTAACTAAATCTAAATTCACATTTTTTTCTTTCTTTCTTTTTTAAATTTTGTCTTACCAAAGATTAGTCATATAAATAGTATTTGTGTACGGAATACCTATTCCTGAAATAATTTTTGGCTAACTGAATTTAAATAAAAATAAAAAACTACTGCTCGGTATAATAATCGTACTTAAATTAAAACAATAAGTATACGTATTAAAATAAGTCATCTCCTACGTAAATTCATCAAAGTCAATGTTTAGATTGGATAGTTTTGAAATGATGCCAAGTACAGTCATGGTTTTTATTTTTCTTTAGTTTAGTGATCCATTAATTCGGAACAATTAATAATGGCCAAAGTAGTAGAATATTTTGGAAAGTGTATTTAGAAATATAGTTTATAATTATGTATTTCAATTTTAGAATATCATTTAATAGAAATGACTAGTATAAAGTATAAAAGAAAAGTTGTTTTTGGTTCAATTAATTTATCACCTGTAAAATATAATATAACCAAAAGAATTTGTGTTATATAACAAAAAATACAAATATTTTAATCGATGACAAATCGAAGGTAGTTCTAAAGTGGTATTGTTGGAAATTGAAAATTGCAGCAAAACCAATAACCAGAAATACTATGAAATATTTTCAGTTTAGATGATCTGGTAACGTTGAAAATTATTTCAGTAGAAGGATTTAAAATTTCCACTTTTTATTTTACACTACTCGAGATAACTATGTGCGGGGCGTTGCCGGACCACCACTGACCACCTAACAACCATCCAAGAAGTTTGTTTCCTTTTGTCTTTTCTTTAGATAAAAATATAAACTAAATAAGTCAGTTTATGGATTTTTTCTTCCATACATTCGTTGAACTGAAAAATATATAATTTATTTTATTTTGCCATAATAGGCAATCAATTTGGTTCACTGATTTTATCTCTTTACTACAGTAAGTTTATTTTTCTCTTATAGAAGATATTGATTTAAAATTATTATATGTTGTACAATTTAAAACTTAACAACGTATTGATATAGTTGTGATTTCATTTCGTATCGATCTGATGTTAAGAGAGAATGTCGGTTAAACATGGGCTTTCCAGCTAATTTCATGAGGATCACGGCGGATGTAGACAATTAACCTAATCGTACACTGTTTAAATTTGTTGGGATAATCTCCATTCCACATTTCATTGCACAAAGACCAATCACAAAAGAGATTAACATACAACTAGTTAAGATCTCTTATCCATTGGAATAACAAAATGGGTAAAAACCACAAATTAAATTGAATTACTTGCATATTTTCTAAATATCTACATCAGAGCATCTCATTCATTGATAATAGTATCCAAAAATGATATAATATGTAAGTTTAATTATTATTGTTATACGTAGAATTCCTTCAGTAAACATATGAAGAATATCGTTTACAATAATTTATTGATATCTTAATTAAATTATTTTTGGGCGTATTAGAGTTGATCCAGTAATAAATATTTTTTTTGCACGAAAAAGTAGCATCCTACTTTTTTTAATTTTTTTTTCATCCAAGCAACTAAAACTTAATTTTTAGCAGTTGAGATTTTTCGTATCTTTCTTTGATTTCTAAACAAAATCCATTTGTCTTTCTCTGAACTTTTGAGACAAGACTAGAACAAGATGGGACTAAAAATATTCGATTGCTGTAAAAACTAAAAAAGTTTTAATTCGTTTCAAGCTGCCTTAAAAAGTTTGAAAAAAAAACAATAATTTAGAAAGTGTTTACAAACTACAATACAGGAAACAATAATATTGTTGCTGATGCCATATCTAGCAATAAATATATTAATGAATTAATTAAATGAAATTAATTAATGAAAAACGCAAAGTTGTTGGGGCGTATTACACTTGATTCAGTAATATATATATTTTTTACACGAAAAAATAGCATCTCTGAATTTTTGAGACAAAACTAGAACAAGAATAGACTAAAAATATTCGATTGTGTTAACGAAGTTTATAATATTTTTTCCTATCAAAATAAGTGTAATATTTCGAAGTATATTCTGCATTCTACGAAACGCTATGGTGTATGTTATATACAAAACATAAATTAAAATTTCTGTGTTAAAAGTAACTCTTTAAAAAAACAAACATTTTTTGTGGATTTACGATTAATTTTTAACAAACTTAATTAGATTCATGAACATACCTATTAAAATAAAATATACTGCGCCTTACTTACATTTTCATTGGCTTCAATTGACGTTAGATTGAAGTCAATGCAATTTAGTTTAGATAACCTGGACTTCATTTATAAAAAATCAATTGGGTCAATAAGACTGATAGTAAAATTAAGTAGATAAAATTTAAATAATTGAATGAAAAATCAATAGTACCTGGATAGAAATAGGCAATAGATAATTACCAAAATATAAAAAAAGGTATGACGACTTTAAACTGGCGCTTTCTTAGGGAACACCCTGTATATTTTTAATTGAATATAAAATGTATTACTTAAGTTTACCTACCAATTTTATAAAACTTTTTGCAATTTTCTATGATAAAGAACAAATATTTCAGACGTAGTTGTTTAGTGATTAACTTAACGTAACAAGGCAAAATAAAGAAAATATCATTTTGTTAGATTTTTGAGCAACCCTGTATAAATTGCAGAAATATGCAATCCTGCAAATAATATAGCAATAACAGTAATTGAACAGATACAAGTTAACTTAAACAGACAATAAGCTAATAATTAATAAAACTAAATTAACTGAGTCACAGAAAATATTTTGAACGAGGTTACAGTACTGTGGAAATATAATTTATCTTTCATATTTAATAATAAAACTATTTTTTTTATTTTATGACTAATAAACAGTACAATTATAGATTTTCATAAAATTAAGTAAATTTTTAAATTATAATTATCAATTTCCCATTATTGGTGTAAAACAAAAAGTATGGTGATTATTTTTCATTGATCAACGAAAATCTCTTCCAATTTTCTCTTAACAATGCTGGAACGTTCTTAATTCCATGTAGAAATTGAGTACGTGCTAATAGGCAGTGTGCTTTGAAATAAAAACGCCTACCCTTGACCTATTATATCAAGTTTTCTCAAGACCTGATAATAACAAAAGGCCTTCCAAAATTCCAAATTTATAAAACCTCAAGTAAAATTCCTCCATAATTGGATCCAAATTCCTTCCAATCTTCTCGTCGAATCTACGTTTCACTGACTAGTGGAAAAGGGGGAATGTATAATAAGAGACAAAAATACAGAGGAAATAAAATATGTAAATACATCTTTAATACTCATATATGAGTAGTTTTTCCAGCCATTCAAAAAAATAAATGCTAAACTAAGTTGTTTTATTAATATTTTTCACTTCACAACTTATCAATACTTATATTTTACAGATTTTTCATTATATTTACTAAAATAATTATTAATTGGGCAACGGTATTAATTGATTACAAATTTTACCGGTTTCTCTTAACTGAGAGCAACAACGGAACTTGAGAATTAATATAGACCAACTGCTACTAGAGAGAATTCTTTACTCTGGAATTTTTGGCCGTCAACTGCGACTTTGTGCGTTCTCGCTTGCATAGTTCGTTAGAATTGGGCTAATTGGTTATTGGTTACTATATATAGTGCGATCTGAACATATATTGGTTTGCTCTGACGTAAAGTGTATTGGACATTGTTTTAACTTGGTTAAAATAAATTATTTTTGGAAACGTTCTAGATAATTAAGTTATCGCTTTTCTACAGAAATTGGTCTTATATTATCTGGTTATAGAAATTCTCTATTGATAGAAAAAAATGATGGATTTATAGAGTTAATTCTACTCCCCTCGCAATAGATTCAATAGAGTGTTGATGCTCCTTAAATAAAAGGGACTTATTGCTTATTACGTCCCATCTCATAATTCTTTTTCCCGCGGGCCAATGGAGTTCAGGGTCGCTTTTATTGGATAATTTCTGTTAGTTTTTTTTATCTCTCGATGACGACAGAAAGTTAGAACACAAGTGTAAGGGTAATATCGATCAATGGGCGATTACATATTAGTATTAGTTAATAAGATCCAAAGCATATGAAACACTTTTCACGAAATTAACGATAATAGTAATTACAATCCGCGATATTTAACAAAAGTAATATAAAAGTCCGGATAATGAATTTTCTTTTTTATTTCTTTATTTCTCTCAATTGATTCACAAAAATTATAAATTTCCACTTGTTTGGTTAATACAAAAAAAACGTATTTATCAAAAGCTATAACTAATAAAAAAGAATTCGTTTTTATTTATTCATTGAACCTTAAGGCTGTTTTTACTGACAACGAAACAAAGTTGTGAGTTTAATTAAGCCGGGTGAACCTGAGGAGCTTCGAAATTAGAAAAAGTCGGTTTGTGCCGCTAAAACAAAAAAATGTTGACTCTTGACGACCTAAGAAAAAATTGGAAATTAATGGACAGTGTTGTTTTCGAGAAAACGATCAGGTTTTTTCCATATTAGAACATATTTGAATTTTAAATGTGGATAAATTGTTTGTTTTGATCAAAAAAGTTCCAAAACAATTAATGTTTACAAAGAATTAATTGAAATTTTCTTCGGGATGAGTTAAATTGAAAAAGTGGAAATATTTTTAATTACCGATTTGTTTCTAATTTAGAAATGGGATACTAAAGTTCATTTCACAATGAGAGAGAGAAAGAGTAGTAAATAATTTTAAACATTTTACCTAATACGTATTGTTATACCCCATATATAAATGAGGTTGTAATTTTATTAGTGAAAAATCCCAGGGTTACTCTATGGTAATGGTGGCTTCTACACGATGTGAACATTTTTATTAAAATTTTATTTATAGGCCGTTTAATACGTGAAAGAATATTAAAAACACATAACACAAAGCTTTATTAAATAAGTACCTAATTTAAAAATCGAAATAATCATTGAGTAAGTAAATGAAAATTAACATAAAATGCACTAACTTGTTTCTTCTCTGACATGAAATATTTGTGATAAAAAAATATTTTGTGCTATGTTAAAATTTGTAAGAAATCATAAATATTAATCTAATTTAATCATATTTTTCTCAAAATCTAATATTATTTCATTAAATTCCTATTTTCTTTTGTATGAAATATTTTTATAAACAAACCTACTTCGTTTAAAGTATACGAGTATATTTTCCTTTCAACAATTTTACATCTTAAAATGTGGGTAACATGTTCACAATATTACTTTATAATTTCAAAATTTTAGATCTGATTTTATTACATTGCGTACATAATTAATCTAGAATATGTTATTAATCTATTTTATACTCTAATTCTAGTCAGTCTTATAATGAACAATTAAGATAACTTTGGTCATTAATACTAATTTCTTATTCTTATAAGCAGATAAATGGTTTAACCTTTTAAGAAATCTATTGAAAATTACATTGGTAATAAGATTAAGGAGATTGTTTGAGACGAAATAATCCAATAAAAATCATGAACAGCTCCACGAATATTAGTTTTTCTCTAGACCCTAAATTTGTTTCCTGAAAAAAAAAATGGTTATTTCACCCAAATAAATATACGACTCAACTTCCTAGAAAAATACCCATACATATGACCTTCCTTCTAGTAAATATAACCACCATAAACATCAAAATGTCATTAGAAAATAAATGACAGTGTACACTGCAAAAGGCAATTTTACTAGATTAAAAGACAACTGGATGCCCACATGTAAACTAAAAGGGTATTTTACAGGAACGGAATGAGTTAATTACATGGCTCAAAGAGACCAGAGAACAGGGTCATTATAAACTGTGTTCGTGGTTGCCAATATTGTAATTTTCAATCGAATAGTTCCCAAGAGACCTTTTGAAAAAATAAAAACTATTGTATAAAAAAAATAGACAGAAAAAAAGGATTATTTGCAAGAAACATAGCCTTGACTTGACTCGAGCAACTTTTATTTTAGTCAAAAGGATAATGTAATAAAAAGTTTAAGAGTTTGGGAAGCTCATCCGTTTGTCAATGTTTGATTTCTAATGGCGTTTCATACGTGCCATCTTCAGATCATCAGTAACTGTCTCCTCCTGCTTCTTGTCCAGTACCCAACAACGTCATAAAGTTGAACTGTTTCGGTGGAAATGTTGTGGGCTGAAGTTTGTCAACTAGTATACAAATATGCGTATTCTGGGTACGAATTATTTGCTTCAATCGTAAATTGAATTCTATCTGAAATTGTTTATGTATAAACAAAAAAACGTTGGTGGATACACCCTAACCAAACAATTTATACATTTTCCATTATCTTAGTCGACAAATTCTTACTTGAAAGAAATGTTGTTTGACGCAATAGAATCAATAGAAACGGTTTGCGCATTTGTTTTTATTCCATTTCAAATTTTATCGAGTGTAGGAGTTTAATCCCAATAAATATTTACCGTTTTGAATGAGTATTAACCTTTTTATTTTAGAAAAAAAATTCTGTAGCGAAATTAAAACTAAAAAGCAATATTTAATATTCAAATAAAGAACACATAGTGTTTCTTACTACAGTACATTTTTAAACTAAATCTGAAAGAAAATTAATGAGACAATGGTCAACCGACTCAACCACAAGATGTAGGCAGAGATGATTAAACTCGAAACCAACCATGCCTCAAAAGGATAATTATGACCACGTTTAGTCCATTCTGCTCATTTTTGTTTCATTTAAGGTCACACGTTGTTCAAAGAATAGTGCATTCGTCAGTTTGTCAACGTCAAAGCTGTCAACGTCAAATATGCCTTCGTCATTCCTGTCAATGTTACACCTGTCAATGTTACACCTGTCAATGTTACACCTGTCAATGTTACACCTGTCATTGTTACACCTGCCATTGTTACACCTGTCATTGTTACACCTGTCAGTGTTGCATATATCAATGTCACGCATATATTAAGCTCGGTCCACCTTGCTGTTAATACTCAAAATTGTTTTGACATTGATGGGCTTATGAGACAAAAATAAGCACAATGGACCTTAGATAATCTTATGAAGATTTACCTAAAATTTATTAATATTGGATAAACAATATGTCCAAAAATGTTTTTATGTTAATAGCTGAAAAATGCTTTGGTGGTCAACTTTAATGACATTTGCATAATTTATTGATATTTGATTAAGTTATGTGGGCAATGCAGATGAATAGTTTGTTTTTACTCAAAACAAACACAGCGTCGTCTATTGCCAATTTTTCTTTTTATTTCTCATGAAACAAAATCGTAAACAAGCTACATTTTGTTTGAATTCAAACAAATTGATACAAAGAATCAAAGAAACTTTTCTGACAATCTATAAAAATCATAATTGGAAAATAAGCAAAGAAAATATTAAAAATATTTTCGTTTTAAAGTTTTCAACTAGATTATAATAGTTAGATGTTCAAAATATATTTCATCTGTTTCTTTAGATATGTATTTATACCATGGTTAGTTATACAAAGGATTATGTGTGTGGAAATTGGCGATTTAGCAGGCGTGTCACTCAGTATGATCGGTGATAGTGTAAATTGCTAACAAACATTGAAAGTTCCTTGAGCCGAGAGAAGTTTATGTAATAAAGATAATCGCTGTTAAATAAGTCACCTTTTTAAATTCATAGTACAGTTCAAGAGAAGAGAAATTTTTCAATTTATTGTAGAAGAATTTGATAACCAAATGGAGTAGAAAGATCTACTTATTTCCAATGTAATAATCCTTTATACTGTTTTTAAAAATGCCAAAAAATAATTATAAAATTGGAGTAGATTTTAATATAATTAAAAAACAAAAATGTATATTGACAAAAAATATATTACTTAGTTCTATAAAAATATTATCATTCGTTATATTATTAATATTATAATTAGTATACTTTACCAAAGCACCTCTTAATTATTAGGGTCAAGTATTTATTATTTATTCTTAATTATGAAGTAATTTAATATCTAATAATGTAGGTGCAGAACTATAAAAAAATCATTGCAATTTTTGATTTTGGTTTAGACTAAAAATATTGAACTGGACTATAAGAACAAGGCGCCTACTGGGTTATTTTTTTTAGGGTGTGGACCAATTGCTGCCGTTAAGGATAATTTAATCACAACAATGGAGCCAACATTTAAATGTGACATGATAGGATATTAAATTTAGTTCAATATGTATGTACATAATATTAAGAAATACATTAAGGGGTTAAGGATTAAATTACTTTTTTAAAAAATTTATTCGGGAGAGGAATGTGATAAAGGATTTTTCATTATACAATCATATTGCATAAATTTATTAAAACAAAATATGAAAAGCAAGAAATTAATAATAAAGAAAACTGATTAAATTAATTATGAAATGAAATATTACTTTACGAAAAAGTTAATACTTTTCATGGTCATTAATAATCAATTTAGGTTGCTAATAAATTAATAATTGACAAATTTAGAAAAATGCTGAAAAGATATATACTTACTTAAAGAAAACGAGAAAAGAAAAATTTGAATATGATCTCAATTGCTTTATAAATTTATTTCCTTTTCTTTTTTCTTTCCTCCATTCCTTGTACCCTTTTGAGCACTGGACTTGCGTTAGCCATTTGATTTTTTCTATCCACCTTATCCATGCTTGTTTACTCACTAACATTACTTTCATTTCTTCCAATTTTTTCTCTCTTCTCATTCAGACCTTTACTACTTGCTGTATTCATTTTGTTACTGGTCTATCTTTTCTCTTTTTTGCTACTTTTCGTTTCAACATTTGTCTTATTAGTCTGCTTCGTTCTATACTCATGATGTACCAATTCAATTGTCTCATCGTTATTTTGCTTATTGTTATTTTCTTAATTTTGGCGAGGAATTACTTTACTTGTTTATAAAGTAATCAACTGATTAACTTGTGGTAATTATACTTCCTCTTAATGTGCTTCGCCATTTGACATCGGCGATACGTATTTACCTCGACTATTGATTTTTCAATATTACAAATCACTTTGACTTTCTAATTATCTCAGTATTCTATCATGTATCTCCTTGCGTTTGAAGTCATAATCACGAACGAAAGAATATTTTACACAAAGGGAAAATACCCGAAATACCTTTCGACTGGTCTTCATTTTCGCCCAATATTTTCCATATAAATTACAGTATATTGCAGAGAGCAATTAGGTTTGCTGTTGTGCGAACGCTCAATTTTAAATATTAAACTCTACTTTTAAAATAAACCCATGTATAACTTTCCGACTATATCAATTGTAACAAAAAAGAGATTTATATTTGGGGAATTTGTGAAATAAAGAGTTTAGACATTTGAAAAAACTTTATTACGCTTATTAAGGTATCCATTTCCTCCTTACAGAAATTACAATAAAAATTTAATAGTTTACTTAAATTTTTATTGTAAAGGCGGATGTATCACTTAAAATTTTAAAAACGTAATTTTTCTTAAAAAAATCTATGATACAATAGTTTTTCGTTCAATTTCTTCAAATAGTTTACCTTATTGATAAATTAAGAAAATAATATGAAGACTGGATTTCATGATAAACTGAGATCTTCAATTCTTATTTTTTTAAAAGTTAAGAAATCAAATTATAAGATTTTTATACAATGTTTTGGTTCAATACAAATAATAGCCTTCTCAGGTAAGTAATGTAAACAATTTTTATATAAACGGTCTTTTAAATATTGAATATACCTCTCTGTTACTAATTTATGTCTTCCCATAAATTTTCTTTTTTTGATGAATTTTTTTTTAACAAAATGAATATTTTCGGAAAGTGTCAAAATAAAACTTTCCGCAAATTGGCCAGGTACCATTCATTTCAGGAGGTATGTTCTACATCTGGATAATTTACAAAACAAGGTATGTTTTCTAGTACAAAAATAAGTTATTTCTAATTTATTATACGGTATGTTCAATAAAAATGTCTTTGATTTATTAATCAGCTAAAAATAGACTGTATAGTGTATAATTTAGGCTATTCCAAATTACCTGCGTAAAAAAGAGTTTCGACATTTTTTTTCTTCACAGACACACAATTTCAGCTATCAAGAAATAAATGGTAACCTTAGTTTTTAATATTTTATTGAAAAGAACAAAACAATTTTTACATTCCACTTTATAATTAATTATCTAAGTTGTCACTGATAACAAATAACGTTTCCGCATTTACTACACGAAGATAAAACAAAAATTCTTTCATTGACACTTTTCACTTTGTGTCAATTTCACTGCTTAAATCATAGGTTCTCAAACTTGGAGTGCAGTCTCCAGGGAGGCGGGGGCGGCTTAACTTAATTAGCGACGCACCCTACAAATTAAAAAAATATATTTTGATTGAAGTTTTATTTAACAGATAAAGAAACAACCTCTCTAAGTTTATTTAAAATGTCTACTAATTTAGAAAGTTTCATTAAAAATAATCTGTCATAGAATCCTGCTGAATGCTTATAACCCTCCTCGGTCAAAAATATCGCTGTTTCCCTTTTTAGTTCGTAGACGCGCTGGACCACTTTACCGCGTGATAACCATATGGATGAGGAATAAAACAGTACATATTTATGCTTAACTGTCATGTCCTCACATTGAGTATATTCTTGATTTCAATTGTCTAGGGTTTACCTAGTTAATAGTTCTATTACTTCTGTCGAAACGATATTTAGTCCAGAATTTAAATGCTAAGGCGTTCCGGTGAATCATGCAGTGCCTCCAGATAATTTCTGAAGATTTCTTCTTTACCAGCGCCTGTAAACTGTTGTGTTTACCAGACATGGCTTGGGATCCATCTGTGCAAATTCCAATTTTTCCAATGCAAAATCGCCTTAGTAATAGCATCATTTGTAATTTTGAACAATTTTGTTGCTGTAGTTCTTCTCTCAATTAGTTTACCAAACAATAAATGTTTACATATTGTAGATCCTTGACAGAATCTGATGTAATAAATCAAATGAGAATCATTATTAGAGTTGTTTGCTCCGTCAAGTTACAAACAATTGTAAAATAATCTCAGATTCACGCTGCAATATCAACTTATATATCGTTAATTCATTGACAGATTGTATCGTTTGACAGAGGAATATTGTCAAGTTGTTTGCAAAGTTTTCAACAAACATTGTTTTTAAATATCATTTCTCATTTATTGACAGCCTTTTAATTTATTTGGTTTCATGCTATGTGCAACCCGTACTTTTAAACAAATATCGCACTGAGGTTTTTCTTCCCCACTTATTTCAAGGCTCGTAAAGCCAGAATTTGGTACGCTTCGTCGTATTTTCCTGTATCAGATTTTGGAAGATTCCCACTTGGATCTATCAATGGACAAGCCTCTTTCTCTTCAAGTTTGGTTTCATAAAATTATCCATACTTACAATGCTTAGCGTTGGAATACCTGACAAAACAGTTTCTTGTGTAGCAGTAGGGCGCAAGTTGAAATAACTAACAACCGAAAATTCACTTCACTATTTATAATTTCAATAAGTTCAATAAGCTTCGATACCTAACGCGAACTTTCCGACAGCATCTCCAGGGCGTTAGAGTTTGAATTCTTACGGGTTGCCCTTACATCACTGTACAATGGGAGAGGGGAGAGTGCGGAATTGTTCAAGTTTAAACAGAGGGGGTGCGCAAAGTAGTGAGAACCGTTAAAGCAGCAGTATTTACAAGAACAGAATCATGGTAAAAACGAAATAATATTTTAGCCCATCTTGGGTTCATGCCATTATCTGAGAGAAATACTAGCTGAGAAAACAAATTATTCTATACGTGCCCAAAAATTACTACTCCTCCAAATTTATCCCAGGATCGCCCTGTTGAAGATTTATAGACACCTCTACAACGAAAAGTGTAGACAGTGGATGGTCTGTTGATGATCGAGTATTCGACGTTGAAGACGACCAAGTATTTCTTTCACTAACCGGGACAAACTCATTTTCCTTAAAATTAGTAACGAACGACCGGCTATTTTCTAGTTTTAGCTGGCGAAAAGAGTAGTATGATTGGTCACCATATATGGTGTGATTGAGCTATTTGAATGTCGATTGCTCGGCGTTCAAACAACCGTAAGCTTTTGAATACCATTTAAACTTGTTCAAAACGAGCTAATTTCAAACACTGAAATGTAGCAACAGCAAGTTCAATTTTGAAAAAACCCTCATCTCCAGCTTTTCGTTCGTGCAATTGATCCAACAATCCAATTCACGGCCACGGTGATGTGACTCCAGTCGGCTCTAGGCG
The DNA here is from genome assembly GCA_951812935.1 of Hermaeophaga mercurialis. Taxonomy (NCBI): domain Eukaryota; kingdom Metazoa; phylum Arthropoda; class Insecta; order Coleoptera; family Chrysomelidae; genus Hermaeophaga; species Hermaeophaga mercurialis. Next base: position 9,272,041 of record OX638361.1, on the reverse strand, counting down.
AATACTCGAGCGCCCCAAAACAGACTCGCGACATCCGTACGCCAGCAGGACAGCAGCAGTCATTCGAGCGTCTCGCACCAGAGAGCAGGAAACTGAAATCAACACATCAGGAGTTTACGCGTTTTCGAGATACGCTAGAGTGCGTAAGTTTCTTATCAGGAATTTTTCTAATTACCGAATTTACCCGCAGGAGTTTTTAAACAGTTCGAAGGATATTTTCTGAGGTGCTGCTTTTTGAAAATTCTTTTGAACAGGAGTGAAGCAGACTTTTATTATATTTTATTGAAGTGGTTGAATAATATTGAAGTGTTTTTGTGGATTTTCTGTGTCTAATAGTTGTTTTATATGCAATCGTTTTTTGTTAGGAAAGCGAGTCCTTTAGTTCGTAAGTATTTTTCATTTGTCAAATAATTTCAAATATTTTGCAAATTGAGCAAAGAAAATACTATTTTTAGGTACACTTTTAAAACAAAAAAAATCTACTGTTAAATTACATTATTATCAAGCTTACAAAATATAATTTTCGATGTACAATTTAATTTTTATCAGACCTTGATGTAATTTTCTTTTGATTTAATACCATCACCAAATTCATTAAAATTAATAGAATAATTTGCTCATTTTCAATGTTGTTTAATTTTTTTACATAATTAAGTACTTAGCAGCAAAATATACATTGCACTACGACCAAAGGTTAACTATAACTATTTTAACTAGATAGTTACCAAGTCCTTACTATATTGTACAACTTTTGCAAATTACCAATGAATTAGAAAAAAAAAATTGAGAGAAATAGGGATGTGGGGGATGCATTCAATTTAAAATAATTTCTATTCATTATTCAATTACCGGCAGATGGCGTCACCAAACCTAGAAACTACTACTTCTATTATACAGAATCTTTGAATTTTTTCGTATACAATTATCATACATATTACTGGTGGTGTATGCAATTATTTTTATTTTACTTTTTAAATAACATAAATATGTTTTCATGATCTTCTGCCATGTTTGTGACGAATAAATAAACAAAGGTTATTATTATGATTGAAAATTGTAAAATATCATATGCTGGCAATAATTAAATAACACGAAACTAGAATCTTCTAATGAATCATAGTCTTTGTAGGTAGCGCTCCTACGTCAGGTTTAAAGGTTACCAGAGTTTCGTATATACCTAGTCACCTTCCACCATAAAGGCGGTTTGTTTAACAAAGTTAATATCGAACTGGATAATAAATAATAGCAATATAAATACACCCTGAAAAAATATCCTAAATTATAGGAAATTAGTTTAAGCCAAACAAATTTTAATTTCAATACAATCAAGGAAACATAAATATTTTTCGATTTGTTGGAAAAATCTAACTAATCGTTTTGTTTCCTGAAAGTATCTAATATTCTTAAAACCTTTTATCTCCGATTTTAAAACTATCACTATTTATTAAATTAATCAAAATTTTTACTCCATAAAGATATCTATTTACTTGATTAATTTTTATTGAAGATGGAACTAGCTTTAATATTTTTTAATAAACTTTCTTTTCAATTTTTTCAAATATAATGATGAAAAATATTTGTATTTTATTTCAAACGTTGGATTTTATAATTAAATAAGAACAATTTTCATATCTTATTTTCATTTATTTGGTTTGAAATTAACCAGATAACAATGGCTGTATTTATTAACATAAATTGATTAGTTAATCCAAATTTATTTTTTATTAAAATTTAGTTAAATAATTGATCGCCTTATTTGAATAAAATGTGTGTAATATGAAATAAATAGCACTCAAGTTTTTATCTATAATATAAAAATTAGTCTTCAAGAATACTATTTATATTAAATTAACAATTAGTATGTCATATATATTTTTAAAATATTAATTATTTACCTAGAAAAATTTATTGTAGAATTACACGAATTGCCTTAGGCAAATGATGATTTGATATTAAAAAAACTATACATAAAGAAAAGGAAACTCTAATTTTAAATGCAATAATTATTCCAATAAATATAAACTCGTAAATGAGGAAATAACAATATAATGTATCATTTTAATTTCTTTATTAATTAAAATGTATTTTAGAGTTAAAGGACCGAAGCATTTGACATTCTACTAAAAGTTCTAAAAGTAGAATATTTTTTATTCCCAATTCTATATGAACGACCCGATGTGGATCAATATCCGGTTAGTTTTAAATTAACTTAATTAAGTCCTAGATTTTCTTTCAACCTTCTTTCCTGGAAATGTTCAGATTTTCATGCATTTTCATTTCATACATAGAAGAATATTTGTTTACTCTTTATTTTTTTATACCAGTCTAGAAAAAGAGAAGGTATTGACTTGAATATAAAATATTTCTAAAGTTTACTTTTAGTAAAAATTACATTTTTGTGGAAAGGTATTTCTTCTTGTTTTGAGTTTTTCAACCATTTATGTATTATGAAATATATTTTACAAACGTTTTAATGGTGCAAACATAATTAATCTAATATTGCGAAAATATTTGTTCGGAAAATAAAATTGTAAATAATCAATTCTTATAAATTCATTCAATGGTTTATTGATTTACTTTCTGTCTAACAAGACATTTAAAGTGCAACATAAACAAAAAAAAAGTAATTTACTTTATGTTAAAATTTAATGATAGTTGTAGCATCAATTAAAAAAAATATTTTCTATAACTGAGTACTTGACAGGTATTCAAATTGAAAATTTTTAACGTTAATTAACTATTATTCTAAAATATATTTAATATTTTAATGTAAGTGTTTTTATATAAAGTAAAATCAAATTTTCTGATTATTTATTTTATTTGATTACCTTTTTTTTTCTATAAGTGATACGACGCAATTATGGAATTTGCCAGTGGAAAACGTGTTTCTAAATAAAAAAAATTATTCAAGTACAAAATATTTTGATACTTAATGAAAGGAAAATCCGAACCATTTATCATTATTATTTTGAACTTTTCTCCAAAATATTTACATTTCACCTAACTCTATATAATAAACATTATTATGTTAACTGTGACCCATATTATCGAGCATATCAATATTTTCGTCGAGTACACACTTTACTTCTAATAATTGTTCATTGTATATTTTATCAAATATTTATTGCATTACAAATCCTGTGGGTTTCTTGTTTATCTATTTCACTCTTAAAGGCATTATTTTCGATTGCACGTGTACTCATCTGTTATCTGTTGTGATCTGCGCATTTTTATTTATGAGGCATCGGACATTATTGTTGAATTGACGAACTTTTTGTACATAGAATTACGTTTTAATCATAAATCAAGGTCTTATGTAGATTTTATATGGCGAACGAATTCACGAAATCGATAAATAACAGATGTTTGGATAATTAAAAACAAGAATAATTTAGAGATAATAGGAAACCTTCATTTTACTTTTGAAGTAATAATGAAAATATGACGCCTTTGTTTTAAAAGACGACCTCTGGTCTCTTCAAAATTATTGAGCACCTTGATTTATATAGTTTTTGTTTCCAAGTGGTTGGATAAATTTTACGAGTTTTCATTTTAACCCCAATAAATGCGATAATATTTACACTATTGCAGTATTTTTACCCAGAAACATAATTGAGTTAAAATCAACATGAGCACAATATAAAAGCTAATCTTTTTATTCTTTTAGATACTTTCTTCTATTCATTAGTGAGTGAATATAATTATTTAAATTGAATAAAAAAACATTGAAATATTATATCACGAAAGAAAGTAAAATAAAAGTTCATTTCTTAGTAAACACCATATCAGATTATATGAGAACTTTCGTTACATTAAAACGAAACTTAATTTAAGTGTTGAATAATAGAGATCAAAAGAAGATGTTATTGATATAGATAACTTTAATCATCTTTCTCATAGAACTGTCTTGGGAAATGAGAATACATTTTATCATATTAATAACCATAATTAAAAGTGAAATTAAAGCTAGATATAATTTATTATTCTAAAGAGAATAAAATTTATTTAGAATCAAATATTTGTAGCATGAAAGCAGAGACGAGCTGTAGGTGCTATATAAGAATGAATTTCATTGTGTTAATTTTTAATGATGATATATTATTCAAAAACATTTATTGCTGATGTAATGAAACTAAAAAAAAATACGTCTCTTATTTTTGTCTCAGTATGCTTACTTAATCCATAGATTTAACCACCAACAAAAGTTTTTTCCTCTTCTTATTTTCTCGGTTTGTTCCCCCTTATTCTCTAATCTCTGGAAATGGCTTTTCAGAAAAGTTTTTTATAAATTTTCTCAAAACTCTTACCAAGAATCAAGGATGCTTTTGAAGCTAATTTTCTTCACTTTCTTGGCTAATAACATTGCTGTTCGCTCATCTTATTTAACTTTTTAAACCCGTATGCTTTCGCCATAATGAAAACTTCGATATATAAACACACGGTTTAAGTTTCAGTTTTAATGAAAGGTTGTTAGCTACACATGAGGGTTTCAATATCGATTTTATAGGATTCATTAAAAAAGATACCATGGTGACAGCCGAAAACACAATGCACACCTAATTTCTTACTTATAAAACAATAAACGCGGAAGGTTTTGTTATACAAAATGTGCTGAACAATCGATTGTTTCTAATTCCTAATAACACATTTTAGGAAACGGATAATCTTTATCAACAGAATTTGTTTTATTGATAAAATTCGCATGGTTACGAGGACTGTTAGATATATTAGAGAATAGCTACGAAAAAAGTTTATATGCAAAAATATTTGATTGCTTTCGAATTATTCGTCATTACTATTAAAGTACTTCTTTAGGGCGGGAAAAACGTTGACAACGCATTTTTTTAATCATGGTAAATGTAAAAAAGTCTTTTGGTGACAAATCAGGACTTTGAGATGGCTGGATCATTAATTCGATATTTGGACTTTTCAAACAATCGACTATTGTGACTATTGTAGTGTGGAATTTTACATTATCATGATGATAAAGCAATTGTAGCCACGTGATCAGGTTTAGCTACGAAACATGCAATTATTTTCTTCGAAGTTCCTCTTGACCAAACTACTTTGGTTGACATAAGTTCATTTTGAAAGACCCAAACTGTTGATTTTGTTTTGTTCGTAGGAGTAGATCCACCTTACTAGTCACATAATCATATGACACATTCTTGTTTTTGAGTTATGGATGAATTATGTGGTATTCATCCTATCTTCTTCAGTTATTTGATGTTTAGCATCAATATTTTTAGCAACAAAGGATCTTGATGGACGTCCTTTCCTTGTTTGATCTTCAAACGAAACACAACTATGTGTATTGTTAAAACTAGCGATATACTGTCGTTTTGTATGTTTTACAAACAAATGCAAAAATTAAACGTTCCATAAATTTTCATTGTGTTAAACCACAACGAAAATCATAATAAATCTTAACAAAGTTTGCAAACGGACAAAGATTTTCACAATTGGAAACCACTGACAGATTCTGGACATATTTTATATACGTTCATCGAGTTTGATCTTGGAATGAACAATATTTTGCTCCAAATTACATACATTTTATTCTGGTTAAAATCTAATCTGTAATTAGATATTGCATGCAAATTCAATAACATCTCTCCATATATAAATATCGAAAAATATTAAACCAGAACATTGCTTTCCATGCCTGCACTATATCTACCGCCATCATTTTAACCCTGACTCAGTAAAATTGTCGACACATTTAAGTAACACCTGCCTACCTTTTTTCCTGTATTATGTCTAGACATGTGCAACTTTAACTGGAAATATTTCATTGCCATTTTTTACTCTAATCCTGGCAAATTAAAAAATATATAAAATACAGTACAATAAATTATGTTTACGTTTTCAAACTAAAAGGAACGAACATTAAAATAAAGTAAAATGAACTGTTCTACTTGGATGCTAAAATCTTAATAATTCTGAGAAACTTGGAATGAAATGTGTTTGATTTTTAAGTGAAATATTCCAAGATCAGAAATAATTGTGGTTTTGAATATTTACGACAGAATTCAGCCTCCCCATTTCTCAATTTAAAAAATTGAATTTATACAGGATGCATAGGTACATTAGAAGTGCACAAAACAAGTCGAGCAATTGTATACAGGGAGTTTGGAAGATGGGTGCAAAGCTTTAAGGAGAAGCTAGCATAGACCATTTAGAACCATTTTAACTATGGTTGTCTTAGACAAAGCTGGCCATTATCAGCAATTAGCTGTAATATTTTGGGGTATTTTGCCAGACACCTTAAAAATTAGATAAAAAAAATAGTCAGACTTCCCTTTAAAGCTTTGCACCCATCTTCCAAACGCCCTGTATATTATTTACTTTTCTCTCGCATTTTTGCTACTTTCTTAACCGTACTGTTAAATAGCAGCATATTTTTCAGTAGTTTTATGTTAAAACAAAACCCCCTCGTATGTTCTCTAAAACCGCCTCTGGTGTCTTAAATTTAAAAGTACGTGTAAATTGATTTCGTTAATACGCAACTTTCTCGTTAATCAAAACATTTTGTCAGTGTTTAGAAAAAAGCAGTAACCACCAATTACGTTTTCATTGCTCTATATATTATAAATATTATTGTAGAAATTAATTAAAAAAAAATTTTTTATTGGATTTATTCAGACACGGGTTGCTCAGTGTAAATAAATAAGTTTCATAATTTCAATACTACGGACGTACTAAATAATTTCTGTAAAATAGTTATTTGAACCAAACTTAATTATTCTTGACATCAAGTTTGCGAACAAAAACTTAATGAATAATTCAAATTAGTTGGCTACTTTTAACCACTGACTAATTGCGAATTTAATTCAAAGTTTTTATACACTTTATGGTGGGATGAAAATCTTTAATTTATTCTTTGGACTAGACCGCACATTAAACAAAAGTTATCGATTTTTTGAATTAATGAACTCCTACTGAATAGACATTTGAAATTTTGTACTTCATTCGTTCTTGACACATATAAATAATAACGTATTTTAATATAGTTTAAAATTTATTTTGCATTCAAATGTAATAAACGTAAGTTGTTATGATAAAATAATAAGATTTACATAGAAGTAGTTGAAAGCTTACTTTTTTTTTATACAAAAATATATTGCAAATATAGTATCTGGAATATAAACAAGTTTTCTTTTACTCCCACAATGAACAATACGTTTTATGAAATATACTCGAGAATATTCAATAAATAAATGTAAATATAAGGAAATTATAATACGGAAACCCAAGTATCTATGGAAATGCAAAAATTAGACACAGTAGTGGATAAATAAAATGCAACGCAACACAATCATTTTGCATTCGTATAATTTTCTATAAAAGTGTACTGTTTAAAAACAGACTCACAAACAAAAGAATATTTTATATGAAATTAAAATATGATTTTATGTAAATATTTGTGTGAAAGGAAAATTATAATTTGTTAACTACTTTCTTAACGCAATAAAAAATCCGGAACAACTTTAAAAAAGCGTTTTTAAAATGGTAATTTTTGTTCTAAAGCTTTTAACGAGTTTCTTAAAGCTGCCTAAAATATGATATTTCAGTTAGACCCATCTAAACATTTATTTTGAGTGAAATATTTTTAAGAGAAAACCTGTTTAACATGTGGTTCCAAAATATTAACTAAGGAAGAAATTTAGAGGTGTTTTATGCAAACTTTTTAGACTAATATAAAAAATTTACTTATTTTTCTTTTCCTTCGGTATTTGATAAAAAATCATATTTAGCAAATATTGATTTTGGGGTAGTTTTATAAAAAATATTAAGACCCTTAGAAATTGATTCAGGTTCTCAAGAAACAACTTGCATATTCCAATATCCGTTTCGTTTGATACATTTGACAAGTATCATTAACTATGGCAGTCCAAAAATATAATATCTACGTCAATTCCATATGAATTTTAAATTGGTATTCTAAAATAGACTTTTTTATCATATTTATTGCTGTATTAGTAATATTAATGGAAAAATTCATACCTATTTCTTATATCCTGGTCAACAACTTTCTGAATACTTCATTTATATTACGTAAAGTTTCTTTATTAGATAAAGAGCTTTGGTTAATTTATTTTTTAATTTTAGACATTATTGTCTTTCGTTTAAGTAGTTTTAGAATTTCTTTCCCGAAAATGACTTTCCTTTGAAAATATGTTTTCTTCAGACATTAATTTCGCAACCATAAACATGTTGATGAATATTTTACAGTTAATATTCCACATAATAATTGACTATTGTAAAGAGTCATTGTTACTACAACATTTTTGGATTGCTTCCTAAATATTTAATTTGATTTTTATCATTATTGTTTCTAATTTTCATAAGTTTTCTTTGTCGCCCTAATTAATATAATTCCAATTTCCTTTTTGTTTGATTTTCACCTTAAGAGATTCAAGTCTTGATTAAATCACTTATATAATTACCCAAATAACCTTTTTTGAGATTATAATTTTCTGCTCAACATAACTATAGTACAGTGAATGAAATTATCGTTTGCTGTAACAACTTCTTGAATTTAAACTTCCAAAATAGATAAAGGGAGTTAAAGACTAACAGATCAAGGGTTGCAGAAGAGGTACTATAAAAAGAAAAAGGCAGACAAATAAATAAAGAATGGTATGAAGAGGAATGTGAAGAACCCACAGTGCAATAATAAATTCGTGACCAAATGCTAAGCAAATAAGGAAGTACAACACGGACGGGACAATGAAATAAAAATATTATATAGAAAGAAAAAGAATGAATAGATGACAGGACGCCAGATTGAGAAGTACAACAGACAACGAAAGGGAAAATAAGGAAACTTAAAATAAAAAGAAATCAACAAAACAGCATAAGAAGAAGAAGTGTCTTGATGCATTTAACACCAAATCACATAATCTAGAATATCTTGACGGTGATAATGATGATACGTTCTTATAATTATAAATGATTTTTAATTCCCTAACTTCCTCTTTAACGTAACCATATCGTAATAATGTCATAATTATATTCTTGCGTGTACTAAAATGTTCAATTCTGTGATAACCGGAGAGTACGGCGAATCCGGAAATTGGAATGTATATTGTTATTGACATTGATTTATGGCGACCAATGACCTTTCTTAAATTATGCATAAGGAGTCATGTCCGATTATTGATTGGTTAAAATTTTTGGATGTCTTTTACTATGGTTTAAAAGCAAAAGTAGAATGTAATGAATATTGGTGTATTTAAAAAATTATTATATTGGGTTAATTAATTAAATATTCTAATATTCTGATGAAAAGTGCCATTTATTTTATCATATATTTAATTTTGTTTTTTATTTCAGGTAAGTAATGGTTCAATGGTCTATAAATTAGTAAGTAAATACTGAATGAATTGAAAATACAAGCCAAATATTCCTTTGTGACCGCAAATCCAAAACCTTTCCAAAGTGTAGTTTATATTATTATATTAATTATATTAATATTAATTTACTTGAAAAGATCATTTATTATGAGGTTTTCTTCCCAATAATTATTTTTGATAAATGGCCTGTTTAAAGTCCCTGGTTGATCCTTCTCTTAGCAGTTGGAGTTGAAATAAAAAATCAGATTTTTTAAATGATTTTGGGGCTTTATTAACAATTAAACATTTGAAGAAGTGTTCCATACATCGATAATGAATTAATGCATTAAATTTTTCAGTTTCATCACATAAACTTATCATTATGTTACAATTTTTTATTTTGTTGCCATTTTAACTTTGTGATTTATGCACAATACAAAATTTCACACAATTTTGCTTGTTATAAATGAGTTTCTCATTGAAAATCTTGAAAAAAGAATAAGTTATTTTTCTGGTAAGTGTTGACAAGAAAGTATCTTCCTGCTCAGTCAAGGGGCTCTATCACCTTTAAATTAACAATACTGTTCCTAAAGTGGCGCCGGCCGGGAAACAGTATCAAAGCCTACACACAAAACGAAGGCTAATAACCCTAGAAGTTGATGCCACACACAGAAGAAAAAGGAAACTGTTGCCAGATTTTATAGTATCGGATAATGCTTAAATAAGCAAAAAACAACCTCCTGGAACAGCATAGATAAAGTAAAAGAAAGGCTAAAGAATGGAAATTTTACATTTCGTCTTTATTATTTCCTGACAGAATTATTAGCATTAGCTAAAAGGGATGATAGACAAAAAATATATACAGTAAACAAAACAATACATAGTTGTACATGTTGTTATGATTGCCTCATTGTAATTGTTAAATCAATCCAATTAAATAGTTTTGGGGAATATGCAAAACCTATTACGAATATAATAACCACAATAAAAATAATGGTCACATGGCACACTTCATTATATCCTCCCCCTGATTCCTTCTTTTTATTATCATCCTCTTGCTTTCTCAAAGGTTCTGGAAAATTCTTAACATATACGTACGGAACTGTTGAATGCTGTCTTGTATATTTAAGTGTTTTACTGTAACACGAGGTATCACTTTGTTATTATCCTGACAATGACGGTCGAAACGTAGACAATTAGAAATTTGAATCTCCAAGATATTTTATTGGATCTCAATCCGACAAACCCTAAGGGTCAATAAAACATATTGCTTACTCTGATATAAATATTGATAATTATTAGTATAATGCTTTACAAATCCAAACCCCATCTATTATAGATGCAAATGCGGTGGATATATTACCGTCATAGAAATCAATAGCCACAATTGTTTTCCCATCAAACCATAGCATCATCTATCCCGACCCAGACACGTCCAAACTTTAATAGCCGGGTTCTTATATACATTTACAGACTATGCGGTATACATCTCAAGATTATTACAAATATTGACTGTGCATTACATCACATACATTTCCATTGCATTGATTATTGAATCAATTTGTTTACCATTACATAAATCAAAACTATGTCAGAGATAATCTTTAATTACATACAGAAATCAGTCGAGGGATATTAAATGAAAACAAATTGATCGACAGTGAAAAGAGTTCACGTTATATAACTACAGAGTTAAAGTTAAAAAGTAGGATAACAGACATAATTTAATTATATCACAGATCTTTCTGAAAAAGAGTTTTCATATATGCTAAGTGGGGTTTTGCTATAGGTTGTTTCTAATTTAGAGGGACACGTTTTTACCTTATACTCTTTATAAAATAAATATAATATTTAGGATAAGTAGCAACAAACTACAAATCTTCAAAATACCAACATACGGAGTATGCTCTGCATAAATTTTATGCATTTATTTTATGAAAGAAGTAAAAGTGTGTCTCCAAATTTATTAATGCCCTCTATACCCTTCATTATTTAACAAAGATTTTTGATAAATGGCCACAAAATATATTGTATGATGGTATCTTAACGTAGATTAAGTGATGTCTTTCGGTTTCTCGCTTTAATATGAAATTACTTTAAATTATTGTTAGGGATTATAAAACTGCACTCATTTATCATCTCTGTCGCTCATCTCTTGGCATCTTTAAATCGTTTTTTGTAGAATCGTGACGAATCATGGATCATCGGTCATTGCACGTATTACCTTGAACTAGTATCTGTCGTTGATGGAAGTTAAAAAGTTAGAACTGAATGTCGGTGTTTTTCGAATTGAAAATCTCTGAATGCCCTGAAAGGGTCAGTAACGCTTTTGAAATCCGAATCCGAGTTATTTGCATTTGCTCTATACCTTTACTAATTTAGCATGTAACCCTTACTCTGCCAAATGCATTTGCTTATATACACCAGAAATAGCGTTTGTAAAGCTAACAAGAGAGTAATACTAGTTTTGAATGAATTTATTGAATGCATCGACTCTATTCAGACTGTTTCTGATGGGGCAATCTGAAATAGTTTTGTTTAATTCTCTTTCAGAGTCACAATATCAAAAGAGATACTAATAACGTTGAAAAATAAATTAATGTGGGAGGCTTGATAATGAAATATCACTCTTTGTATTCTATTATTAAACGACCGACAATGATTATCATAATGTAGAGATCGTTTCACTTGTTAAGAATACACCTAAAGTTGCAGCAGTATGAGTGATCTTGTCGTCATAACCAGGATCGTTTTGTAAATGTTAAGTTTGACTTTCATCGAACGTCTAAAAATAGTCAAAAATCGCAAATATTCAACAAATAAACAATTGCAAATACACAACCTCAAATGTCAAAGATTAAGAAATAAAAAATGGTTTTGGCATAAATATTCGTTTCTCGTCAGTGGCGTTACGCGGTCATTACTAACAAAACACAATTTACATATTGTACAGACTTATTGCATAATCCTTTCATTGATAAATCGCGTTTCTAATATTTACAGAATAATATCTGAAAATCTCTCCACATGTAGATATAAATGTTCAATTTATGAGCTCCAAAGAGATTATTTTATGTGTCTTCATTTTCTTTATATATTGAGAATCCTACTCCACTATGGTATTAGCAAATTTATTAGATACTTGGACCTTGATGGCTCCAGCTTTTTTTTTATGTCCGAATAGATAAGACTGCAAAAACTATGATGACTAATTTGTTTCATATACATATATTCTTAGACTACCACCAACACCTAAAGGGGTTTCTCTCCTTCATCCCATAAATTGGAGCCCCAACTCCTGGTTATATTTTGAAATTTGGACCTATCAGAGATAATAGCCCTAGACTCGTAATTGAGAGTCATCATCTATTTTTCAAAAGTGATTTCTTGTTTTTTTAAGAATCGGAGTTTTCTGTTCATTATTAGTTCAATGAAAAGATTGGTTACCAAATGTATTTATGTTTTCGTATAAACTACAGAATGATATTGGACAATATTGGAAATGAAAATATAAACTCGCTACTAGTCAAGAGTTCCACATTTAAATGTATAGTTCAGAAATGCCTGAGGTTAATACCTCAATTTAGAAAGCAATTTATTATTAACTAAGTCAAACCCTCTTTAGAATTAGTTTGGAATATTTACATGCCAGAGGACGCTCGTTATATTTATTGTATAGATTTAAGATATGAATTTAACTATAATAATAAAGTTACAATCATCCTGAATTAAAATTATATTTATTATCTAGAATTTTAGGACGATATACAGGGTGCCCACGGAAATAATGCGTATTTTTAAATGGTATGTAGAACGTGTCATTTGCAACAAAATATTCTAATACATTCTTTTTTAACATCATTAGTTTACCCAAAAATTCACTTTGAACATTTACTCGTAAACTTATAAGTGGCATATAAGGTCATGTAAACAAGAAATATCTACGTAATGAATTATAAAATTGTGTTAGTTTGCAGAAGTTTTCGGATCGTTTAATCATTTTAAGTTTATGGTTTGGTAAAGTAGTTTCAATAATTCATTAAAAAACGGCATTTTATTCAAACCAAGAATATCACGACATGTTAATTAATCTTATCCACGATGTTTTGTATCAGTGTGCTAAATATTGTTGGAAACGTGTAGTATATTACATAAGACATCCTATAAGTAAAATCAGTTAGTTTATCATATATCTAAAATAAAGAGTCGTTAGTTGCATGGTGGCGTCAATTGGTGTCCATTTAACAGTTTTTGAACCGATAATTATTCCATTTAACGAAGCTAACTTGGGTGTTCAGTGTTTGTTGTTTGTTCGCTTGCCTAGTTCAGAGTGTGGCGATCCTACACCGAGTTGGAAAACGCGACTTCACGGGGACATAAAACAAATGTATGTGGACTTCCTGTTTGTTGTCTACATGCCCCACAGCACCGGATTAGAACTATTTAGGAAGCAGTTGTTTGTATGCCGAGTAAAATATTCGAGTATTCAACAAAACTTGGTTTAGAAATCCCTTTAGGAGAAATAATTGGTTTATGATTTTGAAATAATGAGTAAAGGATCTTGAGATTATAGACAACGAATATTTATAAAAAGGTCTCAGTAAAAATATTTTTTGTGTTGTACGTGTTCTTTTTTTAACTTTATGTAACCGATTTTCGGATGCTTTCAACAAGCAATGAATTTATAAAGATTTCGGTGTCTCCATATATTTATTAAAACAAGAATAAAAGTCAAAGTTGAGGACTTGTCCAGAACATAAATTCCCTGTGTAGGGAAACTTTTCGAATAAGCTTTATGAAAATTGTGTTCCTTTATTTATTCGTGCGGAGTTCCTTTGAGATTTCTCCATGAAAGAGGAAAGTATATGAAACATATCCGAACCCTTGACTACTTAAGCCGAAAAATCAAACGCAACCCTTGTCAAGTGATAGTAACAATGGATACAATCTGGAACATGGTTTCTAATTTTAATGTTTATAAAAATGTTCTTTTTTCTTGTTTTGGCTTAGTTGAACAACAGGATTTTTGATCAATTAAATCTAATTTTATTTATTACTTCTCAATATTATTTTGATCACTTTAAGGATTGTTGTGCCGAGCAAGGACACGTGGAGATCTATTGGAGTGGAATTTGTTACACGTTACAAAAAATAGACTAAATAATTATATATCTTTTTATCCTAACCTTTTACTTATTTATTTAATTGTTCCAATAATCAACTAAATTTAGTTAACAAAGTTCCCAGTGGTAACCTTAAGACGCGAACCGATTTTAACCCGTGATTTTCCCCAAAATTTCAACTAACCGACCGAAGTTTTACTGACGATGTTGCTAATTCAAAATGAAGAATTCAAGTGAGTTACTCTCCAAATTTCCTTGACCGATTCCGATTCTTTCCCTGGCGCGAATTTCATTTTCAAATTTATTTAATAATTTAAAAAATCCGAACTATTGACAACAGTTTCTTTTTGATTTGACTACTATCGGATTTGCAATTTCTTCTTCTGACCTTTCAATTGATGTATTGCAAGACCTACTTTTCTATTTAAAAATTTTATTGATGACGTCAAAAATAAAAAGGTGATCTGACAAAGCACCCTTTTAAAAATAAAAATCGACGGGTTTCATGATTTGCCCCTAAAGTCGCTGATTTACGAAATAATCAATGTAATCGTTTCATTTGGACCATACTGTATAGTAAATTGGCACCAAAACACTATTTCACCATGTCTAAAATCAAACCAGAAGAATATCAAATAAATATGTTGTGTCGGATATAAAAACAACTGTTGGCTCAAATCTTACTGTTTGCTAAAGTATTGTATCTGTAAACTTTGTACCTATTTGTTTTCTGCCACATCTCATTAATTTTGGGTCATGTTTACAGTATACTGCATATAAAAATATTGTAAGGAATATATAACAAACAATAACTAATTAATTTTCGCCACAAGAATATTTAAAATATTTTTTATTATATCACTTTTAATCATTAAAAAATAAGTAGAACAAAACGCTTGTACTGTAAATATTTTGCGTTTTCGTTGTTTTTATGCAGGGTGTTTTAATAAGACGGATTGATGTTAAACGAAAATGAATCTCAAACATGAAATGATTTTTGGCATCTGGTTCTGACATGTGACATTTTCACTCTTTGGCAATTTCAACCATGGAAATGTTACCAATCTAATAACGGCTTTATTGAATAAAAAGTTTTTAGGTCGAAACAGTGAAGTCAACTGACCATCAAGATCGTTTGGTTTGATGACTTTAAACTTTTTCCTTTAGGTTATCACAAGAAAAGGTCCACGCCAATAATCCAGCAACAGTTCAATGAATGAAGGATGAAATAACAATAAGATATATTGGTTTGATCAAGGAGAATTTATGCAAATATGTTATCAATAATTTTAGACATCGAGTGGAGATGTGTCTCCAAACCGAAAATAAATAAAAAAAATTAATAATTCATATTGTCCTGTCTACTCTTAATATCGATCGATATTATTGTAACACATTTTTATTCAAAATGATAGTTATAATAACAAATTTTATGTTTTATAATTATACTATGGCACAAGTACAAGAGAATAAACATATTATTTTATTGCATTTAATTAATTTAGATAAGGCAGGCAAATATAGAAATAGGAAACGAATAAGATATTTTACCTTATATAGAAGAAGTTCTAAATCTAAATATATAGAAAAGTCAGGTAGTTGATTTGTTAACGTTCTTTATTATTTAACTGGTTTTCCCACGCATCTGAATACTAATTGAAATTATTTTTATTACATGTGTTTCTTACCAAATGCGTTATATTAACCTTATTTGGTAATCTTAAAGACCTGTCTTAGATAATTAATAGAAATGTTTGCTGCCAGTTAACTTATTTTTAAAATAATTAATATATTGATTATAATAATTGTTTTTACTCTTACTTTGTGGAATCTATTCATTATAAATATAAAAGGTAAATTATATTAATCTTAAATTTCTATAGTTTTCCAAAACTTTTTGTAAAAATTCTTATATGACTAAGTTTTTCTTTTTGGCATCTTCAGATATGTAGAAAAAAATTGATTTCTTGATTAATAAAAGAAATGCATTGGTGAAAATGGAATCACAAATAAAAAATTTATTTAAAATTAAGAACTCAAGATCTAAAAATGGGCTTCATTTTTAAAATCTAACAATTTAAAACTTTAATATGTAAAATTACATCAAAAACAACAAAATATAAAATTTACACACTCAAAATTCAGCAAAAAACCTCTCTTAAATTTTTTTTAAAAAACTATAAATCGGTTGTTTGTTGAATTTTCAATGTGCAAATTTTAAATTTTGTGTTTTTGCTTGTAATTTTACACATTAAAGTTTTAAATTCCTAGCTTTTAAAAATGAAACAAATTTTGCAGATTTTGAGTTTTCAATTTGGTTGTTGGTTATAAAATTTATAATTCAAAACCGTACTATATTACAAGGTATTTGTCATTTTTTATGTTTTATCTGATAATACTGATGGGTTCGAATATTTATAAGGAATTAAGTATGCACCTGAGAAAAAAATCGTCAACTTTTTAAATTTATATCTGAAAAAGCCAATAGGTGAAACATCCCATATAAGATTTTTTAAAAAACACTAGAGAAATTTAAGTATAATTAATCTATTTTTTTATTGTGGGAATTCATTTAATTGGGAGTTTAGTAAAAATAATATTAATATCATTAAATTATATTTGAATGTATGTATACAATATTACTATTTTCCAGCATTAATTAAATAAGTTTTCAGTTCCATCAAATTATATATGCAATAGATGACAGACATTTGAATAAAGAGGAATAATAGTTATTTGTTAAATAATTGGCAGGACAATTTTATAATTCATTTTAACATGTAACAGATTTTCAAAATTAGTTTAATTACATGACGAAATGAATGAATAATAAATTATAACATTCATGATTGCTATTGCAAATATATACATACACACATGCAGATAAAATACGTAAAGGACCTTACAAGGCCGTGAAGCAAGTGCGGCGGCAACAAAAAAGGAAACAACTTTTTAAGCTTTCCTCCTCATTTGTATTCTCGAATTATTCAATCATTTAAATTAGAATTCCAAGTGATGCATTGCCGGCGTGCGTTCAAGGTGAATTTGCGACTTATTTGTGCATAAAAACTCCGTTACGAAATGTTGAATCATTAGCAGAATTTTTTTCCGCACAATTAGATAATTGGCGAACAAATAGACTCTTTGTCCAGCAGCACAGTCTAGCGATCCATTCCCTTTTAAACTTTTAACTACTTGAATCTGGAACTTCTTAAGCACCCCAGGTCAAATCACAGCATTTGACACAAGTGTCGCTAACTATGTTAACATCACCAGAAGGTGATTAAATCTTAATTTAAAAACCGTTTATACTATTCTGTTGTTTGGGGAAGTATGAAAAATTAGTCTTTTGTCCTTATTTATGTTCTTACATGTGTAAATTTCACTCTTTAATATTTCTAAATAATTCTAAATAACTTGCTGTTAAGAGCATGTCCGGTCTCAGAGGATTTTTTCAGTTCTACCATATCTTGACTGTGGCAAATGTCTTTTAAATTTTGTACGTATTGATCTCCTTGTTTGCCCAACATACTTATTTTCGCACTCTGTCAAACTAATTTCGTATATTATACTTTTTTCAAATCTGTCATCTAAATATTTAAACCTTATTTTTCTGGGTTATCAAACAGATTTTTCTTCAAAATATTACTCAAGAAATTGAAATTGTTATTATGCTATTAGTCTATTTAAGTATAATTACTTCAAATCGGT
This sequence comes from Hermaeophaga mercurialis, assembly GCA_951812935.1. Taxonomy (NCBI): domain Eukaryota; kingdom Metazoa; phylum Arthropoda; class Insecta; order Coleoptera; family Chrysomelidae; genus Hermaeophaga; species Hermaeophaga mercurialis. Next base: position 9,253,869 of record OX638361.1, on the reverse strand, counting down.
ATTGCTTGCAATTGAACTAGAAATGATACGTTGATAAATAAATGTTTTTTAGAACTAAAAAATCGACATATTAGCAAGAATTTAAATGTACAACGTATTAAATACTGAAATTAATTATTAAATTAATTAATTAATTAATTAATGAAAAATATTAATTATAGGAATGAACTCATTCATGAACAATTCCCTAGTAAACTATTTCGATATGTGAAAAAGTTATTGTAATTATTATCTGATATTGGGGTATATATTTTACAGTTTCCAACAAAATATGAACTTTTATTGATATTGCTATCTGAGCATCGTAGCGTTTAATGGATCTTTATACTATACGGTGATTTATTACAGAATAAATGAATTTGCCCCAAATAATAATAAAATAGATTAAAGTTACCCTAGAATGAAAAACATATTTATTCAGATACAAACTAAATTCATTTATATTTTTTTAAATTTAGCTTCTTCGATATTTTTGTCCTTTGAACCCTTTTATTGACTAATAAAATTTGCTCAGAAGAAAGGGAATGTTTTATAAAAATAAGTAAAATTTATCAATTAAATATAAAAATTAATAAAATTTAAAAAAAATATATCGTAGACTCTACTGAAATACAATTCCAAATTATAATTTTGGCTTTCTCATCACTAATTGAATTGCTTTTACTTAGCGAAATAGAATTGGGGCTTAATGCATTTTATTCTAAACCAAGATTCCTTAAAAATGCTTTCAAGATCCTATTCATTTGGATATTGTAAAGACCCTTCGAAGAACCTATCGAACATTAAGTAAGATGAGTACACGTTTTCAGAAATTCAATTGCTTTGTATTGTTACTTTTATCAACAATAATTAATTCATTTTAATAGTTTTTGGTTCAGTTTTTTGGAATTGCCATCAGGTAGAATTTCATGATTAATTTTCGGGAAAAGAATAAAAGAATAAATGGCGTTCTGGAAATATTATTGCGGAATGATCATCAGGTTTTCCAACTAAGAGGTTGTAAAAGCTATTCAGGGTTAATTGGAAATGTTTTTTTTTTCTGGAAAACATAGAAGCTTTACAGGCCAGGTCTAATAGAAGTTTGCCAGGTGCGGTCTAATAAGTGAATTAAATTATTAAGGATTTTAATCAATTGGAAAAAATATAGTTAGCAATTATGTTCTTAAGAAATTATAAATTAATACTGGCAGACTGGTTTCATTTATGGTTTATTTGTGATTTTTTACATAATTCTACTTTGACATTTAAATAAATTTGTTATAATTTGTTAAATCGTTTATATTATTTATTGTCATTAATTAAATAATATTAATATAAAACTATAAAATATATATGTGGTAAATATAAAATATAAAACGATTATATTTTATTTTTTTACATAGACTTTTCATCAAATTTATAAATATTATATTTTTATGTCTACAATTGCATTCATCAAAATAACCTGAAAAACGAAGAGGTAATAGTCTATAAAAAATGTCTTTAATTATGTTATACAAATAGATTTATCCATATCTACGAAAATAAAACGTGTCTCATATTTATTCACGTGCTTGCATATTAAAACCTACACTTCAAAAAGCATGATACGAATTTCTCCATTAGATTTTATTATTTTTTCACTTGTAAACAAGAAAATTGCTAAATAATTTAACCAATTTTCTTTTGATGTTTTTTACGTTTTCCAATTTTCTGCATTCTACCTACGCATGTACCTACAGTTTTTAATCGTAGCGAAGATATCCGCAAAAGTATTAAATTTATTCCGAGAAATGTATGCAGTTATAATTAATATTTACAGGATGTCTGGGAGTTAATAAAAAAATTATTAGCAGGTTCCCATTTCACTCAGGAATTTTAGAATTCCTAGTGGCTCTCATTTACATGTTTAAGTATGTTTACTTATTTTAAGAATTACTATGGAAACAGATCTTTTATGGAATATATTTAATAAATTACTAGAAAAATCCGTTTAAATATCGTTGGAGAAGCAGAGAAATTTATGAAATCTAAGAAAATATATTCAATGTACGCAGTAATATTTTGTCTACCATTAATACTATTACATAGATGTGTGTGTCCTAAATATAGAACAAAAAATTGCGGAGAACATATGTTCAAATACTCACATCACACTGAAATGATTTAATGAACAACAACTGCTATGTTCGTAATCGTATGGTTTTATTTATGGTTTGTAATTTTTCAATACCACCTTCCCTACTAATAAAGGTATTTAGGACAACATTTTTATTATTTTTTATATAACCTTAAATTATTTTTTACTAATTTCATATAAAACTCTTATATAACATAATTATGATTATACAAGAATTTTGTTCGAATGCATTGGAATATAAATAGACTTACTAATTATAGTTTTTTCATATATTTTTTTTCAAACGGTTTAGAAAATTAAATTATAGTCATATAGTAAACTAATTAGAGTAACAAAAAGAATTTCGATTGAAATATCTCTGCTTTGGCATTAAAAGATAAAAATGTTCAAGTTTTAAGTAACGATAATTCGTTAAATCATTGGAATATTTCAATAACACGAACACATGGAATTGAATCGTAGTTTTTATTGTTTTATAAAAACTAAACTTTAGAAATTTTCAGCAAATAAAACTTCATGTTAAAGATTTTTCCTGCTATACTAAATTTCATAATAGAAATCCTCTAATTATCTTTGAATTTTTAGCACAAATTGAAAGTTTTTATAAAGCATGATGTGTAAGCCTCATTTTCTGTCAATGAACTCATTTCCTTTTCTAAAGTTTAAATTCCATTATCACATTTTGCAGTTAAATTGTTCTTAGATTTCAGCAGTTTCCCATTTCCTATCAATGTGATTTTCTAGTACTATTTCTTTTGTTAAACTTTTTTGAATCAAATAATGTAATTTTGAAAACGTTTCTCGTTGGAAACGGCTTTCCCCGTATAATAAAAATTAACCTAAAAACAACTTTAAGATTATTAGCTGCAGAACAAATTGATATTTTTATCAATACATATATATATATATATCACTTTAGCTCTGGTTTACTACAATACAAACAGATTTCACTTATCTTGTCCTACTGACACACATTTAATAATTTATAACACATTGACAAAATCGATCATATAATAATTTACATCTCTTTGTATTTAATAAAGTGGTTTTTAAAAAGATAAAGTGCCATTTTATATTTATTATAAAAAATGTCTGACAAATATTTACCTAATGATTTCGTAATTGATACAATAATGAAATCTATACGTCTGTTCTTAAGAAAAACGTGAAATTTGCCATCAATTTTTAATGTTTATCAAAACTTATTACATTGTTCTTGTGTAAGAAAATTAAAAATAAATATTTTAAAATATGTGGCATTTTTTTCATTGGACTACGATTGAGCTTTGTGGGACTCTAGATCTTTTTAATCAACGTAATAACATCATATAGATATGTATTTATTAAAATGATTCGATTGTGGAGATAATTTTTATTACTGAATTTTTAACTTTTTAACAAATAACCCGAATACATATATATATATATATATATTGTGAAGAAGGTTATAGAAAATTGTTAATGAAAAGCAATCTGGAATGTTAATAGAATGTAATTTATATTCCCAAATTTTTAACAATTTGTTAGATTGATTATTCATATTAAAAATGAAATTCTGTCTCATTCAATAGTATGATTTATTTTAGTTATAGAAAATATTAAAGCCTAAACAGAAATAATAAAAATTTTACAAACTCCTAAATTAATCTTATTAGAAATTTGTAATTTAAAATTAAAATACATTTTTAAGTTTATATTTAATTTTTATTGTAAATTACAAAAAAATTGCATTAAAGTTTGTAGGATTAAAAACTACTTCCTATTAAGATTTAACAATTTCTCAGTTTTCTATATTTTGTACCTTTTAATTGTAGTGAATCTATTTATTTTGTATCCATATTTTCAAACTCTATAATTATTGAAATTTTTTTCCTGGCATTACGAATTTACAACAATTTTGAATAAAAGAAGGACCCATGTTCTATAACTTTTTTTATACTTTTAATACCTTTTTACAATTATTAAAATTACTACATTAATTGTATTAATCTTAATTACATTACATCTGATTTCCAATACAATATTATAACAAAAAAAGTTTACAATTAAATTCAAAATAATCTCTAATCTAAATCTATCACTACGCCAAAAGTTTAATCATCTATCTTAGAATTCTTTAAAATATTTTCTTCAGTTTGTTATATTCAGACTTGTTCGATTTTATTTGGACGAAGAGATGCTAAATTTAATAAAATTATTTAGGAAAATTAAGGTTATTCCTATAATCTATATAATCGATATAATGAACCTTCTTCCATGAGATAGATATGTTTGAATTATTATTAATTTATTTCATAAATTTGATTGATATGCAGATCAGTTAGAATATATATTTTTAATAATTTTTTTTGTAATATTATAAAATAATATTTAGCACCTAATAATAATTATTATTAATCTCCAATCTCCACATGGAAATAAGTATGACAAATATTTAAAACTATAACTTTGGAATAAATTATTCGCCAGAATAAAATTATATAATTTGATTAAATACTACCTAGTCCTCTTAAAATGATTATTTACCAAAATAGACTCCTAATCAAACAAACTTGTCCACCTTCACAAAATTTTATTGCTTTTACACACAGATATTACGCTTTCAACAGTTTACATAATTAACTTGTAATTCTAATTAATATAACCTGCCTCTCAAAATCTTGACTACACATAATGAAATGTTTTAACAAAGTAAATAAATAGTATCAACAATTAAATCGTATTTTTATAGTCATATGATTTAATTACGTAAAACAAATAATATTAGCAGTTGCTAGTTAAATTATTATATTTTTGCAAACCTGACTTAGAAAATCTGTTTTTTTACTAATGATATAAATATTTTTAAAAGACTGCCCATAAATTTCAATAAATACTCGTAAATTATTATTTTCTACAATTTTTCCAGTAACCCAGAAATGAAAGCACTCTTTGAATAACACTTATACAAGGACAGGTCTATTCCTTTCTTGAAAATAATAAACATAATGTTCACATTTGGATTTGAAAGTCATTTATGCAATGCCATAAATTATTTATAAACACTATTAATTGAATCCATAAAAATTCCAAAATAGCAATAAGTAATGGAATGTAATAGCACTAAGAATATAATAATATTGATATAATTTTAGAAAACAAGGATTTCATAGATATCTCTTCATTATGTTATAAAGTGGCGCTTAGAATTATTTTATACTTATCTTATCTTAGAGGAATTTATATTATATTTCCAAAAACCCACGTTTCCCGTTATGCTGCAATTAAATATGTAAAGATGTATTTGTTTTATTTTTATCGCTCTGATGATGACATACGGGAAAAGTGGAAATCTATATTGAAAATTCAACACTCTTTACTGCCCAGCGAATAAATTATTATAAAAGACACTTTTAATTCCGCATGTGGCATGTTTGTCTCAAAGAAAATGTCAAAGGACACATAACACAAGTAACAATAAGATCTATTCTCCTACTTAACTCGCAAGTGGTTCTTGAAACTTCAATTCTGGATGGTATACGTGGCAGTTACACACGGAGTTATATACCTGCTCACAACTTCCATTGAAATATCTTACATTATGCGGTCAGGATGGAGGTCGTGCATTCAAGGACTAAAGTTTGTTAGAAATCGGAAAGAAACTTTTAAACATCACGTTTGATTTGTTTGCAGACTTCCCTAAGGAAAAAACTTTATAATAGCCTAGTTTAATCATTCATAAGTATATAGAGATAAATATTTCTACAGTATTGAAACAGCCATTTTTTTTAGATATTTCCACTGTGTTTGGTGTAAATGAGATGTTTGGCGTAATATGTCTTATCTGTTTGTTTTAATCTATAAGCTGGTAAGTGTTCACAGTACCTTATGTTAAAATTTCTAAGGGTGTGGCCAAGATAGATACAATCCGGACAATTAGTAAATACACGATTTTGAAAATTTATTAATTTTAGGTTTAACATTTAATAAAAACGAACCTACATTATTTCTTACTTTAAAAGATATTGTAGAAGATGTTGTAGGAGATATAATTGTTGATATTTTATCTGAAATATCTTCAAAATATGTAATAGGTTCGTATTGAAAAAGCTCTATGTATCATTGAAATATAAGCTTCTAATTTCATAATTGTATGAGTTGATATTTATATCTAAGAAAAATATCAAACTGTTATCTTCATTTTCAATGGTAAATCTTATTTTCGGATGTAAATTCTTAATACAATTAAAGAAAACATCCAATTGTCTATCACTACTTGTAGAACCAGCCAAAACATCAGCAACATATCTATACCAAAACAACACATTCTTGGAGATATTTGAATCAAAATTTTTTTTGTTCCAAATTATCAAAAAAAATATATGCCAAAATTGATTATATTGGTAATCCAAAGTAATTTTGATCGATACATAAATTAAATAGACTTATAATTTCATGAATTAAAATTTGGTTGACGTTTTTATTTCTAAGAATTTAGCTGTTAATAGTATACATTCACAATTAATTTAATCATTGATTATTAAGGAGAGAAAATTACTTAAATTACAGAAGATTAAAAATATTCAATTGAGCAAAACGAGATAAAATAAAGTTTATCATCTCTTCTTGATTATGACAATATAGTGGGCAAAACGGGCATCGTGCAGTGAAAAGTTTAATGTTGGTTCGTGGTAAAATTAGGATACTTTTGGTTTATTTATGTAAATTAAAATAAATTACTGAATATATTTTTATTGAATTAAGAATAATTGTCTAAAAATATCTTTAAATGTCATTAGTTAGCAAATTATTATTAAGGTAAGATTGTTTTTGAAGTATATATTAGTGAAATGCTGCTAATTCCGTAAACTCAAACTAAGCATCACTTGAGAAATACCAGAATCTATTTTTAATTTTACAGACGAGCAATGTCAAAGTCAATGTAAATCGGTCTGGTTCAAATTTACATCTTATTGACGAAGTGAAATTAATGGTTTTACGTAGACGTTACATAAATAGTGAATCTAGAATTTTTAGAGAATTATTTTCTGTAAGCTATCTCTACTGATACATAATTGTTTGTTATTTTGTTAATTAAAAAAACCATTTTTATTTTGCATTTCAACGCCATGTAACTTAAAAATAGTGTTTAGAGTACTATTAGTAAAATGTTTATTATTTTGTAGAGCACATTGGCTCAAAACAAAGTAACTTGTAAATAAATTAAATAATTTCGATAATTGAAGAATTAGCGATTAATTTGTTGTTGTTTAAATATAAATGAAACGCTATAATATGGAAAATATTAATATAAATTTTTGGGCACGTCGTTGTATTCTCAAAATATTTCTAAAAGTAACGAAATGTACACAAATTTTTGTAACTTTTTTAATAATTTTCTTAAAACCAAGACTTTTCTCGAACTTTACATATCCAATTAAGTTTTGAATAAAACATTTACAAAATGAACGATTATCTTAACTACACTAGCCTAAATTTGAAATAATTATGAGCTTTTATAAAATTTTTAAATTCAAACTAAAATAATTTTGTAATAAACCAGTGACTAAAAATCCCTTGAAAGTAAATTTGTCTATCTAAGAACTTGCTTTAAAACAATTACAAGTTTCAGATGTATAAAAAAATATAAAAGAATAAAAAACTTATAAACTGAGCCCTCACTACAACTACATTAATTTATAGTTGAAATAGTTTATATAAAATGTTTATAATGAAAAATGTTCTTTAAAACAAAATAAAATAATTTTATAATAAACTGTTTACAATCAAAAAGCCTGCTTTAACCCAATTATTAACTTCAGAAGCAAATAGTTGAATAAAAAACATAAAATGACTAATAATCACACGTACATTAGCTGGAATTTGGAACAGTTTATATCAGATTTTTATAACGAAAATAATGAAAATTCAGCTTGAATAGAAAATAAAATAATTCAGTTCTAAATAGGGAGTAAAAAACTTAAGAAAGAACAGCCATCATAACCACATTAGCTTGGATTTGAAGCAAATTATGGATTTTTAAGTGAGAAATACTCTCGAATACAAATAGAAATAATTTTGTAATAAACCAATCTCCAAAAAACTGCATATTATTATCTTTTAGTTTAATAAATAACTCTTATTATTTCTAATTTCGAAGTTGATCTTGAATAAACATACAAGTTCATTGTTCAGGTATACAAAACGATTCCGTTGTTTAAAAGTAATGTATATACTCCATCCGTTCTGAAAACAAACAAAAACCAACATGATTTAGTGTGTCAAAAGAAAAGTTCTGCGAAAATTGAAAATTGAAAGAGGAAGTTATTGTTTATTCTATATGCGAGAATTTTATCTATTTATTCTGTGTCTGATGCGAACCTGGTATACACGTGCCATATTTTCTGTTTTTGCGTATCGACAAAAAAATATATGTACTTATAGATGAAAATCGACAGCAAAAAATATTGAATATTTATTGACGGTGAAAAATGTTTACAGTTGAATTTGCTGTTTTTCTAAACGACCTAAAAAACATTCAAAAAATAATAAGTGTTACGTTACAGACAAGTAGCTTTATGTAATATCTTTTCAAAAGTGATATTAATATTAGTTAATATATGTTCTATTATACTTGCTAAAATAAATAATAATAATATTAAATTATATTCATTTGATATGTCCATAACCGATCGAGATGCCTATGGGTGAATCAGCTAGACCCGAGATTGAATCCTTCAGCAAAAAATCTTTTTAAAATTCACTTATTTTAAACAAGTAAAACCAATAATCAATTCTTTTGTTACACCTCGTATACGCTTCAGAAAATTTCTGACATCACTTTCAACCAATCAGAACTTAGTCCCTTTCTTGCTCATTTAACGCTCATCTCCAGATTTGCCCGCTAAATCAGTAGTTCCTAAGCACCCCTACAAAGCACACACAGAGTTGATTGAAAAACAAATTAGAATTTGTTAATTTGACCATTTTTAATACCTCTTCAGCAACAAAAGTACATTTGTTAATAAGTTTAGTTTTAAAGTGAGTTATAGTTTTGTGCAAACTTTCATTAAAAATATTTACAAAAAGTGTATTTGTATTTATTATATTTATTTAAAATTTGGACCGCAATAAACTGTTTTACATAAATATTGTTGGAATAAAGAAGATTTATTTGTTACTAATAGTGTATTGTTATTTTTTATAGGAGAATTTATATGTGTGGAACTTGCGAATATAAAAGTATATAGTCCACTCGAAGAAAATAATGGATCCCACATATATAAATTTCTAGAAAATCTTATTGTTTCTGCTAACTGTACTAATCTCAGTTTTATACTATCTCTTAATTTTTATCTAACGTATATTATAGATATTATTTTAACCTTCTTGAAGGGCAATATCCATTGATCCGAGTTAGTTCAATAAGATTTATTCCAAATAATTCTCTCTAGTTGGAGGGATGAAAGCTTGTAGGTCTATTGTAATTTGTAATGTAGGCGGTTTTTTAGAACTAGGTATATCGATATATTTCCTCATGACGGCACATCATATCTCTTTTTGAAACAAAAGTATATTGTGTTCTTTTATAAAACACTTTCAACGAGAAACCAAGATTAAATGTAAATTAAAGGTGGAATCTGCTTTCATTAATTCCAAATGACCTTTTTAACTATTAAATGCTACATTTATTTGCTTTTGAAATAATATTTCTTTTATTTTTGTACCTCATGACCTCATTAGATAAATGAATTATTTTAGTTTAAATATTAGGTTTAAGATTAGAGACAAATTAATGACATACAGGGTGTTCGCGAAAATATCATTTATTTTTAAATGGTATGTAGAACGTGTCATTCGCAACAAAATATTTTTAAACTTTTAGAAAATATTCTAATAAAATTGTTTTTTTTTAATACAAACATTCAAACCGATTTCGGATACCAATTAACATCAGTTTAGTAACAAACTAAGCTGCTAAAAAAATAACAAAAAAGCTTATTAGCACGAGTAAATTGTCATAAATATTTAGTTTATTCAGAGTATTAGAAAAGAGAATCTAATTAGTTTACCAATTCTGCCTACGCCACTTTCGTTATTCTTAGCCTATTAAAAAAAACACTCGGTGTTAAAACTTATTTCGTGCACTCGACGTGATGATAAGTTGCATAATTGAATGTATAAACGAACAACAGCAACAATATTTATTTTAAAGAAAAGTGGCCGCTGCGGAATTAGGTTAAATGTCAACCATTCATGTAATTTATGAAGTTGCTCCATAATTTCATTATTTTCTTTTATTGTCGTGTTACTAGATTCAAGAATAACTGGTTTTATTTAAACTTGCATTATATGTGACAAATTTAACGAGCCTTTCAAATAAAAAACAAATAGTGTATGTCCTGTGAAATTGTTAAAATAATTATTGGAAAACTCCACTCATTTTTACATAAAAATGATATATTTTGCAATAAAATGAAATACATTAAATACTTCTACTAATATTTGTTTATGGCTACAAAAAATTACGAAAAAGGCTTATTTTTAGGTAAAACTATTTTAGATTTTATCTTATGTAGCCACGCCCTATTGGAAATATGGATTTTAAAAATAGACAATTGTTTCTAGAAATTAGTGCTTGATCTCTCCAATTTCTTTTTCTTCTTTACAAAATATTTTTAAACTATTGAACCATCTCACTCGAGAAAATTATTTGTTACTTTACACTTTATTGTATTTTGAGTTAAAATTGAATCCCGTTTAAAATTTATAAATCTTCATTACTTTGTTAAATATTGACCATGTATTGTGTACGTAAAATTTAAATATAGCTACAACATTCTATAAAATTTCTTAATCCAAAGAAAAAATAGACAATAGAGGGTATTATTGCCAATAAATATTATTTAGAATTGAAATCAATTTGAATTTGTTGCTCATAAATTATAATTATAAATAAACGAAATATTAATGTAGAAATATGGGTTCTGTAGAAAATTGGTCAAAAGTGGAAAAATTTCTATGATCCAGATTCAGTTATAAAAAACGTTGCAAAACAGTTTTTTCAGCAAAGGACCTTGGGGGCATGTTACAATTAGTCGTTAATAACGGTAATTATCCAATTGGTGTTAATTTTTCCTAGTACACCGGCGGTCACTCTCATTAACAATAATTAAGTTCTATATATGGTGAATTTATATGTCTGTTGTGCTGGTACCTTTGTGAAATTTATACATAAATATTGCTCTAGTACAAGAATTTCGATTTGGTTAAAAATAATAATTTATGAAATTATTTATTTAACCGAAAGACTATTATTATTTATTTTCAAAATGTATAATCTGAATTGGTCTTGCATTTTTAAGTTGAAATAATAATGGAGGTATTTCTTGAATGTGGATATTAGGTTAATATCGATACATTTTTTTCTTGCTTGATTTTTAAATTGGAACTTCTAATAAGAATTAAAAAATTAAAATTAATGCTATACTTGTATCAATGAACCACAAATTTCCTAATAATGATGCAGTATAATTTGTGCTTCTTTTTTCTTGGAGCAGCGATAATGTTTTCGAAATAATAACAATAATAATAATAAGGATTGGCCTTTTCTTAATTTATCTTCTTGAAATTTTATTCATCTAGTTTTTATATTCTTGCTTGTTCCTGTAACCACCAAGCTATTTTACGTCTTACAAATGTTATAATTTTATATTTTTTACTATGTTATTTCTATTGCCTTGCTTTTTTCGGCATGCGAAGGTTATTTTCTATAGTTTTAATATATTGTTATTTCCAAGGTTTATTCTATTGGTTTGCTGGTTATATGGTTGTTTGTTTTTTAATTTATCTTCTTCGATCTTTTCTATATATTTTAGATATCCAGGGCATTGTCTGTAATTCACCATATATTGATCTTTGCAATATGTACATTTTGTAATGCTTGTTTCTGTTTTAATTATTGGTGCAGTCTCTCGTATTATGTTCAATCGCACATTTTTCGCACTTCGGTGTTGTACTACAGTTATTCCCAAGTGGCCGAATCTTTGGCAATTATAACATTGGGTGATTTTGTTTTTTCTATTGTATGCTTCCCATTTTATCCTAATATTCTATACCCCTGTAATATTTAATAGGTAACTATGACTTTTGACTTTGGGATTACTTACAAGAGGTATTATTCTTTCAGTTTTTATTCCACTGCACTTTTCTAAATGGTTTTTCGTTTCATCAGGATCTAATTACGGTACAGCTTTTAGGACTGTTCTTTTAATTTTATCGGTTTTATCAGTATTAGTATAGTGATTTACGACATCTAATTTCAATTGTTGTATTAAGGTATCTCTATCGTCTTTATTTAAAGATTCCCTTATCTGCTGCTGTTCGTCGATTTTGCCTTCTACGACTACTGGTGGTGTTTTCTTTTGTATTGTTCCTTCTTCTGCACTTTTATCCTTATCTTCCTTTCCATATTCCATTCCCACTATTATATTCGCTTCCTCTTCAAACCTTTCCAAAGTATGGAACCGCAAATATTACAAATATTATTTAACAGCAGAAAACGATATAGCCTTACTTTTTCTCTAAAAATTTTTAACGCTTTTTTACTCATTAACTAATTTTAATCCTTCGATATCCTTTGGCTTTCCCTAGTTTATTATAATAAATATCCCACGACGATTTGGACACGAGAGATTTCGGAAACTTACGGCACACTTGGGGGTAAGATACTAAGTACAAAACCACAATTAAGGGTATCTTGTGTGTTGTTTTGTTCTCTCTGTTTGAAGTTATGCGATTGGAAGATTAAAATTTTAAAAGGAACACTTTGTATTTTTTGACAGTTTTAGAGGGCTTTCAATTTACTGATTCATATGTAATAGACATTTCATAAGTGATTACTTTAAGAGTAATATTTTTGTTTAAAATGTATCCTAGCAAATTTTGTTGATAATAAAAAACTTTTTAAAAGTCCTTTTTAGAAATGGTTAATTTACTTTTAAATAATGTTGTTGTTTTTTTGTGTAATATCGTTTAATTTTAAAGAAGTCGAATAATTTATTCCTCTTAATAGAATAAATAATTGCGGCAAACAAGTAAATATAAGCAAACTTTTAAATCGTAAGTATACTTTTTTTATTATATTGAACTTGCTAATTTAAATTTACTTTAATTAGTGGGAAATAGGAATTCCGTAGATTGTAAATTTAAGAAACAATTTATCATTTTCTAAATCGTATAAACTATTATCTTCCGAACGTATAATCAATCATTTGGTCTATATTTTCTTGAGATTTCTTTTTCTTAGATATCCCGTTCAATTTTCTTTTTGTCTTCGAAGGACGCCTCCTTAAAACACAAGAAACGCATTGATTTCCATTAAGAACTTACCAAGGTTTTAGTTCCCACGCACAATTATCCGTTGTCAGTGGCTGGAAAAGAAATGTGTCAGTGTTATCCTTTGCTTAAAGAGAGTTTTGTTTTGATCATGCTTCAATGCCAATCGGAATATACAGACTTAGTCTGATGTCCTTAATGATACTTCAAAATCCTATTAAGGAGAAGCAGATAGTTTTTAAATAGAATCAGAGTTAGTAGCCAGTTTGATGTAAGTGAATTAAAAAACATTTCCAAAAAAAATGTAAATGTTATAATGTTAGCTTTACTTTTAAACGGGTTATATAAACGCCTTTATAATGTTATTCAACTTTATTATAATTATTTACAATTCTCAACATGATTCCAATTACGAATGCAACGTTAGATAGTAAATCTGCTGACATATTTCCTCAATACCATCACCAACACAAGCACAAAACACAACCATAACCATTGTGGTGTTGTCTCACGTTTTCTCTTTCTTTTCTTTCCTTGGGAAGAGACAATGCGGGCTTGCAAAAAAATAACCAAAACGAAAGTATTAATCAGTGGCGGAGTTTTAAAAAAATCTTTTCGGCGAGACTAAAAATTCCACAAAATAAGCAAATGTTGATTACTTTTACGTAACAACTGAGGAGTGGATTATAAAAATATCAATTAAAACAATTTCAATATGACGTGCTTATTATATTTTTTGTTTTTGGGGAGGTTTTGGAAAGTTTATCATCAGATTGTGAAAATATTTTTTGTTTCTTGTCAATTAAAATCATCAATATGGCGTTTTAAAAATAAATTATATTATGATTACAACAAGAAAAACAACAAACTTTTGTTTTAATTTCAACAATGAATTGATGCTACTTCCTTAAATTTTAATACTTTGGTTGCTCAGTACCCATGTTTTCCAATGGTGCAGAAGATTTATATATAGAATAAATTAACCGTTATCCATTTACTAGTCACACTAACAGATCTATGTATTATTAAAATAGGGTAACCATTCCAAATTACAAAATTTTATACAAGACAACACAAGTATTATGTAATAGCGTCCAAAGTTTATGTTTAGCAGGATCAACTTCTTATTTCAGTCCTTCTTCAGTGGCATTTTTAAACGGGACAACCGGTATATAATCAGCTTGGAATAATGTTGCATCAATCGAAACTTAGTTATTTTTACTCATAGTTTCAAATATTTATCATTTTTAACCAAATGTGACTAAATAGAAATCAGTACGACTTGTGTTGTCAACATTTCAAATTTAATTAAGTCTACAAGACATATAATCAGTTGATTTCCTGGCCAAGAAAGACGTGTGTAAAATAAATTGAAACATTAGATTTTAACAGTGGTAATTTTATACAAAAATAAGTGTGATGTAATATGTTATTAATAGGCTTTGTAGGTCCAGAACTTTATGATTTCTTTCCATATTTTTGTATTCTTGTCTTTTTTCTCTCCAATGGTTTGTTCTTTTTTCCTTAAAATTTTCTAAAACTGTTTCTCTTTGTCTTCTTCTTGGTCGGCTTTTTTCTTTCCTCTGTTTTCTCGAAAGTATTTGCTGAATATTGTCTATTAAAGTACAAAACAAATTAATTATATATACCTACTATATTAATTATGCTCAGAATATAAAATAATATTAGATTTTGAGAAAAATATGATGAAATTAGATAGTGACAGGTATGAAATTAAATAATGAAATTTAGCATCTTAAAAACATCATATAATAGTAAAAATAGGAGAAGAGACATACATTTTAGTGTATTCTTTAAAAATTGCAAAATTATGTATTATGATGGACATTCAAAAATTGAGAAAGAAGCTTTTAATTAGCCCTGTATAGTCGAATTTGACAGTTTTTGATCAATTTTAGAGATCAAGAGGATAATGAACTTTTCCTTAAATTCCTGGGAGGTTTGGATTTTTACTGTTTTCCTCAACAAAATCATGGATCACATTTGAGATCAACGAATCGATTTACAGTAAGAAAAATCAATTATTAAGATCAATCGACAAGCATGCCAAGAATTAAGTACAAAAACACATGTAATAAAAGATATAATTGATTATAACAACTTTTGGTATATAAAATTTAATTAATATTTATAATTTCCTACAAACTTTATCTTAGCTTAAAATATTTTTTTTATCACGAATACTCTAGGTCCTCAATTTAATTATTAAATATACCTATTTAATATTAAAAAGTCCAGGAAAGAAACAAATGAAATGAAAATATTTTTGCTATTACATTAAGATTACATTTAGTTTGAAATTAACATTATTTTAATTTTCATTTACTTAATTATAACATTAAAAATGAAATTTTAATAAAAATTGTTCTAGTAGAATCCACCATTACCATAAAGTAGTAGCCTTGGGATATTTCACTATATTTCATTAATAAAATTACATACTTATTTATAAACATTCTTCTGTTGAATATATAATAGACAGGTGGTACTCAACCCCCATAAAAATATTATAAAATTCTTCATTTGTTCTTCTCTTATACTTTCTTTCCACTTTGTTCCCTCCCAGAATCCTTTTTAATATTTGCCTTTCAAATCTCATGAAATGTTTTATTTTGTTTTTATTCAATATCCACCTCTCACGTCCATACAACATTGTAGGCCTTAATATAATTTGCAGAGTCTTAACTTCAACTTCCTAGAGTCCTAGACGAATGTTTCGATCATATTAGTTTATATGAATTCATTTACACATGTAACTCTTTTTTTGTTTCTACTTTGAATATTCCTTCTGTAGCCTGTGCCCCAATTTTCCTTCAGTTTTCAGTTTCCTCTTACTTTTGTTAATTATTAGTTACATTTTAACCGCTTCCTCCACTAGTTTCCTAATATCTTTCAGTTCCTTTCCACTCCTTGCAATTATGTGACCTTCACTGTTTAATCCCCTGTTTCTTATAACTTCCTCCAATGCTAAATTGTATTGTTAACTTGACATCGGGTAAGCTTGCTTCAGACCTGTTAAAATCTTTCAGAGGTTTTCCTTTAATCTGCACACTCTTAGTAATGCTTGCGAGGATTGTTTTTATGAATTTCGTTAATTTCCTAGATATTTTGAATTCTTTCAGCGCATTCATCAGTCTGCTTCTGGAGATAGAGTCATAGACTTTCTTAAAACCTAGGAAGAGTACCATTACTGGTAGTTTGTATTTATAGCAAGATGTCAAAACTTCTTTCATCGTAAACAACTGATCCACTGTTCTCCTTCCTTTCTCGATTCTGGTTTTCTCTTAATTTCAACAGCCAGAATTTTGTACACTACCAAATTATATTAAATAAGATTAAGATTTAATATTACTATGAAATAATTTAGTACTTTAAATCCCCAGATGATTTGCCACTGGTTCATTCTTTTGTGAATCATGGTTCACGAAGTTCTAATCCAAAGTACATTCACTTCTGAGGAATGCCGAGCACGCCAGTCGGTGTATTGTTTTGCGCTAGGCAAATAAAATTACCGTACCGAAGTACAAGTACTGCGACTGCATACACAGTCCTCAAATTAAAAATGAATTTCATAGAAACTATAAATCAAAAATTTTGATAGCCCTGCTTTGTCGTGTTTTTTTTTGAGTTGTACATGAAGGAAGTAATGGTAACGGAATTTTATTTTTAATTACACGGCATGTTACGTACCTTTTCTATATATCGCGATATATAACATTTCCGTATCGAAAAGAAATTGATTCATTTCGTATTTCGAATATCGATTAGGAAAACTACGAATTGTAATGATTTGACCTTCTCAGATGCTTTGCCGCAGAGCCACTTTACATAAAAACCAGGAATTAGGTTAGTTTTAAAGGATTATGAATCTCCAGTCGGTTTTTAATGCGAAAATTCCAGCTTTGACTTAATCTGGATTGAGTTAAATATCAATCAAATGCGATCTAGTTACCCTATTGGTTTACTGAGTTTTAAAGGGCATTTGACATAATTTTTTTAGTCATTTGGTGTTATGAAATTAAATTGAATGAAAATTATTGCATGAAATTCTTATAGAACTAAAATTATGAAATAGATTTGAATCTATTTATTTATACTTATTGCTTAACTATAGAGATCCAGACGGTATTTTGAACGTCGTTCAATTATTTGACCGTTGAAGAATGTCGACCATCTTGCTCTAAAAAAAGTGCAAATATACAGTTACAGGAAGACATAACAATCAGTTTGCTTTTCTTTAATAATAATATGATTCATGAGAATTACCAACTAGATGTTTTGAAAGAAATAGTACTAATTATAAATGTAATAAATGCCTTTATTATTCGTTATTTGAACATAATTAAGTATGTGTTTATTACTAAATAAGAATAACAAGTGATGGTTTAGACGAATATTGCAGCATTTACTTTTCTCATGTAGATCGGAAATTGTATTTCCATTGAAGTCTTATACGCTTAAGAAAAATACAGCTACCCTTATAAATTAAATTGAAATTTTCATTGTAGCAGTATTACATATATATTAAGAAGCATGATTTTGTGTTTTACTATTTCATAAAAGATTTATTAAAAACTAGACCTGAATTTCATAAACAGCAAAAATAAGGGAATACGTAATGAACTCTGACATTATATCTTGTTTACATCGAATACATTTTAGAAGTAAACTCCTAAAAACATTTCTCGTAATATTAAATTAAAATTGAAACTAGAATATGTAATTACCTCGAACTAAATTGTACATAAAATATATAAAGAGAACAGTAAAATCACATTAAGCAAACAAGAAATATTTAAATGTACGCGTTAATTATAAACACACACCTATCCATAGAAATTCACGTATAGAAATCTACATATATAACTAGAAAAATTTAAAGAATATAAATAATATCATATGCAAAATATATTATTTATTCTACAAAGTATAACCGCTTATTTCTACCATTCGTATTTTATTTATTTATTTATTTATGGTTCTAATTAAAAAGAGAGACCGTAATACCTGGAGAAACTGCACCATCAAATTCTTCTACTTTATTGAATTATTTTTAAATGCAACATTTTCTAAAAAAATCCTTTTTTGTTTCAGATGAACCACGAATTCGATCAGGCAAATGGGAGGAACCAACATGTGAACACAGAGTGGCACCACCACTGGCCCACAGTCGAACCCTGCAGCACACCGGTTCTCAGAGGAGTTCTGAGGACAGCTGGTGTTCGGGGTCCGATCCAGAACTGTCTTCCGACGAGGAAAGCGACCGCAGCGCCACCTCTAGTAATAGGTCAGTATTTTTTCTTCTACAGCATGTAAATCAATATGAGTAGGGCTATTTTCTAGAAATGAAAAACCTAATTCTGAAATTCGCCTTTGGGATTTAAGTATTAGTTTTTTATCCTTTTAATATTTTCAGCAGCGTATGTAAGTTGGGGATATTGTACCTTAAAGATCGATTGTAGTATTTTATGCCGAGCGGAAGCACGTTAGTTCTTGTAGTTAAATTTAAGTTTAAGTTAAATAAAGAGATTCATATATTCTTTAGACTTTAGTTCTGAAATATAGAAATAACCATCCCTTCGAAATTTGGTTAAACTTCAAGTGAAATGAAAATGCATTTCTGCTTCAATGTTTCTCATTTTTGGCACAAATCTTTACTTGCCTGTATGCAATGCTTAATTTGAATACTGATTCTTTTATTACAGCTTGTTTATGACTTTCTGATTATTAATGTGGTTTCGACTTTTGACAATTCCGGACAAAAAGAATGTTTTCGCAGAGGAAAACCCCGAAAAATCTCTGACTTTTAGTTCAGTCTTCACAACGCGCTCAATATTTTTTCAAATTGCAGCAATAAAACCAATAGGTTTGCTTTCTGTTCAAACAGTAAATTTCTACTAATAAAATTTGTTCTCCAGCTAAATTCCAATGTCTATTTAACATTTTTTAAAGGTAAGCTTCAAAATACCCTTTATATACTTACCAAATAGATCATTGCATGATTTTAGTACATTTTCGAACTATAGAATTGTGTATTTGAAAACAAATGAACTATTTTCTAGATTTCTTAGAAAATAAGGATTAATAAAACTTCTAATATTTTATGGTTCTCTTATAGATGTATTCCTGCTCTTTCTAGCAAAATTGTTAGATAAGAACGCATCTTTACTTTAAACAAACCTGTCTTTAGCTCACGAAATCACTTTATTGAATTCAGCACAACCCAACTGTATGAAGTTGATCCAAATCCAAGCCTTGCTCGAGAATGACTGAAGTTTCAAAATTTCAATTGTTTTCATTTCTGTAAAATTGCTTTTATAATAATCCTGAAAGTGTCAAGTCATTTGGAACGACTGTTAATTTCCATTCATCAAGAATTCAGAGAGCTCATGAAATGAAACTGGCCTCGCCTTCAAATTTGTTTTCTTTACCTTGTAACACGCGGCCACACACAAAAAGATGGTATATTCTTGCAATGTGCTGATTTAATCGTTTATTATTTTTTACACAAAAATTCTTAGCGGAAAGCAAATTTGTTGATTCATACTTATAGAGCAGTAATCAGAATTGTAAACAAAAATTTTGCACGAATTGGAAATGCTGCTTCTTTATAAATGTTATTAAATTATTCGTTCTTTATATTCAGAAGAAACAAAAAATAAATCAATAATTATATTCTAATGAGATTATTTTGTTCTTGTATAGCTCTTACGTAGCTCTAATATGCCAATATCCACTTCTTATACCAAACTCAAAAAACTGAGCGTCTGATCTCCTTTATTTTGCTTTAATTTAAATGAATCGTGTTTAGACTAAGTAATTGAAATTAGACATTAGTAAGTAAAACAGCTCCAATGTACTGCTAGTCGGATGAATCAAAATCCATCCTCAAAGACCAACTTCGAACTTTCCGCTACCTCAATTAATTAAAACAATATAGTCTGTTATTTAATGATTTAACAAGACAACTAAAAAAATAACCTTTGAAGATGGTCGTTCAAGATATAAACTCCTTATTTGTTAAAATTAGAAAAAAAAGCAGTGCATAATAAATCACTTTATTAAAAATTCCTTATTTCAAATCCACCGTATTGATTTCATAATTTATTACAATATTTTTAAATGGCACTATTATTTTTTTATACCCAAATAAATTATTAAGAACTCTAACTAAATAAAGCATTTAACAGATATTTATTCTAAAAACTTGTAATAAGACCGGAGAATATTTCTTAACATATGGATTAGTAATTGAAGATCCAATAATATGGCCTGCTCCATCTCTTGTTTTAAGTACATGGATCCAATACTACGGCCTGCTCGATCTCTTGTTTTAAGTACATGGATCCAATATTATAGCCTGCTCGATCTCTTGCTTTAAGTACATGGATCCAAAACTACGGCCTGCTCGATCTCTTGTTTTAAGTACATGGATCCAATATTATGGCCTGCTCGATCTCTTGCTTTCACAATTTAAGGAGATATAGCTTGAAATATTAAATCTGGAACACTCTGTAAGCATTTAGAGTGAATATAAATGAAAAAATAATCGTAAGTGTGTAAGGAATTGAAAGAGAGAAATTAAATTGGATTGCTAGGTAACGCATTTCATTATCTGTTGAATATTCAGTACATCTCCTTCAAATAAGTGATATTTGCGAATGCTCTGTTTCACTTTTACTTAGTGTAGATGAAACGAAAGATTCGTTGTACTGTATATTTTCCTTAATAAAAGGAATCGTATTATTGATATTTCTACACGTCATGTACTGTCAAAATCATAAAGTTTTCTTTCATCTTGAACAAAAAAACAAATTACTCGCTTTAAACATAGTAACAGAGCCGTTAATGTTCCAACAAATTATGCTTCTGGGAGTAAAATTTAAATAGTAATAATTAAGTGCATCTGGTTCATCGCGTTCATTAACTCATTGAGAATTTCTCGTTCGGCAATTTCTAGATAAGAAAAGTAAAAGCCGAAATTAAATATAGTGGAAGGCCTGGAAGAGGTCCAAGCACTACAGGGATCAGGCGTACATTGTCGTAACAACAAAGGGGTCGGAAAGAGTAATGAATTTTCATCAAATATTAAATTTCAGATAGAAAAAGGACTAACAATAACTTTTTTTTAGAAGTTCATAGTAAGGTCATCATCACGTGACTTTTTCCCACTCAAAACACTTGCCCCTTTACGTCTTCAAAAAATATACTACAAGCACAATATCTATAAACACATCTCCTTTCTTTTGCTTTGATTACATGAAACAAAGAGAGAAACGAATACGATTTCAATCAAAACTAGTTTAGCAACATTGCTGTTCTGATATACACATCGGCTAGAACACTGCACAGGGTCGGTTCTAATAGAAAGTATATTTAATTTTTTTGTCGCACATACGAATGGATGGGGAAACGTGTAGCATAAAATTATATGTTTACGATAAGTTTATGGACAAGTGGTACATTAGAAATAATTTAAAGAGAAAATTTCCAAGAATGGATCAATAATCACGAAGTTAATGGTAATAAAAATTTAAAAGGTACAACAAATATTTGCCGGTTTTTTCTAATCAATGACAAAATCACGAGCGCGTAGGACGAGTGATTTCATCTGAAATTGTTTCATACATTTTCATGAAAACAAAGTCTCATTGTTAATTGAAATTTTACCAAAAAAAGTTAAACTCTTATGTATTTACTTCCGAAAAAATTAGTAAGTTTAATAATTCGCGAATATATTCATAATAGATATTTTTTTGAATAATTGAGTGTAAGGCATTGAAAAATACATAGTAAAATACTTAGAAAATTTTTTTGTAGTATTCTCGGTTCGAGTATTTTTATTCACATACTCGTTGATTACTCAAGTAACTCAGCTTATACCGAGAACCTTTGTCCTTTTCCGCAGTAAACGTTAGGCGAGAAAACCTGTAATACATTAACGCTGTTGCCAAATAATAGATAAATGGGTCAATCGCCCTTATGGGAGTTTAAAAAAATTGAAGCGTAATGATTGTCTCTACCCTTACTTTGTGGAATCTATCCATTATAAAATATAAAATACACTTATCTTAAATTACTATATTTTGCCAAAACTTTTTTAATATTTTTATGACAAATGTTTCACTCTTTGGCATCGTCAGATAAGATTATAATTAATTTCTTCTAATCTTCTCTGACGATGCCAAAGGGTGAAACAATTATCATAAGAATATTAAAAAGTTTTGGAAAATCGTGAAATTTTAAATTAAAAATTTATTCGTTTAAATGGCATATGTAAAACTAAAGATGGCAAAAAGTTTTTTTAAAATGGGTTTTATTATAAAATTTTACAATATATGTGTATCTTTATGAAGTATTTATTATGAAGGTTAAACAAGAAGTCATGTTTTTCTGTTAAGATAACAAAATAAAGATGTAATAGAAGAGCTTTTATAGATAAGGCATCATATTGACATAATTTGCACTATTCCTAGAATTGGTTTATGAATCTTGGGTCGCATTTTACCATCGGATTTTTTTCTCAAACTAGTTTTTATAAGACTTTCATTTTAGATAGGAATTAATTAGTTTACCTTGTGCTTGTTAAAATATCTCTTATTTCCTTTTCTCGTAAAATTAATTAAATATTTTTACAATAACATTATTTTACATACTTTAATGTCTGCGGCTACTTTAATGTTCGGGCTTAACGGTCCAACGTGAAATTACTTTTTGTGGGAGTTTCTCTGCAAGTCGGTTTTCCTTTAGTAGGTGTGCAAAATCGTTTACGAGATTACAGAAGATGGAATGTAAACATTTTACCGTATTGTGGATTTTACGAAGTCGCTTACGACGCTCACAATTTAAAAAAATATTTTTAGTTTACCAGTAGTGGTATATAGCCGATTTTGAATAACAGGCGTTAAAGAATAGTGCTATTATTGACCTTCAGAGTTGGTTAAAGACCATTACCCAACAAGATTTGTGTGTTTTACGATTATACACTAACATCGTCCAAAAATTTGTAATCGGTTTTGTAAAACATAAAAAACCCATTGTTAAGTACTGATTTAGTCCCGGAAACTCTGGATTTTTTTTGCCTATGCCGTGTTTAAATTCTCTAATACTCTTCGAGCTTATGAAATTTGCTACAGTCCATAGAAGTTCGGATAGACCAGTATAAGACATGTTTTCTGTACTAGTGTTATTTGTTTCTAAAAAAAGTCGTACAATGCGCTGCAAAAATATTCTAGGGCGAATCTTAAGGTTCCAGACTTGTTTTTCATGAATATAAAAGTTTTATTTTTTTATTTTCTTAACGCTCTTAGAAACAATGCTGTTCCTAATACAAACAAAATTACCACTTTCCGCACGGTTAGGAAACTAATAAATCGCAAATTTTAAAAGAATTGTGTACGTCTATGTCGTAGTTGATTAGGCCACCATAACAGTTTGTAAAAACAACGTACCGATTGGGTTATAAGTTATAATTGATTTAAATTAATTTTAATTGGTCAGTGAGTGCTACTTGATTTATTATTAAAATTTTCATATTCAACATTATAATTGAGATATGCTGTAGAAACCTTAGATTTAGAGTTAATTAAATTATTCTAAACGGCTTGAAATAATAATAACATTATAATCCAATATAAAATTATAAAAGCGGACATTTTAATTATGTGAAACAATATTGATCAAAAAAGTAAGTATTAAAGTAACTGGCGGTTCAGGATATAGCGGTCAAATTAAAATAAAAAAAAACAATTCAAATTTCTAAAAATCGCATGAATGAAATACATAACCCATGATTGATTAAATAAATGAATTAAAAAAATTGTACTGCTTATGATATCAAGTTTATAATATTGTACATGTTGAGTTAATAGAATTTATTCGCTAATATAAAATTTTATGTTTTTTGTCATTTTAGAAATATCTCAAATCCAAAAATGTTCTGTTGCATTCATTTTAGTATTTATTAGTATAGATGGTTTCCCTTGTAAAGGATACATCTGAAGTTTTAGCCGTATATTTGACTTCAAAGTAGTGGCGTAATGATTTCAAATTTTCTTTTTATACTAATAAGTTTTTTTGGATGTATGGTTTTAAATTAAATGAAACACAACACTCACTTATAAACAATCTAACGTCTTAAAATAGTCAAAAATAGCAAATATTCAACAAATAAACAATTGAAACGGAGCATAAAAGTAACTGGAAATTAAGAAAACAGTGAAAAATAACCAACATTCACTGGAAAATTCAACAAAAATCGATAGAGCACAAAAATTGCTGGAAAATAAGAAAAATCATTGGAATATATTACAACATTTCGAAGAACCAACCATAAAAATCACTAAAAAATAAGAAGATTCATTGAAAAATATTACAAAAATTCGATGTAGCATAAAATCACTGGAAATTAGAAAAACACTGAAAAATATAACAAAAATCGATTGGTTATAAAAATCATTAGAAAATAACGAAAGGAAGGAAGGAAGATACAAAACACGGAAAAATATACAATAAAAAACTTTAAAAAAAACAAAAATTAACAGGAAAATATAACATATGTACATATGTGAACATAAAGAAATATAAGATAGTTTCAGCATAAATCTTCGTTCTACGCCACTGGTGGTTACAAAGCGACATAGAAAAACGATTTGGTTTCTGTGCATGTACGGGTTTTAACTTCAGGTGTACCTTTCACAAGTGAAACGGATTCTAAGTTATCGAACTGTTTTTAGTGGCGATATAAAATTAGCAATTAACCAACGAGAAGTAAAAAATTCTCGGATATATGGTGATGATGTGCTTCATTCACTATTTTTTTTAATATTTGTCGATCTTTGTCAAAGAGATTTATATACCTACATGTACTCTTACATACGCAACGTCATAGGAACTCTAGATATATTCGGCCCTGTATATACCCTACATTTATGTCAAGACGACAAACCATGTCATGAAAATGAGAAGAAAGAGCAGTTTCAAAAATATTTTAGAAAAAAGAATAGAAAACAATATACAAACCGTAATGAATCTAAATGAAACTGTGATTCAAAGTTTTTATGATATACATTATACAGGATTAGACTCTCCAAAATGGTTTATTACTACTAGGTCTACACCACACAGTTAACCTTTCTGAAATATTTAAATTTAAATAATTCATTCATTATTTTATTTTTAAACTATAACAAATTGTAATAAGTATCCTTTTTTTTTTCAGGAGTAACGGTCAACTTAGAAGCACCTTGAACAAAGCACGGACATTATGTGATAAATGGCGGGGAAGTGGGGGCATCGGCTCCAACAACAGGCTGTCACTTGACAGCTCCCTGCCGGTGGACACTTCCCCCCAAAATCACGGCAGATTATCCAGATGGTTTTCAATAAGGAGAGGAAGCAACCATCAATACGACATCGAAAATGCAGACGCCCAAAGAACCCCGCCAAATCAGAACAAAATGCCCCAGTTGCCCGAGGTAAATAATAAAAGAGCACCTTTGTTTTTAAAATATTAATCTAAAGTGGATTGTGAATTATTAATTATAAGATTAATATTAAAAAAAAATACCCATTGAGTTATTATTTCCTTGTCTTCCATCGCAATTTTAAATTTTAATTAGCGCATTGCTATTCACTCATATTTATTTTTTTGTGATTTAATTTCATTTAAATAATTAAAATCCTACAAACTCATCATCTCAGAACCAATATTTCTTGGAAATTAATATTTTATAAATTTATTTTTGCATTTAACTGTAATGTAATTACTATAATTTGTATTTTAATATTCCAGAATTCCGTACGACTTAGCTTTGAGGTCAGTTAATTGAAAATAATATTTAGCTTCTTATTTATTTTTAAATTAAATATCATAAATGTCTCTGAACCAATTTATTTTTAATTTTGTCTTTTAATTTGGCAATAAATTTTATCTTCTTAAATTGGGTGTTTTTTGCATGATATTTCAAAAATTAACGTTCGCTAATATAAAATTGCTTGTTTTTATTTGGAATACCAGGTGTGGCCATAAAATAACGAGACTAATGTCATAAAATACTTTATATTAAATTTATACACATTTATTTATTATCTCCTTCAATATAAACACTTCCTCTATCTGCATAACGCTCCATGCGAATTTGCCATTGTTCCAATTAGTCTTCAAAGTCTTCTTCTGTGAGCTTTTTCTTTCACAGGCCTCAACGATCTGACATTTTGTTCCTCTAACCTTCGGAAAAGGTAAAAGTAGCATGGTGTCAGATCACGCCAATTGAGCGGATGATTTAACATTGGGACGTTATACTTGAGATATAATATAGTGTGAGTCTGGTTCATGACAATTAATTGCACTGTTTAAACAAAACACATATCTTATACAAATTAAGTCAACAAATCATAAGCACATGCATACTTCTTCTTTTGAAGCATCAGTCTCTTTATCTTATAACAATACCTCGTTTAAACTGAGGGAATTCCTGTAAGATTTGCACGATGCATCCATAATCTATCTGCTAGTGTTTTCCTTTCCACTCACAGCAGGGGAAAGAATTATGCACAAAACTCAGAGAGGGTAATTATATATATAATCAGGTCATTGTTATAGAATGCACAATGATCTGCTAGTGTTTCCGAATAATTTTTGTAAACATTATAATTTAGTTATAATTTTTTTAAATATTTTTATTCAGGTGGATGAAGAAACAGGATTCCACTTCTCCAGTTGCAACTCTTCACAAAGACGGCAACTACCCCCAAGTTTACCACCGCCTCCTCCTAATTTAACCCCCTTACAGTTAAAAAGGAGGATGATAGTATCTGCAATTGTACATAGTGAAAATTCCTATATAGCTACTTTGCAAAGGCTAGTTAATGTAAGTATACATTAACAACTCGTTAAAAATAAATTACAAGTATTATATTTCTTTCCAGGATTATAAAAAGCCATTAGAAGAAAGCAACCCACCAGTTTTGAGCAGTTCCAAAATCCAAACGCTTTTCCACAGGCTGCCGGAAATATTACAGTGCCATACACTTTTTCGAATAGGTCTAGCTGATTTCGTTAGAAATTGGGATAGAGACGAAAAAATTGGTGACGTCTTTGTCGCGTCCTTTTCCAAAGCTATAGTCCTGGATATTTATAGTGGATTTATAAATAACTTTTCGGTCGCTATGGATCTAGCTAAAATGGAAGCAAAGAGGAAATCAGCACTCGCTGATTTCTTAAAGGTAAAGCTTGTCTAATTTTGATTGTCTTTAAGTGTCCTGCCTTGTATTAACACCATTTGCCTGAAAGCCTTGAACCGCTTTATCAAAACTGCCTCAGGTGCAGTATTTTGGTTTGGTTAAGTAGCTCAAAACGTTCAGGAAGTTTTGACAGAACAAAGATTCCAAACCACAACGTAGTTAACATAATTTTATTTGTAAAATATTATTTTAGGTGAAGCAGATCAGCTCTCATGATCGGTTATCATTCTTTGGACTTATGGTAAAACCAGTGCAACGATTTCCACAATTTATTTTATTTCTACAGGTAATTCAGGAAATTAGTACATTTAATATTCTAACTAAAAATATAATCACAAATAAAGATTTTTTTGCGAATTTAAATAATTACTATGATGTTTATTTTCAGGATCTCCTAAAATATACACCTCATGGTCATCATGACAGGATGTCTCTTCAATTAGCTCTCACTCAACTTGAATCTCTCGCCGAGATGCTTAACGAAAGAAAGCGAGAAGCGGAACAATATCAAGCGTTTAAAGAAATGTTAAGAAACATAAGTGGTAAATTTTCTATTAGACCTCTTTCCGATAGTAATAGATACTTATTGAGGGAAGATAACGTAACACAATTGGTAAGATTGGAAAAAATACGTGCGAGTTCTTTTTAAAGTTGTTATTGTATCATTTTCAGGACTACAGCCAAAATGGCATGATTACCAAAGCAAAGAGCCGTAGGTTACTACTCCTGAACGATCTTGTTGTTTGTGTGGCAGTAGCCTCTAAGTCAGCTGATGATTTCAGCACCAACGAAAGACTGAGCCTAAAATGGACTTATCCAGTGTGTGACATTGAAATTCAAGATACAAGTGCGTCACCTACGCTTAGTAGACTTCTGACTTCACCACATCCTAAAGGAGGTAGTGTTAAGTCCAATGGATCGTTTGAAGGTACTCCACCTCAAGATGCTAACAATTTGTGTGCCGAGATGAGCAATTTGATGCACGATTACGAGGTTATGAGTAGGATTAATGATTTAACGGGGCAACTTAAGGGCACTTATAAAGACGTAAACATAGACAATACACGAAAGATACTCCAACAAATACAAAGCTCCATCCAACAAAAAGACGAGGAAATGGCTTGGATGGATTCTTGTTGTCTCCAACTTGTAGTGAGAAACAAAGGCAAAGAAGAAATTTTCACCTTCCAAACGGACAATCCCAATATCAAGAAGGAATGGATCACGGAGCTTAGGTTAGCTCAGTTAGCCTTGGATCCTAATAATTCACCCGCCTGGGAAGTACCTGAACAAGAACAGAGGCCTTCGACCAAGATGCCGCTGTTTGTGAAGTCGCAGCCAGTTTATATGTCACAGCATCAAACCGAGGTAAATAAATTCTTTCAAAATACATTACACATAGAATACGATAAATATATTGGATTCATTTTTGTAATAAATTTGTATAACGTTAAGCATGTTTTAAATTGTTTTCAGGTGCGCTGTGGTTGTTACTACACTGTAACTTTACCAAAAACAGCGAAGCGAAGAAACAGAATCCAAAATTACCTATGGGTATGTACAACAGACGGCGCTAGCAGTCACATATCCGTACTAGCTCAACACCAACAACAGGCAGGAAATTTGAAAGACTTAACTTCTTTCTCTTTGGTGGAAACCCAAATTACTGCTATGGAATTTGTCAAAGGATCCTCTGCTCCTTGTCCCAACTTAGCTACAGATACAGTATGGATGGGCACAGATAGGCATAAATTACTTCTTTACGCAGCCGATGAACCTGAGAAACAAGAAGAAATAGCTAATACAGTCGTTTCAGATGTAATAATCCATATTAAATATCACTGTGATAACGTTTTCGTAGCCTTGGCTAACGGAACACTTTGTGTATATGGGAAAAACCCTGTAGATGGCTCTTGGCTCATCCAAGATCCACAAATTTTAAATTTAGGTAAGTACACTATTTTTACAAAGAAAAAAATATTTTTATTAAAAGGAAAAGTGATTGTTTTTAACCATATTTTTTTGTCACCACAGGAACAGATCCAGTATCTTGTCTACTCCCAATCAATCTCTCTCTCTATGCTGCTTGCGGTAAAAAAGTCTGGGTATTGAACGGAATAACAGGGGAAGTACAAAAGAACTTTACAATCCAACATGAGCATTTTGGTAATGTCAACCTTATGGCACATAGCGGTATTGGATTGTGGATATCCCAGAAGAATTCCAGCACCATATGTTTGTATCATACAGAAACATTTAAGCACCTTCAAGATATAAACATAGCCTCAATAGTCATGAGGATAAATGGTTCTCTGGGCCCCCGAGATTCTCTGAATAATAATAGATGTGTTGTTCACGTAACTGCTCTTCTGGCTTGCAAAGGTTTACTATGGGTAAGCAATTTAATCCTCTCATCTATTACAAAACTACTTTTCAATATTATCATCATCACTTTTTTAATAGCCAAGTATGTTATCTATACTGAAAATAGCCATTGGGAAAATTGCCTTTTAATGTTTTATGTATATTTACCTAGGTGGGTACTAATGTCGGTCGAGCTCTAACGATCCCACTGCCACGACTAGAAGGAGTACCAATAATTAGTGGTAGAGTTAATATCTCTTATCACGCACACTTCGGACCAATTTCTTTCCTTCTGGCTCTACAACCAAAGAATTACAATAATACGAACGGTATCCTAAAGACTGGTGTCAGCAAAGAAGAAATTAAACAAGAATCAGAAAGTTTGGACAATAGTTTCGCAGAAAAGCCCGAGGAGAGTGCTAGCCGGCCTAAAATGGAGAAGCAATTATCGGATAGTTCAATGCAGAGTGTATCAGCGAAGTTGAAATATTTGGCTGGTAGTCCAGTAGTGCTCAGGAAGAGGAGAAGTAAGGAGAGTGATTTAGCCAGAATATCAAAAACTTTACCAAGAGGTAATGTTCTTATTTATTGCTTTCTGTGCAAATACCTCTATAAACTTTCTTTCTAGTGAAAAGTTAAACTAAAATGTTTTCGTTCTATTATATATTTTAGGTTTGGGCAATGGTGGATCCATATTTTCCACTTCAAGCACTTCCTCTCAAAGTTCTGGTGACACTAATAACGTTTATGGTTTGTACAGTGAACTAATGTATGTAAAAGACTATGAAAGAGAAGAAAACATCCTTACTGATCCCGTGTACGAACCTCTAAGACGTAGTGACCCCGAACTGGCCGCAATACCAAATAAAGTCAGCACGTTAGACCGTAGATTAAAGATGAAGGTCTCCAGGCCAAGATCATTGGACTTGTCCAATTGGTCTGTGGATTCAAGATCTTCAAGTTTATGCACTTCTTCGGGATCAGAAGAAAGTATGGCCATCAGGCTAAACAACTTGGCCAGAAGTGTTTCTAGAAATAATTCTAATGCGTCTAGGCAACTAAATGGTGTTAGTGAAAATGTTATAGAAAAAGAACCACCAGCCACTGAAAAAGAAAGTGTAAAAGCGAATAGTAGGACATTAAGTAAAAATAAAAATAAAACCAACAATTTTGACAATGGTAGAAGAACTGTAATAACTTTAATGGGCGGCAGGGGTTATGTTAATTATCGACAACCCTGCTGTTCGGCAGATAAAATCAAGCCTGTATTTACTGGTAAAGAAGCTAACTGTAATGATGCTCATATTGTTATATGGGAGTTAAAATTGTGATCTGTTTAGGACAAAAAATAAAGTTTTTATTCACGTTTCATGGAAAGGAAAAAACGTTATTTGTTCCTAAGGAAAGCTGAAATGAATAGCTTTTGGAAAATAATCTTGTTTTTATTTTACGAAAATTAAAAGAAATATTCAAAATTGTCCAAATTGTATTGGATTCCAGAGACAGCACATTTATAACAAATAAATACAATAACTGAGTAATTTAATTATAAATTTTACACAATACATGCAAGCGGATATTTTAACGTTTTTTCCAAGATATATAAAAAATAAATGTGTATTTTAGATAGTATATTATTATAATTATTATGATAATAAATGTCAATATTTTTATGGCCTATAAATGATAGGAATTTAAGTTTATTTTTTAATTTATTTTGTTGTCAAAAGGTTTTCTTTTTATTTATTTTTTTGAACAATATGTCATCACAAACTGGACTACCCTTATTAGAAAATAATATATTTGTATATTTTATATTCGCCATGCCCCTGTTATTTTTTCAAAATAGTTGCATGTTTAACTATAATAAATTTATTATTGTTCACTGTGTTATATCAGAGCATATATTAAAAATAAAATGTAAAATCTAATAATTTTTTTTATCTCCTAGCCAATGGCCAGATATATTGAGATTATGCCAGTTTTCCAGGATGTTGGGTTTGTTGATTGAAACACCAGTGGATTTTGCAAAATTTCTAAAATGAACGAACCAGGGATCAGATATTTAAATATTCATTCAAGTAAGAAGCACATTTATGGGGCAGCATCTTTGTTTCTTAGATGGAAATTTCTAGAATTGACCCTAATGAATAAAAAATATAAAAATGGTCTTGGGCATTCCACATTACCTTAACATTAGTTCTTATTTTGCACCAATGAAGATTAATAATTTTGATTAAGTTTCTTCCATTGTCAATAGGATAGACAAAGACTAAACTTTTTAAATATCCCTACAAAAAAAATCTAACAGGTTTAGGTTCTGTGATGGAGAAGCCAAGCCACTAGTTCTCCTCTTTCTATTCATCGAATTTTCCAAGTTTCTGTTTAGGTGTTCTCGAATTTCTAGATTAAAATGTGGCGAGGCCCAATCATGAATGAACGAGATATCACGTCCTATTGCCAAAGGTAGATTTCCAAAAGTTTTTGGCAAATTGTTCTAAAAAAGTTAAATTTACTTATTTAATAAATTACAAAATAAAAGACTGTGACTGGAAATAAAAGGATCAAAGGCAAACAGTTTCAATTAAACATTAAACACCGGAGAGTTAACATAATTTTTCTAACCAAAGAATAATCAATGGTGGTCTTCTTCAGAGTCAATACTGTAAACCCTTTTGTTTTCAATATTTTAAAATGATACGATTTATTACTTTAGGGAATTTATTCCATAGTGCTGACGATAAAAAATATACTTGAAATTATTCTGGACTCTTATTAATTATAAAAATATATATTAAATGTCTTTGACATAACCATCACTAGTACCAACTTAAATATAATAACTCATTAACTTCCAACATCCAAAAAGTACAAATTCTAAGAAATCAATGAAATTTTATATTAAAATTTTATAGTAAAAGTT
The DNA here is from genome assembly GCA_951812935.1 of Hermaeophaga mercurialis. NCBI lineage: Eukaryota > Metazoa > Arthropoda > Insecta > Coleoptera > Chrysomelidae > Hermaeophaga > Hermaeophaga mercurialis. The sequence continues at coordinate 9,220,882 of OX638361.1, read as the reverse complement.
GTAAAAATAGTACAAAAACAGAGCGGCCATAATGATTAGGGCGGATTTAATTGTAGAAATAGTAAATTAAAGCGGTAATAATGCCAGGGGTGGGATGAAGGGTGCATTTCATTGTAAAAATAGTAAGAAAGTGGGTCATATTCATTCATGAATTGTGTAAATAAAAAAATGGGATTTTTTATACAAGATGCTGCATTATATTTTTCTATATTTTAACAGATAACTATTATTTCTTATTATAACTCAATATTTTATTTGGTTTAAATATTTCAGGACATTTTAAAATGTGTTAAGAATAGCTTTTGACTACTGTTAATATTTATTTAAATAAAGATTATTAATTAAATAGTAGTAAGTTGAATTGCTTACTTCTAATGCAACATTTCCGGGCTCCAACACAAATTCCTTTAACTTTTCATTTAACGATTTGTAACTAAGTTGTAGAAATTCGCTGTTGCAACCAATGGAATATAGCTATTAACACCCAATGTAACATCAATTCTCAAAAAATAAATTTTGACAAGACCTCTGTTATACATTTTAAAGGTATTTTTCATTGTCTAAGATAAAATGAATCAAGTATTAATATTTTAGATACCGAGATATTTTTGTAAATGTACTTGGACCCCGATCTAAACTTGTCTATTTAAATTGATTATGTTCAAAAGAAGTGCGTTAGGTAATATTTGTCACTAAATGTATGCGCATTCAGTGGAGCATAAATATTATAAAAATATAGTCTAATATTTTGGTCTCGTTCTCCAGATACTTTAGAGAGTTTTACGTATTAGAAAAGAATTTTATGAATAGTATTTGGTTTGAAGCAAACATTTCTTATGGATATTATTTAAAAAAAATACAGCTGTATATTTGCACAAGGACAAAGGAAAATTCAAAACAAGTAATAATTATGACAAAATGTCAACAAGATTATGTAATAGTTTAAGTATATACTTGTGATACAAATTGTTTATCTATTCGGCCAGATAAGTTGTCCTTGTTAATAATATCTTTTTTCTTTTACAAGAAATAGTTGTACGACTGGACCGTTTCATCAATGTTGCTATATCAATATTATCAATATGAAGTTTCTATTGCTAACAGACATGTCAATGGAGAATAATGTTATATAAGTACGGAATTTTGTAACAATGTGGCACCATCTTCCATTATTTATGTTATGATGACCTCGGAAATTTTGTTGCCAGGAGTGTACCTACCTACTGCTGCATAAAATTTTTAACGCATTTTTAAAAAGACAATACGGTCATCCTTACTACTCATCAAGAACAATACCAATAAATATACACATCCATCTAAATTAATTACAAGAGTGGCTACAAAAGTGAAAATAAATTAACACATGTAATATTTACGCACCGCAATGGTACAAGTCCTATAGTAATGTTAAAGAACAAAAGAGTACTACAAGGAGATAGTGTCAAATACCACGTAGACATAAAACTTAATTGAAAACTACACTTCACAAATAAGAGAAAACAACTTGACATAAAACCAAAGGATCCATACTGGCTAATCGGCAAAAAAACTAAAGTTAGAAAACAAAGTAATTATCTTTAGATTTTTCATAAACCTATATAAATATACGGAACTGAACTATGAGTTTGAGCTTCAAAATGTAACATTATAATTATCTAAAGATTCCAATCGAAAATACTCCAACAACTAGTAATTACACTATTCATGTAGACCTCGACGTAACCACAGTACAAGAAGTCATTCAGAAAAGAAACACTAGACACTAGCAAACCATAGAAACTCATCGTAATCTAATACTAGAAGAACTAACAAAAATTAAAGAAAATATGGCCAATAGAACTAAATTGGTGCTAGATGTGACATCGTTGGAGGTAATCCTTATCAAGACATTATAGTTGCTTGTATATCTAGCATTTGAGAGCAAATTAATTCATAGAATTATTAATTAAAGTTTAATAAACGGAAAAAATCGTAAAAAAATGAGATAATCTAAATCTAATGGCAGTAAAATATTGTTATTAATGTTTTAATATATAATACACATATTAAACCCTTTACTCCATCCACTTTAAGATCCTCAAATTGTTAAAAGGCTCAAGAGGAACTGGACAGGTGACCTGAAGATGGTTAAAGAGCTAAAATTTAATAAAAAAATATCAGAGAATAATTACTCTTTTTAGTCCTCTAAATTGTATTTTTCTTACCTTGGTTGATCGTACAAGTTTTTTTGAACAAACTTTTGATTTTTTGTCTCGATTTTGAAAAAAAATATGTTAAAACTTATCGGCTTAATGCAGAAAATATCTACCAAATCAATAATGCTCTAAATTGTGTTAGATTTAAAAATTTAATATCTATCTAACAAGACTCATTCAGTGGTAGGTTTGAAGATTTTTAAAATGATAAAAAAAATGATGATCTTTTCATAAATCCTTTTTCAGTTTCCCTGGAAGATGTTAATTATTACCCACCTAAAATCCAAATCGAAATTATTGACTTAACAGATTTATACTAAACTGAAAAGCAAATATTTATTTATGTGAACTTTTAAAGGAAAATTTCAGGAATTAGGACAGCACAAAGTGACGTTTTTATTTGGGTAGCCAGGTTTCGAGCATTTATTTGATCCTCTTCAGACTTCCAAATTTAGCTTGAGACTATCAAAATAAAGATAAATAAATGGGTTAAGGAGCTGAAATTATGGTATTATGTCTGAAAGGGTAGATTCAGGTAGAATTTTTCCTATGACCAGAAACCGTAATAAGACGTTCTATAACTCTAATCGGATTTTGTAAAATGTATCATGCTTTTTAAATATACGGTTCTACATGTAACTTCACAAAATAAAAAAATAGTTTCACCCTATTTGCATACAATTTTCCATTTTTCAATCCAGAACTTTTTCCATAAACTTTTTTATTTTTTGAACAATTAAGTTTATAATTATTACACTTAAACCAGCTAAACACCCAATTATGTTTTATACATTTTGACCGTTGTATAATATACTACTAAACGATTCTCAAAGAAATGTGGTAAAATAAGAATATCTTTGTCGAATATTTTTTATGGTCTAATACTGGCCTTAATGTAACAAGGGCTTTCGCTTCTTGGTACAATGCAGATGTAAGATGTGTTGCATAATCAGTGAAAACACCAATGTTTGTTGGTTGCCTATGCTCTACCAACGTGAAAATCTATTTACACCTTTATGTTTATTCGACAAGCTTCTCCTTTGTATCTCCGCTGACAGCACGAAGCACTTTGTATTTGACACATGGTGGTCCAGATTGCTTTGCGTTAGTCACTCTTCGGTGTTTTTCATATAAACAAATAACAAATATGGAATTTGCGCAGTCCTAAATCCGTGTTTATATTTTGACAGTGTTTACGGTATCACAGTTCCCGCGGCAAGTGGACTTAAATCTTTTTTCAATCCTTATCTTATCAGTGTTTTATCGGTGTTTATATTGTTTATTGATTTAAACCATGTCCTACTACAACGGGTGAGTGAACTGATATTTTTAAACCAATCTGAGGGATCACTGGGTTAAATATAGATTGGTTGAATTAATTAAACCAAAATGTTTAACACTTGGTATGCAGAGAAAAATGTTGACACATTCCTATTTTATTTTATATAATAAATTCAATTGAAAGCATTTTATTGAATCTATTGTTTATTATTCCTATGCATTTTAGTTATAATTGGACTGATGATATAATCATTAGCCCAAAGGTATAATAATAAATACCCATTTAGTGTATATTCATAATTTATTTATTGTTGGTATATTTTGTCTTTTATGAACAAAAAACTTCTATGCACTGTGTCATCAAGTTTTGTAGGTCACAGATTCAATGTTTTTATACCCACACTAGTCAAAAGACTGGTTTTTGTGAAAGTGATTTTTTATAGTCTAATCTAATCAAATTAAAATTTAATTTATTACATAATATTAATTACTTGGATGTTAAACAAAAAAGTCTTGAGGCTAATACTGTATTATTGAATAATATTCCATAATAGTTTTTGTTTAAATATTTTATCTGAAAGCTCATTTATTTTTAATTTTTAAGCATAATATTGAGTAATACATTTTTTATTCCTTATTCATCATCAAATTTCCTGCTTTGACATATTTACTTGAATTATGGGTATTTAACAATGCAACAGCAGTTTTTTATTCCAAACTTCAACTCTCCATCATTTCAAACTATCTTGTACACGTGCTTTGAAGCCATTTCAATAATAGGTTGTTCTATATTTAAAAATTCATTAAATTTTGCACAAAAATTCTTTGCATATCTTCTCTTCCAAGGCAGAGCGTGGAAAGCGTTATTTTCCAAATTTTACAGGAGGCAAAAAAAATTCATAAAATACAAAATACAAATGAAATCATCTTGATTTTTTAAATATGACTGTACTGTTTTCCCATTTGTCCCCATAAAAACATGTAACTAAATTAGTTAAAAAAAATAGAAGGTGGTTACAATATTATATGTAGTAAACTCGTGTAATTACAATTTCATTGGTGTTTACAATTTAAATGTAATGACGAAATTAAAGTATAAGTTGGTTTTTTTATTAATTTATAAAACATTTTTTTTTATTCTTTCATGCTAACACAAAATATTTTTAATAAATAAACTTCACTATTTTCAAAAATTAAAAACATTAGCGAATGCTAGTATTGAAGACTAGGGATCTATAATAAAACCTCCCTCTGAGATTATGGCTGATTTTTACCGCAAATCACTTCAAGTCGATTAGACAGAATATATAACGTAGTATAGTGAACTCGTTGGTTACATTTTTATTGATTCTTTGGATCTCAATGTACTGTCACTTATTCAGAATATAGAAAATAATTTAATGCCTTCTTCATCATTAAATATCCTTTCTAGTTGATTCTAAGTCCCTAAGACGGTATTTACTTCCACTTAGATTCCCTCAGAGCCCCTTAGACAAAGTAAAATCAAAATTACAACAATATAACAAAAGACTAATTTATTTTTTAAATAAGCTATAAGTAAAGCAAAATACAACTTCTTTTTGTTTGTCTTTAGAATTATTAAGTTTATGAAATAAATGAAACACATTCAAGATGGCATTAAAATTAAAATTAATCTTTGTTGTTCTCCATTAGAAAATCCTCCCTTTAAATTAAGTTTATTGAGTGCCTACTGAATTAAGGATAGGAATTTGGTAATTTGAAATGAAATTTAGATTTTAAAGGTAAGTTAAATTAATTGTAAATAATTAAACTGGAAGTTTTGCTCCAAGAATTATAAAGTTACATGAAATAAAATGAACAAAAAAACACAATAAAAAAATAACCAAATATAAATTTTAAAATTTAAAATAAATAAATGTACAGGAAACGCAGACAAACAAGTCACCAGTTGCAAATTCTATTCAGAAAAAAATTATTAATGAATTCCCGTAACTTTTGGAATTCGTATGTTCGGTAGAGATTCAGACGTTTTTGTAGTCCGAGTGTGCTCGATCATTGGGAAAGGGCCTAACTTTAACTGTAGATGGACGTCACATTGATGGTTCGTAGTTTATAACTTCCGAAATATTCTGTGTATTATTTTGTTATTTGGTACGCGTAATAAACATTATCTGGAAAATATATCAAAGTATTACCAAAACAAAAATCCAGGACCAGCCTAACAAAAAATTTAAAAATTCGTCTTTCCAAAAAAAAATAACACCCTGTGTATCTATTTTTTTAAATTGCTTTTTATAATTACAAAGAACAGAAAAAACCTGAATATACGCACATACTTTTTATTTATCCGTAGACAATTGTAGTAGTTAAATTTTACACTCAAAGTATTATTTATGAGCGTTTTGTGGGTTACGAAATGGTATCGGAGAGATTTTTATTAATTTTTTGGTTGAAATAAAATTGACTTAACTTAACTAGAGAAGCATCCCAAAAATTGAATTGAAATTGTGTTTTTACAAATACAGATCATTGGAAAATATGGCTTCGAATGTTTTGAACATCCTGTATAAGGATATATGGAATCTATGCACTTGCTACACATTTGTAGGTAACAAGAGTATTTTACAAGAAATAAATTTCTTCTTCCAAAGGCTATAAAAATACTTATTTCCACCCTATGACGTGCGATATATAAAATAAGTATACCTAAATATATGGCGCAATTACATAGTATGATTTTGTTGTACAATTTGAGGGGACTTCAAATAATTTAATATAATATTGATACCTCAAAATCTATTACCAAAACAAGTCTGCATCCAAATTTTTAAATAAATTCCAAACCTTCTGGGTAGCGAGAATGGAAAAAAATGCATGGAATTGTTCAAAGGAATCTCAAATTAATTTTAATCCTCTTAGGTATGTATACACCTATATAGAAGAATAGAACGATACTATAAGTAAATACGTAAGAGTAATATGATAAAACAACAAAGAAATTTAATTATCGAATAAGCAATTTTAGCTCTTCTACCTTATAATCGCGTTTTGTAATATTTGTAATCGATCTAATAACGATGCAAAGGAAATTAGATTAAAATCGGTATTACTGTATTATATTACATTAAATGAAAACAAAATTACAGCGCAACGATATGAAAGTATAATTAAATTTTAATAAAAATAAAAGCTTGTATGCATAAACCGATGACAAACACTAACAAAGTTTTAGTTTAAATAAAAGGGACTACGAGTATTCCAGCGTTACAAATTACCGTAACAATAGAATGTCGAAAAACGAATTAACGAACACGACCACTATGGACCTCTAATCCCCGGTATGTCGCCATTACTTGCTATTTTCATTCTTTACATCCACCGTCATATTATTTGATGATTCATTGAAATAAAATTGGGTATATATTTACCAGAAAGATCATTATGGCATTTTTAATATAATCAATTTCATAATATTTGAAATAAAATTTTCGAGGAATCATTCCACCGCTAATAATCCAAGAGGTTTTTGCAAATAAAAAAAATCCACACAAAGGATCCCTTAAATAATGATCCCTCTTATATAATTCTCAAGTAATTCCTGCCTATATGGGAGATATCCTTCTTTCCAAACCTTCTTGCCTTTTAAAATACAAAACGTTTTTAGTAAAAAAATGTTCAATTCAAGAGTTAGTGTGTTATCTAAAACCATAACATCAGAAAATATCAGACATTGTATTTCTTTCACCAGTTAAAGACATACTTTAAACAAGATGTTCAAAATCAGAAAAACAAATATATCACTCAATCACAGATAAACTTGCAAACACGTTTCCGAAATATAATGGTTTTAACACTTTTAGGCGGTGTTTAACAGGGTCGGCTAAACAGATTTTTTGTGAAAATAATAAAGAACTTCACAAGCAGACGTTTTTATAAACTATGACTTTTTCTTCTAAATCTACAAATAAAAAAGTTTTTCCTCTTTCAAACTCTATCCGTGGACACATTGTATAAGAGCAGTCGAAGATAACATTAAATATAATCGGAACAAAGTTTTATTTACATCCATAAAAATGGAGGTTCTCCAAAAGTATGACTAAATGGCTTAACTTTAAATAATTCTCAAGATACATTTGATGGATTTTCCAAGTTCTTTGTCGGTAATTATGCTCTCTGCAATCGAGTAGTAACAGGCATCCTTGAAATAATCTCCAGTAACATAGTCAATCTAAGAATATTACTGAAGTTGAGATTCTTGCGGCTCTAAATTCGCTAAAGTCTAAAATAACCTCCCGTTGCGATTTTATTCCGTAATTTTTGATAAAAGATTGTCAATTAGCTTTATCTTCCCCATTATGTTTTATCTTTGGTCTTATAATAATAACACAAATGTTCCCAGAAAAGTGGAAATTTCAGAATATGTCCCGTCTTTAAGAAAGTAGATAAAAACAAGATTACTAATTCTGGACCAATCACTGTTTGCAATTTTTGTAATACTGCCATCATCTATATTTATTTATTCCTTCATTTTAAAAAGATTATTCCTGAGCAACGCGGATTTATGTTTAAGTGTTCTACAGTGACTAATTTGTTTAATATTACACAGTTCATTGCCGAATTTATTGACAAGGGATGTCAGGTAGACGTAATCTACACTGGCATTCGATAAATTGAATCACAAATTACTAAAATTAGTATTACATCATCCACTCGTGTCATAATTATCCAAAAGGATAAGGATGTCAAGGTTATTCTTCTAAATGTTTGTATCAAATATCTGGCGTACCTCAGGGATCCGTAAATCTATATACATATATACAGGGTGATTTATAACTATTGGGACATAGGCCAAGGGCAGATTATTTGGACCAAAATATGGCGATAGGACTAAATATACCTTAATAAGATATAGGGCGTTAAAGTTGAAATTTTTTTTCGTTTTTTTCTGATCATGACACAGTATATTTATCAATTGTTATCACACTTTTCATAAATGAAATCCCCTTATGTGACTCTGAACATTTCAATTGCGTTTTTCTCGAAAATGGGTGAAATTATCGTGTTTAAATAAAAGTACCAATATTACGTAGAAATTATGTTTATTTACATCATATTTTCTAATCAAAATCACTAAAAAGTTTCGTCAAAAAAAGTTACCACTTATTTTCATCATCAGGAATCATTCACGTGGCGCCCCCTGTAACAAAATGTGAAAAAATACATAAAATAATATTCCTTGTCCAAAGCTATACTTCTGTACCGATTTCGATAACAATGACTTTAACGCCCTATATCTTATTCCACACCAATATTTTATTAAGGTATATTTGGTCCTATCGCCATATTTTTGTCCAATATAATAAAATTGGAAACATGAAACTTTGAAGGGCCCTATATAACCATGTGAAATGCTTGCAGTACAAGTTTCCGGTGGTTTGAGGCATTTTCAGAAAGAAGAGGGTCAATTGAAGATAAAAATCCAAGAATCGCAGATGAGAAATATCAGCGCAAAAAAGGTTGCAAATATTTATTCCCTTGACCAAAAGTATGTCAGAAGGGAAAGATGCCTTGACTTTTTGATTTCAGTTGAAAACGATCCCCATTTTTTTGAAACGTGTCATTACGACTCAAAAACCAAGCACCAAAGAATGGAATGGCAGACTTCAACTTTTCCAAATCCCAAAAAAGAGAGAGAATAAGTCGAAGATAAAATAATTGCATCGTTCATAAAGAGAGATTAATAATGAATTATACCAATACCACTTTTAAATACGACAGTGGAAATATTTGAAAATACATATTTTTTGCTATTATGTACATCTCAAATGTTGACTTATAATTAATTACTTCGTATGAGGATGTAGCCAACGTTCAATTAAGCGAAAAAACGGACCTGTACCTCGTTTATCTGTCTTTCTCTTACCATAGGCACCGCACATCCCATAATTTTGTTTTATGGCCCTTCATGAAGATATACCACGGCTCGGAAAGCTTTATAACTCTGCTGATATTTTCCAGTTGGAAAAACCGGAATGATTTGCTAGAGACACTCGGAAAAAAGATCTCGGGGTACATGAAGACTTTCCCTCAACTCTTGAAAATATATGTGCGCACTATTCTCTTGTAAGTAGTGTCTTTTTTCTAGTGTGAGCTAAAATATCGTTTTATATAAACGCTGTAGCGAACGTTAAAAGTTTTTACTTCGATACTGGTTATTAGATTAGTTTTAACTAGGTTTTTCTTTACAATTAGTGACTGGTAAAATGTGACTTTTATTTGCATATGACATAAAATTCACATTTAGAATGAACAAACTGAAAATACATTCATATTTTTATTTATTCTGTATATTGTCAAATGAAATATTTGTATATTAAATAATTTTCAATTTTTTTTAATTAAATTACTAATCACTGTATCTAATTTTGCTCATTTTTTTTTCTTATATAAATAAGTGTTTCTATTTGTTTCCGACAAAATTACACGTATATTTACAACCTGTTTAATTAACTTTACTTAATTACTACATAATTACATACAGTATTCACTAACTTTTTAAGTGAAACACGTGAAATGTGAATATCATGAGATTCAGTTTTAAATTAAAATGTTTAACTCACTTTTAATTATAAAGAAATGTTTAAACTTTGTACAATTTGACTCATTACAACTGTACAATTATAAGATAAAGGAATAAAATAATTGGCTTAAAAATATAAAATGTATGTTTTTCTATATATCATAGTTATAGTTTATTTCAGTTGTGCATCTTTAGTGTTGAATTTAAACCACCTTGTATTTGTGATAGATTAGATATAGATATATAGATATGAAATTCAAATTAATATTAAGATTTATTAAATAAAATTAAACATAGAGTGACACATTTTAAATAAATTTCAAAAGAATATATATATATATATAAACAAATCGTAAGTAAGTATATTTCTAATGATAAATTATTCATTTTAAAACTATTGCAACCAACTAATTCAAATTTTAAAATTACTGCCTTAAATGTACGACCTTGTTCTTAACCAAATTGTCATATCAGTTCTAATAAATAAAAAAAAAGCTAAATTAACTATTTAAACGTTTTTCAAAATTAGCACAACTAACCATATCACCGAAGTAATTTTTTAAATGCCCAGGATTTTTCTATAAACCACGTCTCCACAAAACAAATTTAATGTTTTAATTCCTCTTTTGCTTTCAAGATATTATTTAATAAATACTTTTGTATATAATTAATTTATTTCTTCAATAATTTTTTGAGAATTTTGTAAGACATTTTTACAATTTGGTATTACTGAAGTGTTTTATGTTAATTAATTTTTCACGTAATTTACTGTTTCTAGTATGGCTAATTGTTCTGCAGAATAAATTGAAAAAGTTCCAGATATTTATTTTTATTTTTCTCTTCCTGAAAATTGGATCCAACTTTCCTATTTCTTGGAATAATATGTAACGTTTTATGTTGATTGCAGGAACGGTTGTTAAATTTATTTGGTATAAAGAAAGAATAATAATTTTGTTTTTAGTTTTTACTAGAAATATCTATTGACGACGTGGTCTTTTTTTTTAAAAAATCGAGATATTTTGAATATTGTTTGTTTTGGTACCAGACATTTTATATAAAGCATATATACAGTTTTAAGCACAATTCAAAGATAAAAAAAAACTAACTTGTTCTGTTTAAATTGGAAGTAAGTATCATTTTCCTTTTCGGTATAACGGAAGTTTTTTATTAAAAATATCAGTTTTTGACATTGAGTCAAATATTAAGCATCAGGTATACCAAATAAATATTTAAAATTTTAGGAAAATTTAAGAGTTCACAGTTTGGTTTCACGTTAGAGAAACATCCGATATTTAAATGTATCTTATCAGTAACGTAGTATTGTGTTCGAATCTAATTAACAATTTGATTCTGACTATATGTAGTTATCTGAGATTTGACTTATACCGTTCTACTCTTTCGAAAGATTTAACCACCGAGTGTTAAAATATAAACATTTAAGAGACTATTATTTGACTTTTAGTAGGTGCTCTTTCATTTTAATATTCTTATATGCGCGACACGGCTTCCCATCTTCTACCGTTCTCTGATATTGCCTTCTAGTAGTTGCGGTTGTGCTTTGCACCTGTTCTCTTTACGCTCTTGTAACCCGAGGAACAGGTTTCTTTCCCTTTCGAGATCATTATAAAGTCACCCCTTGCATGGCAATTGTTTTTTTATAAACTCGTTAGGAAGTGATTATGTTACCTGCTTTTGAAGTTTGTGCCCTTTGTGCCGGCAAATAATGATTTTTCTAAAAGCACATCAACTCACGGAATAAGAATTGCATTGGAAATATTTCTATTAACACCAACTACCAACTATTCTGAAATAAAGTTAGTAATCGCACTAAACTGAAATATACGCGAACGCTCACTAGCATTTATGCGCGTGCACGAAAGTAGAATGCGGAAAAAATATAAACGTGATTAGGTGCATACATTTATAACTATTTCAATAATACTGACTTAATTATCTTTAATCTTTATGGAGAAAATATCGTAAATTACTATGAACTAATACACACTTTACATTAAATAACTCTGAAAATATTTATGCCCATGAAACCCATATTAAACTACCATTGTACTGTTGAACAACCGGGTTCAATTTCACACTTTTTCTTCAAAATTTATAGATAGACAGCAAATAGCAAAAAGAGAAAGAGAGAGAGAATTATTTTCACTTCGTCTTTCGAGCAGTTCACTTGGATATTTTATTGTTACAGTATAAATTGTATATTTTGTGGTGGTGCCATATTTATTCTAAGTTTGTAATGAATTTAGTATTAAAAATGGACCATAAAAATGCATCAGTTAAAAATAAAGTTTTAAATGCTCAATCACGTGAACGAGAAGCTGTTACGAATAAACCTATTATCGTTAATAATATGTAAAGGAAAATCAAGAACTTTATTTTTCACTCCAAGCAATGTAATTATGAGTACCAATGTCATTACTAAATACTAAAGCATAATATAAATAATAATGTTTCGGAAATATTTCAATAATCTAAATCTGCACTGATGATATTAGTAAAATTTGGTTTTAAACAGTTTTTGTTATAATGATTTATTTAATACTTAACTGGTAACAATTTGATTTATCGAATAACTTTTAATGAAATCAACACGTATGGACTAATAGAATTTAAGTTAGGTTATGTTTAATTTCAACAAAACAAGTAAAGAGAACAAAGATACTATAACAGTATTTTTTAAATGATACATAGAAATACACATATGTAATTTAATTTTAAATTGTCGAATTACCTGCAGGGAAATAAGTCAATAGATGCGATTTTTATCCTGGTAAAAATGAACTTGAACGATCAAAAGTTTCTATTGGCTCTTTCGAATTTTAAAACTTATTGAAACAATAAAATGAAATTGAAGCGAAGCGAATCAGCGAGACATGCTTGTTCAACGGTCACGATTCCTAAAATCTCTCGTCACGCAAACGAGCCAGTCGTGGACAATAACTTTGAACAGTTTTTGTCTTTGTTCTCGCAAAAATCGCGAATATGGTATAAACGTACACTGAAAATAAAAAGCTCTTCAAGTTTATTTTAAGGTAGTCGAAGTTGAAATAATTCGTAGTTAAAAAATATTTCTTTCTACTCTATATTCGTGACCAAGAGTCATCAATCGTAAACAAATGTACAATACTAACACGTGAATAGTAATATTGTCAGGATCATAATAAGCAATTCCACATTTTCCTCTAAAATTTTATAATATTTATGGTAATCTCTATTGTGATGGCAGTCTTCACCGTAATTGCTGAACCACTGTAAAAGAAACCGAACACTCAGTGAATCATTAAACTGTTAAACCTGTTAAAATTGCGGTACTGCGTTTCTAAACATTTTATTGCCGATTTACCAATATGGGTACAAATTTTGCTCAGCTTCCGCCTATCACGTCACGGGCTCGTATTGTACATTTGTTTACACTGCTGCCGCTCGGTCGTGAATACATTATAAGTTTTTCTCTAAAACCTAATTTAAGTGTTTGAGTCTAAGACAGATTCAAGTACATCGTACTCCTTAATCTTCTTATTTCTTCTTAGTCGACAAATATTTTCACTCAGCATGTATTTTGAATGAGTGTCTTCAAATATCTTATGATTCTTAATTTCGTTTTTAAATGTAGAGAATATTTTGGTAACTAATACGAATGGTAGAATACCTAAATGGAGGAGTGCCTCATGGAAGCCTTCCTGGACTGTTTATGTACTTTTTTAACGCGAGTGTATTATCAACAGACAAAGGAATCTTGCTATTAAGAATCAACTGAAACAGTGGAAAATCTGCACAAATATATTTCTACAGAATGCAACAGATGCTCGCAAGTCATCATTTCCAATAGGTCGATACCAATGAAATTAAAAGTTATACAAGCACACATTTGGATCGATCAGTAGTTTTTGTGTGTATTGTTTTTATGGTAATTTGTAGATGGATATTGCTATTTCATTCATTACACCCAATAATAAGACAATCAGTTCTTAAATGCTTCACTTAAGCGCATCGAGATAATCAAGTCAATTGCGACCCTTCTTTAAAACCATCAATTATTTAAGTTCCTTTTCAAATCGTTCTTAACAGTTTCTTCCGACCAGCCCCCTTTATTTCAATTTTTTTAACGTTTCACTGGACCGGAAAAATGATGGTCACCGTTATTCATTGTACATCTACTAATAAAAATAAAATAAAAACCATTTACATGTCTATTGATGTGCATCCTGTCAGTGCCGTACTTTAATATACTTAAATGACGTAACTTATAAAATAATAACGAAAAATAATGTCTATTTATGCACACATTTTTTTATATTTATTTTTCTTGATATTTGTAGTTTAACTTAAAAACTTTATAGTTCCTTGATTAAAATGTTTTTATTACCTAACTTGAGTTTGGTGGTTTTATAACAACAGTTTTCTAAAGAATTAGAAGAAAATAATTAATTTCCAGTGTATTTTATTTTAGTGAAGGTAAAATCACTCCTTTATCGATTCTAAAACTTTTTTTTTCTCTTGAAAAACAAATCCTTTCATGATATTTGAGAACCGAAAATTCATGTCTATTTAATGGAATTAGTTATATTGATTTTCAATAACCTTAGGTATACAAATTTTTCACTTTAGACGAGAAGAATCCTCTTTCAAAGTGCTATAGAACACATAATTTTATTTTGTAGCACCCTGTACAAATCTGAATATATGGAAACAAGAATAAAGTTGCTTGAGACAAAGATAAATTATAGAGGGTGTCCGCGAAAATAATGCATATTTTTAAATGGTATGTAGAAGGTGCCATTTGCAACAAAATATTCTAATAAAATTTTTTTCTAACATCATTAGTGTACACAAAAATTCACTTTAAACATTTCCTCGAAAATTTGTACGTTACAACACTAACACTTTTAATAAAAATGTGTGCTATGTAGCCAAGGAATATCTACCTGATGAATCATAAACTTGTGTTAGTTTTCGGATGATTCGGATCGTTTAATCATTTTAAGTTTATCGTTTGGTAAAGCAGGTTCAATACAACAGTGATAAATGGTATTTTATTCAAATTAAGAATATCACGACATGTTAATTAATCTAATTCGCGATGTTTTGTATCGGTGTCGCAAAGATTGTTGGAAAAAGTAGTATATTACCTAAAAAAGTAGTGGTAGAACTCGTGCGGATCGTGAAATAATTGCCGAGAATACATTTTTCTATCTTCTACATCGACCATTTTAAATATGTAGGTGTACTAACTTATTTTTAGAACATTTAAAAATCTATTGTTCATTATCATCATTGTACTTGACCCAGTTATTCAAGTGTCTCGGTGTTGCCGGCTTTAGTTGCTTTTCGGTAAATAATATTTGGGTAGATCTAAAATACTAATATTTATTTCTTTAAAAAATGTGCATTATTTTCGCGGAGATCCTGTATATATATATCACGAAAAGAGCATGTGAGTATTTAATACTTTATTATTATATATTTTTCAATTTATTTATCATAATGTATTCTTACGTATTGTAAACTGAAAATATAGTTATTAAAAGTAATAATCAATAAAAACTAAAATATATCATGGATTTTATACGTACACTAAATTTTTGTACTATATAAATAATAAAGGTGTTAATATTTTTTTACCAAATTTGAAAATTGAATGATCAATTGTAATGAAAATAGTTCATTATTTAATCGACCCATGTCCCTTACCCTACACATCTTTTATTTATTTTTTCAGTTATAAAAAATATCATATTTATACAGTTTATCACCATAATGATAAAAATCGATAACTAATTTCTTTGTGTCTTTTTTTTCTAGTCTCACTTTTTTAAATATCTTCAAAACCCTTTTATTTTATAAAAAATTTCACCGCTTCAGATGCAGATAATAAAGGAAACAAAAAAAAAATACTTATGATACGCTCGTGTATCCATCATTCACGTTCTGATTGGGCTGACAGCTGGTGGTATTCAGCGATTACTTGTGAATTAAGATGTCTAAAGGTTTTAAAATGAGGATGACAAATTGGTTTAAGTGTGAAAGGTTGTCTGTCGAGGGTTGGGTAATACTAGGGAAGATATTTAACACCATGTAAGCTGTTTACGTGATAGTTTTAATCATTTCCGTACATTTTTAACACATCTAAACTATTTGAAAATATAAAAAAAACGAAATTAGAAATACGTTTGTGTTTACTAAAGTTGACGATAAATATTTAATTTGAAAACGATTGTTATTTTTTATAAAAAATTATATTTATTTGAACTTCAAAATATTAAATTAATTAAAAATAATTGGAACCACAAATTATAATATTCTCCTTAATTAAAACAAATTCATAAAAAATGCGTTTAAATAATTACTAGGTAGAAATAGTATTGGAAATATTTTTAAATGTTGCTCGTGGATAAATTTAATTTAATTTTGAATTTTTTTCATGCAAATGTTAGAATCAGATAAAACAAAAATTACAACAAATTACATTTGTTTATTTTAACTAAACGTATGGTACTTATTAAATTAATAATAGAGGTAACAATTCTGGTGTTTTATTTCAATAAGGAAGACAAAATTAGAAAAGACTTGAATCAAAACTATTATGAAAATATATTATGAGAAAATTCCAGTCGTTATTTTTAGGAGAAAAGTCAAATTACTTTAAAATTCTTGTTACAAAATTTAAACTTTTTCAAATTTTTGGCATGAAATCCCAATTGATTTAAATTTTTTATCAAAGCCCTAGTTTTTATATTATTTTGCTATAAACTCAAATATTTTTCAATTCTTGCAATAAACAGATATTTTTTTCAATTTTTTCGAAGGAAATCGAATTTTTTTTATAGAAAATTCTATTTTTTTAACTTTATCAGAGAAAATCCCACATTTATTGTTTGAAGAAAATTCAGATTTAAATTATTGTGGTAAAATCGCAATGGAATCAAATTTTTAGAAAAATTCCCAGTTTTTCAAATTTTTTATTGATAATCCTAGATTTTTTGGTATATTATTTTATCTTTTTAAGAACATCCCCCATTTTTATCAAATTGTTATCATGAAATTGGAACTTTTTAAAATTTAATCTTTTTCATTTTTTTTTCGAATAAAATCTTGAATGTTTTCAAATTGTCTACAGAGAAATTTTTTGCTTTATTTTATTATTTGGAAAAAATACCCGTATTTCAAATTTTAAGATGAAAATGAATAATTCTACAGATTTTGTAATAAAATTCTTTCGAAATATATAAATCAGTTTTTTCGAAGTATATAAATCAGTTTTTTCGAAAATAGACAAAATATTTGCAAACAAAATATTCAAGATTTAAGAAAATTAATAACATATTTTGTTTGATTAATGAAATAAAAAAGAGATATAAAGGAAATTAGCTCCGGGGTTGTACGCAAAAAATTGTTATAAATATAAACAAAAAAAAAAGATTATTTTTGTAATAAAAATAAATACTTTTTTCAGAAGCATTTTATTTACTTATTTTGTATCTCTGAATTATTGTTATTTAAATATTTTCATTCATTATTATTTTTGCCTTCTGGACGTAGAGTTGCAATTTGGCTCATTAATTATGACTCATCCTGTGATGATGTTTAATTTAAAAAATTAAAGTTGAACCAACATAATTTAAAAAAATATTATTTACAATAATTATCTTTTTTTTTAAGAATCTTTTTACTATTTATAGCATTGGATTTGGTGTTTCTTCTCTCATTTTTATCATTTCTTCCGCGGTCCTGTGTTTTAGTTCTTTCAGTTTCTCTTTGTTTTTCTCTTCTTTTTCCGATCTTCTCTATTCTCTTTCAGTGGCTACCTCTTTTAACTTTTCCAGTCTTTAGTACTTTCCTTTTCGCTGTAATTTTCTTTATGTTGCGATGTCACATAATTTTTCAGTTCTCTAGTTTAATTTTTTCATTACGACAACATTAAATTAGAAAACAGTCTTATACAGGGTCCTTAGTGTTATAGAATCAATCCTATATTAAGTTCTTCTTTAGAGATATAAAAAAATCTAATCTTCAAACAAAATTTACAGGCAGCCTTCGACACTATTTTTTAAAATTATGTTTCTAAAAAAGGGTGGCTGTGTGGGTTGAATCAAAGTTGTAGTTTGTCTAAAATAAGAAGTTTGGATACTTCAGACCAGTGAAAATAATCAAAATGAAAAGAGACAGGAATTTTGTTTTCGAAAATACTTAAAATATTTAAAACAAGGGAAAGTCTTATTGTCGATGGATGAATCAAAAATTATTTTTTTTTAATTTAACGGAGAATTGTTGTTTGATGTAGTTAAAGAAGAGTTTGATTTTAACCATTAATGACTAACCTTGCATTGTATTATTTTCAGTATATATAAATGAAGGCTGAATAAATTCTTTATTCACCGATATTGAGATTTCTACTATTTAAAAATTAAAGATAAACATTTATAGTGTACTCGTGGATTATTCTTAAATCCTATCAGATCTCTCATTTGCATTTGTATGTGTCTAAAAGACCGGAAATGTGTTCCTTCATTCACATATGCCTCCGCTAATATTTCTTATATTGCAGCTGCTTAAGGCAAGCACAGATCTATTACACTGAAAAAAAACAGGTTTATTATAAAATCATATCGATGTGAAAAATCAAATATAGCTCATATTTTTTTCAAATTTTGGAGTTTCATTAACTGTACGTAAGTTTTTGTTTTAAATTAAAAATTACAGTTCAGACGGCGTTTACAAAACAATTTCTTGTGCCTAATTTATTGCTCTTCCTTCCATTTTCGTTTTAGTATCGTCTAAATATTTAACTTTATGGGGTATTTTTAAAATTTTTGTCAGGATCTTTAACTTTATTTCAGTAACAACATCGTGACTAGAGGTTAGAAAAGTTTGTGCATTTAATTTATATGAATCAGCCTTTGCGGTGATGAATAAACTTAACAAATTAAATTTATTGCTATGACTCAATATTCTTAATTAATATTTAATGCATTTAGGTGTCGGTGAGGCATCGGGGAGATACGTTTTTATATTTTTAGCTAAATAGGTGACATACGTATATACTGACATATATACAGGGAATTAGTTAAATATCGCCCTGAACATAAAAGTTCTTTTTAATTATTTTCCAAATTATAAAATTTATTATTTATTTAATATTGCGTAATAAATAAATAGTTTTATTCGAGTAATCAAAATTAATAAGGAGTCAAGTTTGGGAGCTGCAGAGATCGAGACGTGATAGTGCCTACCCCTGCGATTAAATGTGTTATTTATTGAAAGATGTAAGTTGTAATAGTCGTTTTTATAGATAAACAAATTGTTATTATTTTCCAATAACCGAGTTACGTAGAGGGTTAAACCCCTTGAAAATAACCTCGTACCCATAGGGAAAAAATGATGTATTGAGGTTGTGATCAAGTACCTGAATTAATTTTAATTATCTTCAAATATTTTATTTTGTAGTTACACTGTTTTACTTTTATAGATTTTACACATCAGCCTCAAGTTACTAATTTTACGAAATATTTTATGAATATTTATCAATGCGCAAAATGAATCATAATTTAAATTTTCAACAAGTAAATAAATAAGAAACGTATGTTATTAGGAAACAGAGAGGTCAGAAGTGACTTTTATTAGAAGCGGAGAATTATGTAGCTACCGACTGGATCCAGCAAAAAGATACCATTTATTGTAATTAGTTTCTCTTTAAGCAATTCTCGTTCTCCGCACTTTGGGCAAAAAAGACTAAAAGACATAATAGCCTGGAGGAAAGGAAGGAGAAATTAGGTTAGGAACTTCGCTAACGGTTCAAGTTTTTAAGGAAATTTCATTGATATTGAAGTGTTTTTGCCAATAAACCTGGTAATATCGGAGAAACATGGTTTTGAAGAAGTTTTTAATTATTATTAAAAATCGCCGATAGCTATTAACGAATTTAATTTCAATTTATGGCGGACTTTTATTTCACTTCTATCTCCCAATTTTTATCTATTGTCTAGAAACATTTAGTGGATGAATTGATATTAAATCATCGCCCACAATCTGCGACAAGTCCTTTGAGAAATACTCGGTTGTTTCAAGTATCGACTTTATTATTTTTATATCCTTTTTTCGTCGTTCCATATTTTTCTGCCAACATCTTAAACACTCCCATTCTGTGAACTGAAAATATATTGTACACTATTACTGTTACTTGATATTTTATAAATGTTTATTTAAAATTTTTTACTACCTTTTTAATATAGCTAAGCAAAAGTTCCTGTTAACCATTTTAACTTTTATTTATCATAAATCTAAATTACAATTTGCAGAATGAACCGTGCGTGGATTAAACGAGATACAGAACAGCAACTTTTCCCTCAAAAAGTTTTCCGGCTATCCGATTATTCATTATTGTTCCTCGGATTTAATAAAAGGCCGCTGTAGAACGTTTATTTCTGCAAAGCGAGCATAACTTTTATTAAATCTAATGTAATTTCTGTTAGTGTTTCTACCCTTTTTTTTTAATTCATTCGCCAGGATTTAACTAAACGTCTATTTTTATGTAACCGTATGCTTCGAGGAATGCTTATTAAAAACGGAATGATACTGGGGGGTTAACACGTTTTGTGTGCCCCAGAAATTAGCATTTCTAAAGTCGTAAGCAGACTTTAATGGTTTCCATATTCTAAGTTTAAAGCACAATGGTGAAAAAGGGATAAAAACAAATTGTTTAGTTTTGCCCCAAGTTCAAGCCTTGTGTAATATGGTGGGTTGTATTAACACAAAACACATCTAACAATGAGTTTTATGCCGAGCGGAAGCATGATGTTCTTACGATCGATTTGTTAACGAATATCAAACTAGTTGGTTTAATCAATCGATGGCTTGAACGGTATTACTGAAGAAAATTGACACTTACTAGTTTCATGTGATTTCAGGATTGTAACTCTGATTTTGAAGGACACCCAGTATAAAAGTACATTTATCTCTGATCATTGTATTAACAAATATTTTTTTTTCTAAATTACTTATTCGGCGAAGAATATGTTAACATTAATAATAAAATATAAGAAGCGAATTAGTAGATGAAACCTCTGATTATTTTTACATTTCGTCGAGTTCGTTAATAATCCGAGTACTATTGGTGACGAGGGTCAACTGATTTCAAAAGAGACTTTTTCTTCGATCTCAACTTTTAGCGATAAACTGATTTTATGACATATAATGAAATTCGGCTTGTTATAAATTTGAACAATATCCCTCTATTTGGAAACGAAAGTTTCTTATAGAAGGGTAAAACCCCAAAACAGCCGCCCTCTGCTCAGCTTTCCCCAAACTATGCCTGTTATGCCTTAATAAAAATTACAATCATATTTTCTATCGTTTCAAACATAGCATCCTCTAAAAATAAAATTCAACATGTGTTACCTACTCTTTAAATCTTACCGAAAGATCCTTTGTATATAAAAATATTTTTATTTCTCAGACAACTATTGAATTGATAAATTTGAAAATAAATGTAAGTACTTTTATTCAGATATTCTTAAAAAAAAAGGAATTATTAAATTTCAATTTTTTTATGATACTTTCACAGGTACAGCGCTGTTATACTTGGTGCATCCTGAGTAAAACTTGTTCTCTACATCGAACTTTATTCATTGCAATATGAATATGGTATTATTATAAAAATTCTATTTTAAAAAAATATCAGACATAATATTAGTTATAAGCTTCACGGTTTCCAAAAAACAAGCGACTTAAAAAACTTTAAGCGAAAGAAACTTCTGTTAACACCATACGTCCATCTCTTGGTCACATACATCATTATTTCAACTTGGTTGCTAATGCTCGTTGAGTACAAAGGAAACAGAAGACGAGCAAAAACTTCTTAAAACTACTCCAAACTTTGAAACATGCTACCAGTGAAATGTGAAGTAGATAATAAAAAGCTTTGACATTGTACGAAATATTTTATATCCTCGAATTTTTTTGCGAACCACTTTAAAATTTTTATACATTTCTGCACAATTTATCTAATTTTTTATGGATACTTAAAGTTTGTCATAAGTAGTGTGTTAGGTTAGCAAAATAAATGAGACATCTTATTGGGTTGGAAAAATACTTTAATAATAAAAAAGTTTGTTTTATGTATAACATAGGTTTTCGTGTAATGCAGAGCGTTTTTGGTTTAAGTTCCTTTTTCACACTTTTCTATCCTGGAATAATTTCTTCGAATCCTTGATTCTTACCGACACAGATTCTTGATCATGTTTTTAGTAACATCGTGTATATATTTTTTCTTACCTAATAATTTCAAACAGCTTAAATCTTAAGAATACTGAAATTACAGACTGTTTTATCTTTAATTATTTTATAGGGACTTAGAAAAAGCAATTCAAGGTTGAAAACAGAGTCGCACTCAGGATTCGTAAAGGAAGGTGCGTGGTTTAAATATAAAATGCCTTTCGATACATTTTAATAGATTGCAAATATATTGTAGAAGTTAACTTATTGATTAAATGTCATATTTATTGTACAAAGTTCAACAGTTCTTGAAAAACAAGGCCTTAAACTTCATTTAACCATAATTCGAAGGTATTTTCATTTATATATTTCCATTCATTATCATTAAATTTGGCTTCTGGACGTACATTTACAATTTGGCCAATTACTTACGATTCATTCTGTATGTAGTGGTTAATTTAAAAAATAATAAATGATTTTGCTGTTAAAAATATTATTTACATTAATTTTCTTCTCCTTTTCAAAATATTTTTACTATTTATTGCATTGAATTTGGTGTTTTTCTCCCGTTTTTATTCTTTTTGCCATTGTTCTTTGTCAGTTCTTTTAGTTTTCTCTTTGTTTTTTTCTTCCTTTCTCGATCATCTCTATTCTTCCTACCAAGGTCTTTTACTTTCTTTTTGAGCTTATTTTATTTCCTCTGGTTTATTTTATGATCAGTTAAATTAAAGTAACTGTCTTACCATTTTTTCATAGTTTTCTCTTTTTACATGACAAAATATAATATTCAATTCCATTCGTTTTTATTTAAAAAATACTTTACTTTCTTAGTTTTATTAAATTTTATTCGTCTAGATTTATATTTCTTCTTTGTTTTTCTCGGTTCTTTCCAATAATTTTCCACTTCTTAAAACTGATTATATTACCTGTATATACCTATACATTCGTATTGTTTGTAATTAAACCGGGTGTCCATATAAAACAGGGACAAGCTTATTGCTTAATAAATCGAAAAAATAAAAACAAAAATCTTTAGAATGGGGTCATTCCAGACAACTGTATGTTTAATTAATTTTATTAAAAGTTTACTAACATTTGTCCATATTTTCAAAGTTGATATATATATATATATATATATATATATATATATAAATAATAATTATAGAATTATATACATATATATAAATATATATATATAATAAATAAGAACTAAAATTCATTTTATAAGGCCATGATGAAGTCTAAATATATGAACGAAATGTTGGTTCTAGTTTTTATTAGTTTTTATTTTAAAATATTTATAATTAAAGTTTTGCGTAACTAACAGTATCTGAATTAACATGACAAAATAATAACGAACAAGTACCTTAGACCAACTCTGTTAATAATAATAATCGTGGGAAGTACATCAAATTAGAATACAATGAATAAAGAGTTCATAATTCATATTTATTCTTCTTCTTTGCGTTTTCTCTGAGTTTTAATTAGTATTTCATAATAAGGCTCTCGAAAATTAGTTCGGAAACAAAGCGGGCTTTATATTGAGACGCTATATTTCATGAGAACACTTTATGTGCTTGTACACGCTTTAGAAATGAAATATGAAATGCCGAGAGATCTACAAAGGGATTATACCTAAGTGGCTGCTGTATAAAAGGCGCTAAATTTCAGATTGAGATGAGCCACAGGCAAAATAAAGATTTGTTTGAAAAACTTATTTGCGATTTTAAAACACAGATTAATAATTGCTCTTTTAGACCCGTGGATCGCTTTATACAGATCTTTCCTTATATCAATTATTGAGGTCAGATCATCTGCAAAACAACAAATCTTTAAACAATGCTCATGTAGTCCATAAATTCGTCATGTTGATAAGTTATCCATAAATAGAATTTTATGCAGTTCACAAGTTTTTAAACTGCGCAATAATATAAAGGATGAACTCGGGGTGATGTATACAATTATTAACGTAAAAATTTATAATTGACAAAAAAGTGACTGAATTATGTTTTTTGCATAAAATGGTAGTTTCTTCTTTAAAATGAAAAGCTAAATTTTATTACTGGTTCAACAGGATGTTCAAAATGGAAAAAAAGGACCCTATATTTCCTATTTACGCTCGGAATATGATTTAAATAACTCTTATTTCCACTAACTCATTTCAAAGATTTGCTTTATCATCTCTCGACTTTTCTGACCCGGAATAAGTAAATTTATTGAAAACTTACAAGTACTTTCCGTACTTACAGAATTCGAATCTCGACTAATAAATAGGAAACTCTCACAAACTTTTCCTTAAGCACAGCAAAGAACTTTCATCTTGAGATTACCATAGTTTAGTACAACTAATCAAAGTATCCTTTATCGTTGCTTATCCTGTTCTATAGTAACTGATCTGTGATTAATTCGTTTTGAATTAATAGGCAAATTTCATCAAACGACGGGTTTGAATTCCTGTTAACAATAGTTTTCAAAGGATGTAATTGCGAATATTGATAGAGCGAGTTGAATACCTATAGCGATTTTAATGATAATAATGCTATCCAGGTACAAATAAATTCAGATATAAAGCAAACGGAAAGGAAAGGTAAAATATAATATCTAACAATTACAATATAATTGACGTCGTTCAAGAAGGGCTTTTTAGTACCAAAAGAAATTATAATTACTATTGTGTAATGTTGAAAGTGAAGAATTATCAACAAGTGCAAATGTTGATAAATATGAACGAAATTTCGATTTCAATTTTTAACAAAGTGCGATTTTGTAATAGCAGTATTTTTATTGATATGTCAACCTGGCAGTTTGTTACAAACACGTTAAATATTTTTAATTTCTCTTAACACGTTAATATGAGCGAGTCTGGATCTAAAAGTATTGCATCAGATATTGAAGGTTGAAGTTTCGTTACTAATTCCATAAAAATTCAAAAAATGAATTTGATTATAGATTTTTATCCAGGCAGCCGTAGATAATTTATTAAATTCCTTTCCTATTTTTATTAAACATATCTAAAAAAGGCAGTACTATTAATACGAAGATTGTAAATTCACTGGTTTGTTACTTTATGATCCTACTTTTAACTATATGCGTTGTTAAGTGAATTTGAGTAATGACTTTGTTTTAAGATACCGATCTCTTGTTTCAGAAACGTGTCGCAACCGACCACAACGATAGAAACTGTCACCATAAAAAGACCATTAAAGGTAAGTGCTTAATAGATGATAAATATCCATCAGTTTAATATTTGCTTTCTTCCTAAAAGGAAGTTGATTACGGATAAATGGTTCGTTTCTCTTTAAAATATTTGGTGCTGTATTATACGTATTACTTTATTGTTTAATACTTTTGTTAAATTTGAATTTTTATTTTGTATATCTGAATGTTAAAAAATCAATGAATTAAGTTGGAGAAAGGTCAAAGAAAGAAAAATCAACTCGCCTAACAGAAATTGTTTTGTAAGAGTTATGAAAAGCTATGGAACGATTTTTTCGGTTCTTTCATAAACCTAGTGTAACCGAATCTTCAAAAAAGTAAGTGAATTCTACAGTAAAATTGTATATAATATTTTTGGTACCACAGAAAATGTCGTAGGAGTCCTTATAAAGCATTTTATAAAATATTACACTATAACCGCTTGGTTAAATCTAGCTGTATACATGCTATATACAATATAACATTGCTGAGTTAAAAGCTATATTTTGCTTTAATCTATCACACCAGTTAAACATGTTTTTGGAATAATTAAATTCAACATAGAGTTTTCAGTAAACCACAAAAATATGGCGGTGATTTCTATAAAATAATAAAGATTATTATATAACTGCTTTATATCTTGATATAACAAAGTTAGTTACAATTATAAAAGTGCTTTAAGTAAATAGTAATACAGCTTTTAAACCTTCAAATCAACTTATACATTCTAAATGCTTCATAATATTGCCACTAGAAACTTAAAAGCTTTCTATAGTACCTTTCAAGCAGCAATTAAGAATTAATGAAATATTTTCAAGAGCACAAAATAGTTATTATTCTCTTTTATTAGCCATTTTAATGCACTATTAAAATGTAAACTGTTGGTATTGCTGTCTTATAATATCCACAATATGTCTACTAAAGTTGAAAGCTAATAGAAACATTTGTGCTTTATTAAATATTAACTCTTGCCATAATATCAAATTAAAAATTGGAAAGGTTATTATAATGTACAATAAGTTTACGTCCCAAATCATTAAATATTCCATTAACATCAATCACTTCTATTCAATGTACATTTTAAATTAAGGCAACAATTTCAAATTTCGTACGATTTTCCTGAAAAATGTCTGTCGTGTCAGAAATTATACAAGAGAAAATTATTTTTTTGCTAAAATTAGATTAATGCCGTTATTCACAGGTAAATTATGTTTAACAGTATGCATTAAAAACCTATTCATTATTTATCACTATGTAATTAAGTTATATGGAACCATGAACTTTAATAAAAAATTCTGAATTATATTCGTACTTTGATGTTATATGTACATTTGTTTGTCAAATGGGCAAGTCTTCATCAGAGTGAAGATAAAGAAAAAGAAAAAAATCGCTTCTACCGAAAACTTTTTCTATTTAACTTTTAACTAATTTTTTAATTGAGTTATTAGAAATTAGCCAGTACTCTAGAAAATTGCAAACACCAGTCCAAACACTTCTCCCTTCGTCTATAAATCCAACGGGACTTTTATTAATAACAATGTTACCAAGTTACAGGATAATTAGATCGTTATCAAACTCTGGGATTCGATAAATTTAATTAGAAAACGAACACAGCGACCTCTACATGTCGAAACTGGTTCTGGAAATTGGTTGGAAAATGGAAGGGTCAGAAATTCGGTGCTCAGCCCAGAAAATCGCTTCCAGAAATTGACGAACCGTTTCGGGATCTGCCAACTACTGTTTGTTATTTTTTCGAATATGTTGCAACGATATGAAAAAGATGAGAATAATTTGAAATATAGAATAAAAGAAGGAATTAATACAAACGATGGAATTGACAATTATCAATTCATATTTTTTTTAAATGAATATAGACGATTTTGACTAGAATAAAAGAATAAAACAGATTAATTACATGTTGTTGATTAGTTAGTATAGTATGTAATAAAATCGGATCAATAATTTTGAAATTATACAGTAATATTGGGGACAGGTTATGTAAATGTTAATTAACGATATTATTATAAGTTACAAAATTGTAAAAAGGAGAATATGTATTTTAAATGAAATAGTATTTATTTATAAGACGTTTTCATACAATATAAAACAAGAATTTATTGAAATAATAATAATAATGAGAAAAATAAGATGAAATTAGATAGTGACAGTTATGAAATTATATCACTACATTTCCTATCTTAAAGACATTATATAGTAGTAAAAATATGAAAAAAGACATAATTTTTGATGTATTGTAAAACTGTAAAATTATGTATTATTTAGTATTTAATAAAATTCTATTGATTCTATCATTAATAATAATTTGATTTATGTATAAAAGAAAAACATACCAATTGAAAACACTATAATAATTAATATACTCAATACCTATTTTGATTAATTGATATTCATTTGATATCAACATATAAATAAAAGTATGGTAAAATTTTGATTTCACTTACCTTTAGTTCATTTTATTTTAGTTTGAAGTTAAATGAAATTTTAACAATAATTGTTCACATTTAGTAGAATTCCTGTTGAATATATAATCGACAGGTGGCTCTCACTCCACAACAATATATATATTTAGATAAAATTAATTTATTTCGCTTAAAATTCGCAGACCATTTTATATAATTATAGTGTATTTTGCGAAAATATTAATTAACGTAATAAATGTTTTGTCCCAAACGTTAAAATGAATGTATTTCTAAAATCTAATAAATTTCAACTAGCTTTTAATGACTCACTAAAGAGCAAAGCAAAAATTCAAAGAAGAGTAATGATAATAAACAGGAATGCAAATAAATAAAAAAGAAAGCCTTTTCAGGAGCAAATTGCAGACCATGAGATGCTTCTATATTTGATTCGATCAAAAAACTACGAGAATTCTTCGATGCTGGGGTATATTTAATGTGCACTTTGTTTTTGGTAGCTCATGGCGTATCTGTAATTTTTGGAGGGCCAACAATGTAATTAATACATATTATGACTCAACTTTTAAGCGTATTCTGAGTAGGGGACAATTATTCAGGTAACGCAAATTTTGTTTCATTTTTAATTGAAAAATGTCAATATTTTCATTCCTCAACTCGGTACACCATAAAGTATCACTTTTAGCTCCCCCTAGAGGAGCTATAAAATGCAGTATATAGGCTGGTCGTACATAATAGCTAATGAATGTTAGAAACGTAGGGAAAAAATCTCTTGAATCCTTATGACCTTTCTCATTAGGTATAAATAATTAAATATACCAATACACCAGCGATACTTCTAATTTAATCTAAAACTTATCTTAGCTAATGTGCGCTACCTAATCACGAAGTTCCGAATACAGAGGCTTAACTTGTGGGATAAACCTTATTTACACCCTCGCTTTCTGTGTAATGTTCACATTTGCCGAAAATGCTTTGTAAAGGGAGGAAAATGTTTTTGGAAATAGAATAGTTTTGTCCTGTCCAGATGCGAGTAGTTTGGCAAAAGTTGGTTTTATTGTTAGATAGAAAATTGACTCTCTAACTATGAAACACGTAAATTAGCAGGTGATTTATTGAGTCGTTAATCTAGGACCATTTATTGTATGTATTATTAGAAGTACTGAGTTTGCAATGTAGTTGTTATACGAGGGTTGCTATTTATGTATTGAGAACTGGCAACACCAGTGTTGCCAGTTTAAATCTGTCATTGCCATCTTAAAGTTTGACATTTTTGACAGTTTCGTACTTAGAACGTTTTGACATGCGAGTACTATTTGTGTTGTTTACAATAAGTTAAAAATAAATTTATGTTATTCAGATTCATACACAGGGGATAATTTTTAAGATGTGTGAAGTAGAGTATTTTTTTATATGTTATTGTAACTGAATAATTTAATATAATGTATAAGGCAGAATTTATTATTGTTCGACGCAAGACACCTTTATCGAAGATATCTAATGCTAGTTTAGAAGATTTCTTGTTGCGTTTTCTAGGTGATGTGAGTCCGGAAACAAGACCATCCTCAATTTGTCGTCCTTCCTTCGCATTTTTTTAACACTTGATAAATGTACACCTGCAAACGAATAAGTTTCTTATGAAATATTCGTCACGCTAAATACTTTCAAAAAATTTGTTTAATTTTACATAAAAATCTCTTTTAAAATCAATCACAGAAATGTAAATATTATTACCATTTATTATATTTACCTGTTAAAGCAGCAACTCGTTCATGTACTTTTTGTAAATTTACGTTCAATATTCCATTTTCTGCTTCTCTCTGAGAAAATTTCCAAACTGTATATATAATTTCTCGGGCTTGTGACCCTTAAGTTTTATTTTTCATTTTTATGGTCATTGTCAATCCGGCAACATGGCACTACCTCTCATCACTTTCAAGCCTCGATATTACGAAAGAATGTCACTCGAATGACCATTGTCACAATTTACTTTGTTTCGGTTACTGCTCACCCTGAACTCGCGTTTTCAGATATTCTTCACGAATAGTACGGATAATGTATGAAAGTTTGATATAAAAAATAAATGTATTGTAAAAAGTCTGTATGTACCATAAAATTTGCTTTATCTTTAATTTTCTATTTGACTATTGAAGTGTGATATAACATGTTGAATATTAATGTCGCAAATTTGGGGCAAAACTAATATCAGACTTTCGTGACATAAATAACAAAGAAAATTAGGTTAGGAGTTTCCAACACCGGCGTAGGATTTTCAATTTCCAAACAAATAATTTCAATGCCAGTTCTCCATTACCATAATTCGACATCTCGGTGCGAGGTTACTAAAATTTGGAATTTCGTGGCATGTAAAATTCGATAACGTTGATGATGCGGCGTCCGTTGTATATTTTGGGGCTAGAAGCAAGTTAGCGTTTTATTAAAATTGCATGGGTTAAATGGAATGGAAAGAGAAGATGGGTTCGCATTTGCGTTCCTAAAATGGCCCTGGTGATGACCACTTTAATTTGTCGCCGTTAGTCAACTTAATGGATGGAATGATTGTATGGTTTAACGTATGCGAGAATCCTAGTGCAATTTGCTCTTTCATATATTTTTGCGCTTTTTTATGTACGAGTTTCTACATTTTTAGAGCAGTTGTCTTTATTTTATTTTTTACAATTGTACATTCTATTTTTCCAAAACTGTTAGAGTTACATTACATTAATGTATTCAGAATTGTAATATAGAACGGATATGCCTATTTAAACACAAATTGTAACATTGAATTTAAATACAAATTGGTTCTAAAACTCACAATATAATTGAATTAGGGTGTATCTAATTTTGATAATCTAAATATATTAGGAGGCACAGAAGAGAATAAACCCTATTGGCAAATCGACTCCAAAGAAGCTCATCTTCTAGATTCGAAAGGTATATACAGAAATCCTTGTTTAGTCGTTAAATTTTGACTTTTCTGCAGATTTTACTTAATACACATATGAGCAGTCAAACATTAATAAATCACTTTCGAAATTATATAAGAAATTCTAACTAGAATAAATTTAGTAGATACCTAAATAAAAACATACATCTTTACATAAGATTGAAATCTTCAGAGGAAATAAATGACAACACTAAGACTAGCACAATAGCGTTGTGAGAATTTCTTACTTTTCTTATCTGAATAAATTTGTTTAGGAAATCTCCAAAGTTAGTCTCAATTCACAGGTAGGTAGTTAGCCCTTTTTGAACATTTCAGTCCCTTAAGTGGTTTTTAAATCTAGTTCAGTATGGTCTCTAAATATTTAAGAATTAAGAGTTGCGGAGAATATCAGTCAAACAAACATTATAGTGAACGAAATGGGTGATATTCTGATATTACAAGTAAAAATTTAAAAGCCACTTTATTGTACTACACATAAGATTTACACCTTTATTTAACGCCGCGGTCCTGAAATGTTGCAGTAAATTGCGCTCACTGCAGTGACAATCAACAAATAAACACAGACAGAATTCATGATCTGATCTGCTAAACGTAACTAACTTATATATTCAAAACATGATCAATTTCTTTAATGTACAACTCAATAAAATAAATAATATCCCTCTGCCTTAAAAATCGAAATAAAAAATCTTCGTCTAATACTGGATAATATATTAAAGTTCTCTAACCACGTTTTATTTATTTCACAAAAATCGTTCTTTTAAATTGAATATTTAATAACAAAATTGACATATATTGAGTAATGAATATCATTACGATTAAGAGAATGTTTCTTATATTGTTACGTATTGGATCAATAAATAAATGAAAAAAATGTAAATATTATTTTCGAGGGGGTTTAACCCGCTACACAACTTTTTTTTTTGGAAATTAAAGAAGCTGAGAAAAAATATAACAGTTTACTTATCTATAAAAAAACTAATACAAAATATCAGGGCAACTTAAATATTTAAATAACTAATATGTTTATTACGTCTCGATCCCTCGAGCCCGTAAAATTTATATCTCAATCTGTTTTTATTTTCAAACCATAAAAACCTCAATGCTTAATAATTTTGGTGACGTTAATAATAAAAATATCTATTGATTATCCGATCGCGATCTTATCCCAAAACATTCGCTTACTAATATTAAAAAAACAAAAATGCTGCACGACTGAGCCACCCTTCCCCATGTTATAATTTGAAAATTATTATATAAAAAGTAAGTTATGTGTACAGTGCGATATTTAATTAAATCCCTGTACAAGCTATCGTATAATGTAACTTATTAAGATGCCGATAGATTTTAAAAATTATAAAATACTAATGTCTTATTTTGGAATTAGAACATTAAGAGAATATCACCCGCACTAAAAAACTAATTACATATAAATTAGGTATCGCTGTAAATTTCACTCTCATAAAATTACAACTAAAGACAACTTTTCTTATTAAATAATAAAATTATTTATCGAAATCAGTGTTTTGTTAAGCCGGGCCTGTATGTTGCGGCTCATTGTACATTGTCATATTCTACGTATCTCCGTAGTTACTACTTCCAAAGTATAACAATTGCAGCAGTTTTATTTCAATAAAGTTTCTTCTCTAACATCACACAATAATTGCCAACTTAGTCACCACGCGGCCAAATTATTGTATAAGTAAACTTTCTGTATTACCATGGGTCATAAACTTTGTTCCTCGTTAGCATTTAAGCGAATGTTCATTTAAAACAGACTATACATGCATCTAGAAGTTGCAATTCTCCGCCTCTTGCGGGTATATTTCAAACTGTAAGTATGTTTATAATGGCAGTATTCCTAGATTTAATAAACTATTGTTAGGTGAATACTACACCAGATAACAACGAGGTTAATTGACCGTTTTGGTGCCAAGTCATAGCATGATTTGGGAATTGTAAGAAGCAGAAGTCACGGAAATTGTAATGATAACTGTGCTCGGTAGCATTAATGGAATTTCAGCAATACAGCGAAAAATGCGGAATTTTGTCGTTGGCAATAAAATTTAGAGCATAATTAATTAAAATATTAAAATTAGGACAGAAAGATTTTGGTCGATAACCCTTTGGACAACCGATAAAGATGTTTTTTTGTTATACTAAAATCAAGGCTGAAGTATCAACCATATAAAGGCTAAATCCATAATGCATGAAAATAATTGTTGGTAGATAAGAAATGATCAAAAAGGTTCTTTACCAATAAATAGGTAAAATAAACGAAAAGAACAGTACTGTTTATTACCTCTAAATAAACTTAATAAGTATGTAGACTTGACTAGAACATTTTACCAGGAATATATATACATATATTTATAAAAATATAAAATAAATAAGGCCTTTGAATCGAGTCGTATGCTTTTCCTTATCCTTTTTGGATTAAATTTGTTTTACTTTGATTCTTTTCTTTTTAATTTTAATTTACAAAACACTTCTTTGCGGAATCAATTTGCATAAAATATTTTTGCACCATGTGTATCGATTAATAAATATCAGAAAAAATAAGGGAAGTGGAGGTATTGTAGAAACCCTAAATAGTAGGGCCAAGTTGAAAAAATGTAGTTTTAAAATGCCTGTTCTGCGGGGCAGTTTGGAAATGGTGTGAAAAACAGAGTAATGTTACAACTCAAAAGAAAAAAAATCAATAAGACTTAGTGCACCTACTCATTTATTTTTTAAGGGATTTTAACAGGCACATAATTTTTAATTGCATCATATTATGAAAGCTGTAGAAATTTGTATGCGAGAATAATGATCTTTTCGAGAGGACTGTAACTTTTTATTCAAGTTCGGCACATATAAATTCTATGGGACTATTTTCTGCAACAAAAAACACACTATTAGAACGAACAAATCTTGTTTATTCAAACAAGTATTTGTGAGAACAAGTTATTGTGGTACAATTTCTATATAACTACAAATATAGTTCGTGTGAGTATTTTTTTTATCACAGTAGGCAAAAAACTTTCACTCACTTTACTACTTAGATTATTAAAAAAATATTTTTTGTTTTCGAAGAGCTATTAAATGGTTTTGTTACAATCAAGTTTTTACAAACATTGCATGAGCATTGGGTGGTTTAGTTGAAAGTGATGTCAGAAAGGGCGAATCGTGAGAGTTTTGTATGTGGGGAAATGGAACTTTCTCGAACGTATACGGGGTGGAACAAAGAGAATTGATTATTGGTTTTACTTGTTTAAAATAAATAAATTTTAAACGAAAGCCATTTATAATGTTACTGTTTCAAATATTGAAAAACATATAAATACGCAGAATTTACACAGGGAAATAATAAAGAGTGGGCCAGATTGTAATTGTAGTTTCAAGAGGTAAATATTCACACTTAACAATAATAGGTCCAAGTTTGCTCCATACTGAAATATTAAGACTATAACTATGACAATAGCTCATGTATTAATAAAAATTCAATTGCTTTTATTTTCAATGCATTTTAGTAAGGAACAAACCTGATTATAATTAGGTAAAATATGAATACTTTTACCTCCAGAAACAGCAGTTACAAATTGGTCTATTCTTTATTAGTCACCTGTATAAATGTATGTACCTCTCTCTAATTTATTTTCTACCTGGCACTGTTTTAATTAACACGATGCTAGTCCATTCTCATCCTTTTTTTGCGAGTAAGTATGCCAAGGAACAAATTAAATCCTTTTTTGTGTTCTGTGATACGACATCGTGAAGTAATATTTGTCCCAGTTGTAATTAATTAGTCTTTAATCAATCTGAGTATATTTATACATTAGTAATTAACTGTCGTTTGAGTTTTGTTAATTAAAATTATTCACTGGCTTAACTCTTATATTGTTAATTAATTATTCCATTTGCACGGTTTGTTTGCAAATGATATGTATGTAGATATTTTATGTATTTTTTTTTTATTTGGACCAATATTTACCGATTGATTTTAGGAAATACAAAGCTAAGTAGGTAAACATATTTATATTATCACCTCTTATTAAAATAAAATGAATAATTGTACTCCATTTTTTCTCTAAATTAGTGTCCTTATATTTCTATTTATGTTTTCACACATTTCTCATTTCGCAATAAGTCAACCTTAAAACTTTTTAGTTTTTATATATTTAAGCAATCAAGGGAACTTCTTAACTTTATTTCTAATCAGAAAGTATTATTCCTCTGTTATTGCCCTTTGTATGCCTTAAAATAATTTCAAAAGTTATAAGTGGAAAAATTTACACTTTTATCACCTAATGCTTTACAGAGCACAAAATAATTTTTCAGAAGGGAAATTCCATGCCTTCAGGACGGGATTCTGTATAGTTTTCTGTGGAACGAATTGTAAATAAAACAATTTCTACACTGGGGGAAATATGGCTAATGATTGAAATAATTTACTACAAATAACAAATTGATGCACATTTATAACGACCTATTCAATTCTGGATAGGTTTAGTCCTGGTATAATCATACTTTTGGCACTCCACATTAAAGCAATTAATATTTAAGTTCTCTGCACATAAAAATAATCATATTTCGGTTCTGCTAAGAAGGTTTAAGCCCGAACCTGTATAGCCACAGTACAGATAACATTTAAAATACCTTTAAAACACTTTAAAACTGACATACATTGTGCTAAAACATTCACAACTTTAATGAACAAAATTAGTTATCTGCTTAATAACCATAAACCGGCTGAAATGTGCTTGAAATGCCTTCGCAACTTCAGCCATTCAAATGTGTATCTCTCTTAATGCCAGAATAGCACTGGCATAACTTTCTGTCTTAGTAATTGGTAAGCTGCATTATCGGGGTTGCGTCTAAAAAGTTTTATTGGTGATTTTACAAAATTGCTTTATTCTCGGAGTAAAAAAATAAGTACTTTTCTGTAATATTGTAAAAACGAATATTATTGTCATCAATTTTTATTGTTATAGCGTATCTCAAAGCAATTTTCAGATTGTCCAAAATTCTCACGTTTTCTTTAAAGTAGGATCCTATCATAATAGCGATTCGCAATTCGAATCTATTTTTATAAACCATTTTTTATACTTATTTTGTTTTACAATTAATTTATTTAATAATATTTAACTAAGAGATACGGATTTGTAAACCAAAGAGGGGGAGATATATTTTTTTTGTGAATTACTCTCTGTATAGTACCGTTTGCGGAAATTGTAAATAACTTGAACAAACTTGAGTAATCATGTGTGTGAATAAAAGTCCTTGTACCGAAAATGGTCAAACATAAAATCATTAATTTTTTTTATATTTTACTATATTTTTTAATGTCCTATACTAAATTATTCGAAATTTGTCTAAAAAATGTCAATATTCGCGAAATTAAAAACCTACTAAGAGTTTTTAGGAAGTAAATACATAAGAGGTTGATTTTTTTCTGTAAAATTGCAATTAACAATGAACATTATTTCACATTTTCAATGTTAATATATTTATTTATTATGTAAAATTGGTGATCGGTAAATAAATAAAAAGATAGGTATTTTTGGAAACACATACCTCAGGTTTATTGATTTTGGGACTGATTAACGCAACATATTTCTGGGAATTTACTTTCTCTTATTGTTCAAATGAAATGTAGCATCAAGTAGTAAAACTCGTGTGATTTTAACAAATTTTATTTTATTGCTATTAAAATTATATCTAAATTCCAATCAGCGGAATATTTTGGATTTTAAACGCCTGGTTTGTGAAAAACATTGAAGTAAAAACTATTAACTAGTCTCTATCTTGAATTTAAAAAAATTAAAAATTTGCAGTAAAAAAATGTCTAGGTAAATAAAGAAGGGTTTATTTTAAGGCTGTTATACAAATATTGTATACAAAATAAACTTGTGTGAGATTTGTTTACACATTTTAATAAGTTTGTAGATAATTTAAGAAAATTCAAAGTAGAAAGTAGCTTGTGAGGTTTAATCAATTTGGTGCCTTTAGGCACTTTAGAAATGAGCGTTGAATAATTAATTATAGACAAAGGTTTTTCTTATTAAACAAAATTTTTCTAATTAAACAAAATTTTTCTAATTGATTAAATGTAGCCCTCGGAATATAAGCTAATTTATCCACCTAAATTAATGTAAAACCTTACGTAATAAAATAAAGCGCCGGCTCTAACTGCTTTTTACTCTGTTCTTTTAAAAAAAGGGTATACCTTAGGTAAATCCCAGTTTTATATGAAAAGAAAATCAATGTACATATCTCCGACATGACGATAGCTCGAACCGAATTGAAATTCCAGTTGTAGTTGACTTTTAGATTTATTTTGCGACGCTGTTTTAATTAAATTTGCTTAGTTGTCATTTTCCTCTTTTTTAGGAGGAAAGTCAACGAGAGTTAAGCTTCAGAAGAGTTTGAATGAGACATTTTTATTTTTGGGAAAATATGCTACAGATGCAATATTATTTTCTACCTAACAGAAAAAAATCTTGAATTAACTTATAATATATAAAGAATATTATATAGAAAGAATAAATAAATAAAAAATAAGGAATATTCAAAATAACTTAAACAGACTGAACTCAGTACCTAACGACAGTGCGCCATTGGCTACACCAATTAAAAAGGCTTTTTTGCCAAATAAGCTCCTTAAGTTAATTAAACTGAATTACAAATTTTATAAAAAAAGACAGAGTGATATAAAAATTATAGACAATATTCATTTTTGGATTTTAAACTATAACCCCTCTGTATCTCAAAAATGGGAGACGCTAGGACTTAAGTTTATTGGACAAACCCTGATTATTTTTGGACATACTAGTCACACTAAGTATATTGGGATGTTTTTTTGGAACACCTTGTATAATAAATACAACACTACTTTCGAAGTTAACAAAAAATATCAAAAACAAATTACTAACTACTAATTTAAAAAAAATCCAAATAGTTTTTGACCGTAACCTTTATACAACTATTCCTTTATTTACAATTAAATTTCGCGTTTCGCTTGATTAAAAATTATCAAAACTTGAACCACTAAATCAAAAATTGCTTTTCAGATAAACATTGTTGCAATGAAATAGCGGACATAAATAAAAAGCGGACAACCGCGAAACTACAATATGCATTCAGATGAAATTGGGAATGGAATTTTTGTGAATCGGGTCTAGATAGATGCGCAACACGGCTTCGCTTCAGCTGAAATTACTTTTGGGGTCATGGTATATCGTTTGGATTTTTTGTTTGATATTGCAGAACTAGGAATTATCCTTTCGAAAGTATAGGGCTGATCTACAAGGGTAGTTCTAGAAGTATCCGACCACAGGTATCAATAGCGATTGTTGATTGAAAAAAATTACCATGGTAGAAAGTATCTACCTTATAAGTGCTTACTCACGCACCATGTTCGCCATATTTAGCTCCATTGGATTATTTTGTTTCCAAACTTGAAAAAATTACTCGGTGGTAAGAAATTTCCCAAAAATGAAGAGCTGGAATCTGCGTTTGATGATTATTTTGAGAAACTCGATAGTTCTCACATCGAAACCATTGGACATAGCTGGAAAAAATGTATTGAGCTAAAAGGATACTATACAGACAAATTAAGATTTTTTCTCAAATTTTTCTGTTGGGCTACTAGTGGGATCTTCCTCCAACCCATCCTTTACTTTTATTATTTTATTATACTTCATTTGAACATTAAGAGAAAGTAAATTCTCAGAATTGTTTCGTGATAATACGTGATTTAGTATGCAAATCATAATGCGGGACATGGGTAAATATTTTATATTTATAACTGATTTTAAATGGTTTTTGACCACTTCAGTTTATAACTTAATACAATTCTCAGTTTATCGTATTATTTTACTATCTGTCATTATTATAGCAGAGTAGCTAAGAGGATTAACATCGGTCATAGCCGTAACCATAATAGAAAGGTATAATTATATTTTGATGGCCACAGAGGCCAAAAGTCATTGATATTTTATTTAAACAAAATTTAAGTTTGTAGAAATTAATTTATTTAGTTTTCGATAAAACTAGACCATTTCTCACAACATATTTCTGGAAATTTACTCTCTCTTAATGTTTAAATGAAATATAGTTGTAGAAATACAAGCTAATAATATAAAGCTTGGGACAATAAGATTGCTTTGAATTAAATATTTTTTGGCAAATATTTAAATCATTTTAAGGATGCTTTTATTTATAAAAAGGACATACGTGTATATCAAATTAAGAAAAACGAGTATTTTGTTAAAGTATACATAATATTAATTCTCCTTTTATTAAAAATTTACAATTAATAAATCTTCGTAACGTTTTCATATTTCAAACGTTTTTAATGAAAATTAAATAGGTATACTCACAAAAAGTATTGTATTTATTAAATCTCGATTTTAAATTTGAATAGTTATTGGAAATTTTGTACATACGTCAAAAACAATTGAAAATAAATAAATATTTTTTTGTAGTGCAACACGAAACTTTTATTGCGATTTGAAATAACGAATTGTTAATATGACCATTGCATGTTCGACCCGAATCGAAAAATAAATAAAGCTCTATCAAAACCATGTCGCATAAAATCGAAAATGGTAATTGGTTGCTATGAATCGAAAAAAAAATATACAGAATGGCATTATTCTACCAGCTACCAGTTATATATTTTTAATAAGTATGTAATGTGAGTCGGATTTGAATTATGTATATGTATATATATATATAATGAAATAAAATTGGTTAAAACAATATAAGAACATTTTCAATTATTTTTATGAAATACTTATAATACTTAAACGCAAAATTATGTAAATTTAATAGAAATTGTTAATGAAACTTTGCTCACTACTTAGGAATATGTAAGAATTTAAAATTTTTCGATTATAACAAAATTAAAGTAAGTCATTATAAAAAAATTAGACTTTGTTGAATATGAATAATAAACTAAATTTTTATGTAGAAATAAAAAATATAATGCCAAGATGTAAGTAAATATCTCATATATTAATTATAAATAGTTAATTCTTTAGATACAAACAAGAATGAGTAAAAATGTATATTGTTGTAATTTGTAATCATTAATTTATTTGAAGTTTAAATAATTAAGTGTCAAAAGAATGCTATGATTTCGGAAAACTATTCGGAATTTGACGGAGCTCTCTTCTGTTTGTGACCTGAAAGAGAAGACAACCTTGTTTGTAATAAATTCAAAATTATTACAAAATTAAAAATTTAAATTTAAATAAAGACAATTTTAAACATCACCATAAAGTGTTTAACCTAAAAAGGACAATTATAAGAAAATGAAAATAGAAATAAATAAACCTTATCTGTGGTGGATGGACTCCTATTAGAAGGTGAAATATGATTTTTTTAAATTTTGCAACAATTAAAGTGTTTATTTGGGTCAACGGCCGAGGTTTGACGGTCATTTTGAATTGACACATAGGAAGTAAGAAGAATTGGACATTTACTTACAGCACAAAGAACTACAAAGTAGTAATTGTTGATGATTTACATTTACATGATTATTATTTTATTTTTCCTTTGTTTAAACATACATTTACATAATTATATTGTTTAAACCACACTTTTATTTGAACTCACCCTAAGATTAAGTAGTCAATTGCATCTCATATTAAATTTATACCGAGCATTACTAAATTGGAGCGCATCACAAACATAATTCCCCCATAACAGTATATATATATATATATATTGATTTAATTTTTTACTTACATAAATTGGATATAGAAATAATTAGAGATAGTAAATTACGATTTAGTTAAGTAAACCGATCTCTTCAGATTTTGTAAATAAAATGTTTGGAATTTGTTTCTGTCGCACCGAATTAAACTCATTTTGTTTTCTTTTAAGAAACTTATCTAGGTATAATCGTTAAGAATATGATTTTTTATGTTTCTACGAACGATGTCTTTCTTAGGGAGATATTAATTATCCACTGAAGATAGGTCGTTGGGAACGTGTTGAGCATGAACAAAAGTTTTAAAATTATTTATGTATTTCGTTGAAAGATAAATTGGTCACTTTAGAATTACATAATGTTATTTGGTAATTTGACATACCGAGTGCTGCTAAAATAAATGGGTGTATTACAACTGTGCATTGTCAAAAACTTCTAGTTGTTATGCGATTTTTTTAATCTCAAACGCGTATGCTTAATTATGAAAATTTTAAATTTGTGGTCGATGAAGTAATTGACATCAAAATATAAAAACACAAAAGTGGGGGGGAAGCTCTAAAGGGGTTAAAAAATATATGTAAGTGCTACATTGTAAAAAGTGAATGTGATATTACTTCAAAATTGTTCCGAAATTGCTAAATTTTGACCAAAAGAACAAACTTCGTGTACATAACTAGATCTAATTTTTCCCCGGTCTCTTCTATTATTGTTTGTTTGGAATATACGAAAATAAATATGAAGATATGAATAAGTATCGTCATAATTTAACTAGCTGTTTATTTGGCTGCCTTTTATTCTCATAATTTTTCTTAGTGCATATAAACAGACAAGAACTCACTATCATAAATATTTTGGATGATCTAGTTACTATATAAATCAGCAGCCACCCAAGTCCAAAATTCTAAAGTTATCATTGCCGAATATTTTCTTGGAACTGAATCTGACAGTCATACATTCTTTTTTACGACCTCATAAAGAAGATATATTATTTTTTGAAAATGCTGATTTCACTCTAAAAATCCTACAGTAAATCAAAAAATTACATAACCAATTGGAACAAAAAAAAACAATGCTGGTACAGTGTTGCCTTCGTAATAATCCGTGTTTAGTGTGCCAATGCTTTAATATAAAATATATTATTAAACCATTAAAAAGATTATTAACGCCTTCATGGAAAACTAAAATGCAATGTGAAGAACTTATTAAAAGTTATTATGATTTACGGCTTCGGGAAATAAATTATTTTAGTTAAATAATTAATTGTTTTCTCATAATTCTTTGAAAGAATTTATAAATAATGAATACATTTAAAAGACACTGTATTTTTAATATATCTTGGAATTTATATATTATATATATTGCTATATGGATACACAAGCCACACTTTCGCTAATATTATCGTAAACGTGAAGAATTATCTGAAATGTTCGAGAAGCCAAGAAGAGTGTATAGTTACACAGAATTGATGTTAAAAAGTGTCAAGTTTGACAGAGCTACTTATATTGTATTTGGATTCATCCTTAATTCAAGTTTTAGTTTGTTAAAGTTGTTGCAAATAAAATTTGTTGCCCCTAAGGGTGTAAAAATAGTATTGTAAAATGAAAAAGTCATTTACTGGTATCTCGCAATAGCAACATTATTATACAATTATAAGGATGTGATATTAGTCTTTTATTGTGGTACTAGTACTATATAATGTACCATGAAATTATGTTTAAATTATGTCTATTTATCATAAATAATAAAAGCGCAGATATAGACGTTCTTTAGGGAATCGTGAATCCTTAAGGTATTCCTTGCCAACGAAATTTATGTCGTTTAAGGTACCCTAAGGAAAAACAAGTATGAGGTAGCTTATCTTGTCTTATATATACTTTAGGTTGTGTACAATCTCTCTGTGTTTTTAATACGGCCCTAATGTAGGCTTATTGATTATAAATGACACTGCCTTTAGCATCGGTATTATTCTATAAATAAATGTTTCAAATAAAAGTTGCGTGGTTGTGACTGAATAATAGTTTTTTAAATATTAAATTATTACGA
This sequence comes from Hermaeophaga mercurialis, assembly GCA_951812935.1. Taxonomy (NCBI): domain Eukaryota; kingdom Metazoa; phylum Arthropoda; class Insecta; order Coleoptera; family Chrysomelidae; genus Hermaeophaga; species Hermaeophaga mercurialis. The sequence continues at coordinate 9,178,296 of OX638361.1, read as the reverse complement.
GATTATGGAGAAGAATCACCCGCATAAAGATTGCTTAAAGTTCATTTATTTATTAGGTAATTTGAGCATAATTATCCATCTGGTTAATAGATCTAGTCGCTTCTTTATTTATTGGAATATTGCCGAACGTGGTAATTTTTCGCGTAGCGTTTAAAATCTCTTTCTTTCTTTGGGCTGTATAAACATATTTCCAATTCGCTTTTATACCGACTTTTTATAGCCTTATCCTTTTTATCTGTAACCTTTGCTGGAATTTTACGATTCCGTTTGAAATGTCGCGAGATCCGCTTTCTCATCGTGTTTTATGATCACCGCCGTCAAGAACGAAAGCTTTATGTCACCCATATTTTGGCACTGCTTAATTTAGAACAGATTTTCTTCGACTCCGCACAAAGTTGCACTGATTTTACCTCCTAATTTGGAAAGAAACTTTTATTTCGGTAACCGACAGTTTTTTTATATGTATATTTTATTTGTTGTTAAAAATTTAACAAAATGATTTGATGATAGCACAGTAAAGGTTATAAAAGACATTTTTTTAAATAACAGTTGTTGGTCTAAAATCTTCAAGTACGGTCGTGTGCTTACAAACTAGACAGAATGAGAAATGAATTCAATTTAGGGGAAAAACTGTACTAAAGGTGAAAAATCCTCTAACAAACGGAAAGATATCGAACACAGTAATTTCTAAGAACCAATAGGGAATTCTTTCTACGTAAGAATCAATTTCGCGAGCTGTGAGTTTAAATAGGCATTTAAGATCTTATATGAACTGAGATTGAGTGTATTGTACGAATCCGATTGGAGTTGTCTGTGAAACTCATTTCCGCTTCCGGTTACAAATTCATACAGGGACATCTCATGATGTAGAACAAAAATACTCATTTGGTTTTTGTTGTTATTTATCGACTTTAAAAGGTTAATCCATTTTATAGGGGACTTGCATATTATTGCTCTCATTGATCAGTGACGTAAGTACTTTATATTTATGTCGTCTTGAATATTACTGACTTTTTGTGATTATTAAAGAACTTTATTTTCTTACAAATCTGACAATATCCTTTTAATTGAAGAATTTATAACAGGGTTACAATATCGAAAGAGAATATTTTCACAGGGGAAAAACCTTGATAAACCTCCAACCTCTTTCTTCAACAAATATTTCCCATTATTCCTGTATAAATTGCAGTGATGGCTCAGTCACAATCCATTTCGGTGGAAGAAGAATAAAAGCTCTTTATTTCTCTCAATTATTTTTCTGGTGCAAACCAATTTACTCCTCTGCTTTCCTTAATAAATTATGAGTTGAATCTCCCTGTATACGATTTTTATTTTGGAAGCCGCAATGCTTTGTATACGGAAAAGGGTTGATTGTGATGACGGTGTCGTTTAATGAAATTAATTTTTAAGAACTTAAAAGCCTTTGTATCTGAACAACTGACGACTCTTTCCTCTTTTTATTTTTTTGTTTCTCTGAATCATTGAACCATCATTAAACAACTGATAAACCTTTATCAAGAAAAATGTGTTGTATCAAGCTGTTTTATTTCTCTTATTAATTTTACCAAGAAGAAAACATTTCTAGAAAAAAATAATCTACCATTTATTCGTACGACTTTATAAATCCCATTTCCTAAATCATTTCTGTCTTCCCCATAACCTATTTTTCCAATTGCATTAATAAAACGTGAATTAAATCGATGGAGTCTTTAAGTAAAAGGAGAAGTCTTTTTAAAAGTCGTATAATTTTATTGTTAAATTGTAAAACGCTATTGCGATGACTTGTTTGTGGCTTTGAATAGTTAAAAATTACATTAGGGTTGTAATAAGATTTCTAATTCGAAAAGTTTTAATTTGCCGCATTCACATCTGCAGCAGTCTAGAAGTTATTTAATTACTAGACTACGCAAGAAAGTAGTTTTAGTAAGTTACATAATGTACCCCTATAATTCTTAGTTTTCTAAGAATATTAATAAAAGTACTGGCAGTTATTTTCAAATTTTCTAATTCAATGTTCAAAAAAAGTTGTCCTAAGAATTGTAAATCTTTTTAAATATCTTTCAGGAGAAAATACAAAGGATTTTGAAAATTAAGTTAGTATTAAAATTTATTTTAGATGATTTATTACTTAAATGTAAGTTAACGTTTAAAATAACAGGAAATATTATTTTATTACTAATAATGGGCATAGTTTCGTGAAACCTGAGCGAGAGGTGGATGTTTTGAGATGTTGTCGTCCTATAAGAAAGCTTTTTTCAGAACTGTCACCCCTTCATAAATTCTCAAACAGAGAATTATTGTTCATACTTTTAAAAAGCTAAAGTTCGTAATCCATAAGCCATAAAATCAGTTAACAGTTTAGCGCTAAAAGTCGAGATCAAAGAAAAAGACATTTTGAAAACGGTTGTCATTCGTTACGAAAGTCTCCTTACATCAATGTTTTTTTTTTGTTAGTTATAGTTTGCCGGTATTTTTCTGAATTAGTTAATAGAATCAAATCAGTTTATTAACCAACTCGACGAGATTTAATAGCTCAATCTATCTGAATAAATGATTTTAAAATATTTCGGTTTTGTTTCATTTGTTAATTTAGTGACTTACCAGTGATAAGTGTAACTATATACTGGGCGTCCCCCAGAATCAGAGCTACAGTCCTAAAAGTACTCGAATCTAGTAAGTGCGAATTTTCTTCATTAGTACAGTAAGATCTTTGTGCTTCCCGCTCGGCATAAAATAATATAATATTGCAAGTTGTGTCATACATACATGCATTCAATCCATGATAATTCAATAATTAATTGTATGAAATAGTTATTTTGTTCAATTTCCACACGATTAATATTTCCCCCTATTTGCGACTAAAATATTTAATACGCCAGTGAATTTAATGAGACCGTCAATTTCTCGAAAATATTCGAGGAAATAACAAATAAAATAACTATCTGAGATTGCCCGAGGTACCTCGCCGCATTGTGTTCGCGGTCTCCAACTAACAAATTTCATTAAAAGAGGTGATGGCGTGTTTAATTTAATGAAGAATTTTCAGTTGAAGTTCCTTTTAATTAATAATATTACTTAAATAATGCAATCAGTATCAGAATATTGTCATTGGTCATTAATAATATAGCTATCTAACGTTAAAACACTGAGCTAATAATTTTAGAGACGATTTCATAACAGAAATTGTAGGTTAATGAAACACTACACTTAAAATTCGATTATATTTAGTTATTTAAAAAAATAGAAGAAATAATGTACCTACAATATTAAATCACTTCTAACATTCGGACATAAATATCAGATAAAGAGGATCATGAACATGATGATACTGACAACGATGATCATGACAATAATAATAATGATATATGAAACCAGCAGAAAAATATGTATGTATTAATGTATGCTTTTGGTTATCAATAAATAGATTTTACCAAACAGATTAAAAAGTATTTTTTTGAAATTAATATACTTGTTTATCCCCGAAAAGCTCGTATTAGTAATAGCTTGGGACTTTGACAAAGAGGAAGCTTTTTGCCAGGTATTTGTAACAGGCATAGGCGTGGCGCAAATATTTTTTGATTTCTAATAGAAAATCGTTTAAATTGGAATTTAGTTAGTAAAAAATTCCGCGAAAGTAAATTATTTTGCGAAAATTACAAACAGAAAAGTATTAAGAACCCGTGTAATACCATTAATATTAATGATATTGGAATTTGATTAGCTTAGTTTGAATAACCTCCTCCTAAATACTGAAAGGATACAATATTTTACATAATTTTAATCATTTAAGTTGCTACGACAATAAGTACAGTATTTGATGGCTGTGTACAAGATTTTCGTGATTTTTTCTTAGATTTCAGCCCAGAAAGCAGACGTAAAGAAATCTTAGTTTATTTCAAAATATATTTTAAATTTTGAATTTTACAAACCAAGGAGCCAATAATAATTTTTTCAACCATGAAAACTATAATATGATAATCTTAGGTATTCCATCATTGCAATAAACCTCGACTGTGTAAATTTCATTCAAATTTCATAAGTTTTGGTTTTATTTCTGCGAGAAACAGCATTTCGATTTCGTTTCATTTATCACCGCCATTACTTTTTTTTTGTAGTTTATTGGAACTAAATAGAAAATGTTGTTATATTATAATTTGTCAAGACTCGAGTGTTAATATTAAACTGTCTACGCATTACTAGGTATTTAACTCAATAAATAAGGGAAACTGTGACTTTAACTCATATCTAGAGAAAATAATGAACTCAATTTTCTACAAGTAAAGAAAGGGAAAATTTTAACCTTAATTTGTTGATGCACAGGTGTATAAACTTAAATTTTTACATGTTCCTGATTTAAAGTTTTTTTTTAATAGACATGGAACACACCTATAGGATTTTTAGTACAAATACCGTTGCACGTCAGGAGTGACGTACCTCTTTCGTCATAGTACTGCCAACTAATTAAAATTTCCCTAACTAAGATAAATCATACGAAACATCACGAAAATTCACGAGGACTCATGAACGTAGTCACAGCACTAAAAAACCGAAAAAGTAATCGTAATTATTTTGATAATTTTAGAATTATTTCAATTATGTTGGCTTATATACGTCTTATTCTTTATAATATAAAGTTTATAAATCATTATTATATGTTTAGTACTCAAAAAACCATAATTTACATTAAATAATTTTGAAATTTTCTACGCCCATGAGACTCGTATTTATGATGAAGAAATGACATTGTAGCGATTGGCATGCCTTGATGCGACGTTGTCGAGTATTTAGATTGAAATATTTCAACGATTTCTGACGTCCGGCCGCCAACCAGTTGTGTGTTTTCACCACGTTTTCGGTAATTTTATAATATTGTCTTTATTTTTTTGCTTCGCTAGATAGTTAACTTATAAAAAAAACTGTTATTTTTCAAAACAAACGTAGTGTGAATAAGCTGATTATTGACGTTTATTTCTACAAACTTCCTACATTCCTCGACAATTTAGACAAGCCGACAACACTGCAGGGTCGTTGATCTCATAATTGATATATGACGTGCAACGGGATTTGTATTAAAAATCCTATAGATACCCTGAAGTTAAAGAAAAAAGCAAAATAAGCACAATAATTTTATTTATTTTGTATTATTTAGTTTTTAATATTTTCTACAACCAATTAACCCATAAAAGGTAACACAACAGCATATTCTTCCTGGTAACATACATTTAATTCTGATTCTATGTACAAGATTCAATTGAAAAAAGATATTAATAAAATCATCATGGCAAGAACTTTACTATTTCAACAATTTTCGTGATATTCACATATCTTCAAAGGTATATCTTCCACTAATTGTCTAATCAATTATAGAAATTATTTCACGACTTTTATCGCTTTTATATTCAACCATCCATTCCATCACCTTCATTAATAATTTCATTTTCTTAAATGTATTCTGTGTAGCGCTTAATTCATAGTCAAAGCACAATATATGAAATTCTGTAAGCGTATCAAGGCGCAGTAATCATAAAATACATTTGTTAAAAAGTGCAATTCACGCTAAGGCGCCTCCATTAATAACGGATATCCAGAAATATCTACTGGAGAACGGGCGAATTCACACTCTAGAACTATAGGCCAGAATCAAGAGACTACACAACTACCCTAGAAAAAGAGAAATTAGTGTATACAGGGTTTCCGCGTAAATAATGTATATTTTTAAATTGTATGAAGAACGTGTCATTTGCAACAAAATATTCTTTTTTTATACAAGGAAAATTCACTTTAAACATTTACTCGAAAATTTAAAAAATATGTGTCATGTAACCGAGGAATATCTACCTGATGAATCATAAAATTGTGTTAATTTGCAGAAGATTCAAATCGTATAATCGTTTTAATTTTTTCGTTTGGTAAAGTAGTTTCAATAATTCAGTGAAAAATGGCATTTTATTCAAATCAAGAATATCACGACCTGTTAATTAACTTATTTTGTGATGTTTTGTTGTATCCGTGACTCAAAGGTTGTTGGAAAGTGTAGTTAATGTATTACCTAAAAAAAGTAGTGATAGAAATAGTTCGGATTGTGTAATGATTGCCGAGAATACATTTTTCACTCTTCTACATCGCATATAATCGATCATTCTAAATACCCAGGTGTAATAAAATAAAAAATATACAAACGTTTATTTAAAAAACTATTGTTTATTATCAACATTGAACTTGACCCAGTTATTTAGGCGTCGCGGTGTTGCCGGCTTAAGTTGCTTTTCGATAAATAATATTTGGAGAGATGTAAAATACTAATATTTATTTCTTTGAAAACGGCTGACTTTAAAAAACAATTATAAGAGATTTTTATTATTATTACCTAAAAACAATTGCGGTACAAATCGTGTAATAATTGCCTTGTAATCGACCATAAATATCTTTGTGTACTAAAATAAAAACTTATTTTTAGAACGTTTAAAAAACCATTGTTTATATTGACTGAATTATCGATGTTGCCGGCTTTATTTGCTCTTCAGTAAATAATATGTGGATAGATTTAAAATACTAAATTTTATTTCTTTGAAAAGTTCTGACTTTTTTTTTAATTTTGTAATTTAACAGCAATCAAAGTAAACAATTCATTCTATAAGCTATTTTAATAACATGGAACCCTAAAGATAGATTCACAGATGTCCAGATAGAGGTTTCTCCAACGAGAGACCTCTTACACCTCACAAAGGTCACTTGGCCAATTACTTTTTAGTCTCTTGTCTCTGTTGTTTAGAAATGATCGGGTCAGTGCATTTGTTGTGGTGTTTGGTATTTCGGTATTTCTGTCACGGATAACATCTTGAACAAAGGGTATTTCCAAGTCGTTATCCAATATTTGATTGCTGACCTACCAAGGAGCGTCAGTAACGGCTCAAAGAATTTTGGATTATGATCTTTGAATCACGGCTATACTGGACTTACTAGAACATCCCCAAAGCTTAATGCCGTACGTCCATATTGGCTTTATTACGGCTTTGTAAAGTAACATTATGTTTTCGAGAGGTAACCTGGATTTTCTTCCAAGCAGCCAATATATTTCTCTTATTCTTAGATCAATTTTTCCATGTAAGTAGTATCCAGATGGATTCCAAGATATTTAACACAAGTTGATTTTGGTATTTGAATGTTGTTTATGAATACTGGCGGACATGTTTCTTTTCTACTGAGAAAGGCATATGTTGTGATTTGGCTTCATTAACTTTGATTTTCCAGTTTTCAAGTAGATAAAGATGGTATTTTAGATAAGTGTATGGATGTCGTGTCTGGATTTTCATTTGTAGCCATTATGACTGTATCATCTGCGAAGGTGCCTGCCAGTGTATCAATCATTATAGGAAGGTCATATGTGTAGATTTGCTATAGATATGGTCCAAGAACGCTAACTTGTGGTACACCAGACATGATTGGGAAGTAATCAGAGGTTTTACCATTAACTCTTGTCCTAAAGTGTCTATCCATGAGATATAACTTCAACTACAACTGGTAGAATTGAATGGGTAATACTTGTTTGATTTTATACAATATGCCAACGTGCCACCCCTTATCATTTTGAAGTTCAATAATTTTTGGTGGAAGTAGCTTTTCTAATAGTTTGGATATGGTTGACTTATTGGTCTATGAATTTACTATATTTAAGTTTTTATCTGGTTTTTGCACAAGAACTATATCAGACATTTTAAGCTTTTTCGGCCAGTATTGCGTTCTAAGGATTGAGTTGAATATATACGTTAACGATACTAATCCTTTTTTAGGGCTTTCTTTTAGCATTATTTGCAGTAAGAATGTCTTCTCCTGGTGCTTTTTTATTGTTTAATGATGTTATTTCCTTCCTTAAAAATTTCTTTGGGTGTAACGGCTGACTTTAGAAAAAAATTCATAAGACATTTTTATTCTGCAGGATTGGATACGATTCAGTTAGTTTGCAACCAAACTTTTTACTGCATGAAAGTTTAAAATTTCATATATAATTGCTAACCTCTTTCGGTATCTATCATACTACTTTATATTATTCTCAACTTATTTTAGAAAGAATTATTAATGCATATACCTAGATAAGAAATTTATTGCGACAGTTATTGATCTACTTCCATTGTACCTATATTAAAATAACATTCCTACGGATTGGCCTGTTAAATTTATAACAACCGGTAGTTTATGTACGCCATGAAAATCGTAAATAATTTCGTCGAAATGCATATAGAGAAATAGTTATTTAGTATTTCATGACTCGGCGCAATTCTAGCACTATTGTTACTTCGCGATTCAGTAAACTTTTGGGCCGTAATTCGAGATCTAGAGTGAACTGTTTGAGTGTTATAGTGTGGTTAACTAAACAATTTTAAACACACATTTCTCATAAACAAACAAACGAATTATTTTGAAACTGAAAGAGCAGAGCATGAGTACTTTAGCTATGGCAGTGATATGGCAGTAGTAGTTTATTGATTCAAATGAACTTAACAAACGCATTAACTATAAACCTTTTCGGCATCAAAAGTTTGTTTTGTCATGCAAAATTTGCGTGTTGTGTTATTTTAAAGTGAGTTCTAACTAACTGCGAAAATGAAATTCCGTGAATAGTTCTAGATCAAAATATAGTATTTGACAAGCATGTATAACGAACGATTAAAACACTATATTAGTTGTGTAATATATATAGTATGTTGTTTCGGTTTAGTGAGTTCTTTAAATGAATAATTTTTGAATGTTCGTAATAGTTTATTATAAAAATTAAGAAATTTAATTATAATTGTGCGCAACTATTTATAAGAAAAATGTAAATTGGTGACAACTAAATAAATAAATACATTTTACAATTCAACCCTTAAAGCGGCTCTGTACCATAGAATTATAATAATAATTATTATTATTATTGTCTCTTTGTAATGGATAAGACAAATCATTACTGATGAAAATAAAATATATCTTCCCATCAATAAAATTAAGCTTATTTTGCTGATTATATATATTTTATTTTTTTAATTGTTTCAACAAATCAACGATTACACTGGGAATTTGATCGAATATAGCTAATTTGGGAATCAATAATAAATACCTTATTAAATTAAATTATCTTAATTCATCGAAATTTCAGCCTTTACGTGTATTAAACAACTGTATTTACGAAAATATCTTGCATTTTGTGGTTAATTATAACATTTGGAATGTTTTAAATGGAGCAATTCAGAAATGGAAAAGTTTTATTCTCGTGTTATTTGTATCGACACTCAATGTGTAAGGTTTTCCGGGATTTTCTCACCTAATCAGACAAATGAATCATTAGTAGATCATCTTGGAGCGTTATCGCTAATAATAACAATAACCATCTCTTCATAAAGTTTTGATTCTTCGAAAAAGTATTATTATTATTAAATATAATACACATAAATGATTAAATTCATTGTTTCAACTCTTACTTTATGGAAATGATTGATAATAAATATGAAAACATAAATTATACTTATCTTGAATCTCCACAGTACTAAAAAGCTATTTTTTCTTTCAGGTTTCTCTAAATCGCACTTTCAAAGAATGACATAAGATTGACAGATTTCTTATAAGCGTACTTGACTTCATACCATAAACATTTCAAGCAATCATTATCAAGCAGTATGTACGATATGATTTTATGCTATAAATAATATTCTTCTTTTCCTAAAATATTGTTTAATAATATATAGGTATTTAATTCAAATGGTAATCTGAAATAATTGAACTTCCCAGGTTTAATTCATTCAAATAAATACTGTCATGCTACTCTTTCTGTACGAAATATGGAAGGTGGATTATTTAATATTATTTCATTTTTGAATACATTTTTAGTACTACGAGTATTTATTTAGCTGTTAAACCAACTCAAACAAAGGGTATTAATTAGTTCCACTTAGCGAATATTTATGAGGGAAGAATAAACAAATAGCAATCATAAAGTGAAAGGTACAAATGAATAATGTGAAATGCAAAAGATATTTCTTCCGCATTTTACCTCTCATAACGGAGTTTGTTATATTGCGTCAAAATAATATTCAAATATATTAACCTTGTGATCTTTTGAGGATAAATGTTTTACGAGGGTTGCTACTAAAGTTTCGAGATGTGACAATATATTTTACCTATGACGTGTACGCGAATACTTTAATTTTTTTTTTCAGGTCATAAATATTATTTTTGCGCACAAATCGTTTAAGTTTCGACTAATTTATTGTCATTTTGTTTCATTTGTCCTTTGGGTATTTTGAAAATAAAACACAAAGCGTTAAAATTAAAAAAATTTGTAAAAAATGAATGTATGGCAAAAAATTGTATTACGTGGCGAAAGAACATGCCGCATATAGGGATTCTCTAAATTGACATAACATACCGCACATAAAACAAAATAGTTGATAATCAACCAAATCCCCAAACATATTCTCCTTTATAATGAAAATGTTTCATTTTCAGCGAAAGGAAGTCGTTCATGCAAGTGCAAATTTCCACGTTTCTCATCAAAGCACCAATTTTATTAACGTTGCAACTGCTTCGTATATCTCACCTTTAAAGGCAAAGAGAGGGAGAGACAGAAAATTAGAATACCAGAGACGGATAGCACATCTATCAATCCTTTGAATTATTCGAAAAGCTGTGATTTAAATAGTTTGTCAACAATTTGTGTCGTATTTTATTTTATTCTTCAATCAAACTATAGTTTAAATACAGCTTTTTGCGGTTATAAATTTTTTTTTAATATGAAATTAATTATTTTTGGAAAGTTTATATTCTTTTTATGCCACCAACTCCTAGGACACCTTGTATATACTCTGCAAACTAGTATTAGACAAAACTGAAATGGTTTCACCTGTAAATATATTTTGGAAAAAACATTTTTTTATACAATTTTAGAGGCCTGCATCTCCCTTCTTATTGAGCTTTCGAAAAAAATGCATGTAGAAAGGTACCTTCATTTTTAGGTGAACTATCACCTCTAGAAGTCTTGCTCGGCAATTTTGGATCACATTGTATATTTATTAAGAAAATAACCCACTACGTAATAAATTTTAACAATTCAACTAATTTTCTAGCTGTTCAGATCCACTCGTAATGCCATTAAATACAAAAAAAAACTATTTTAAGTTAAAAATGATATTACTAATTATTTAGAATTACCCCACAAATGAATTTGATAATTAAATTTTAATGATTAATGTATTGTTTCTTCATCTTAGTGATTGTCACTGTAAAATTGTGTTATTAATTAGTTCACTTATACATTTATCAGATATTAAATCGAACTAATTTTCTGTTCGATCTCATTTAGACTGAATCACATCATCAATAATCTGATCGTTATTAATATTAAATGGATAGTCATTCAGTCAATTAATTACAATTAATCCGTTTAAATCCAATTGATTAGATTCACTTTGAAGACTGTTAGTTTTTTTTTTAGATTGAAATCAATTTATAATTGCTTTGATATTTGTCGATTTTTAATTAAAAATTATTTCAGAGAAATTACACTGGTAAAATTATTTATTTTCTATAAATTGAATTAGGGTATATTATAAGATTTTTCCAATGCATAAATAAAATGAAAAGTTATAGGGAGTATAATGTATATGAATAATTGAATTTGTTTACTAAAAGAGCCAAAAAATATTGTTTTGTTCATGAATTGCTTTTCGTAGTTTTTCTGTTTAAAAGTGCTAAGTTCGATTCTGTTGCAAGAGAGAATATGCAAATGTGAAAGTGGGCGTTAAGTGAAAATCAACCGCTTGGATCTGTCTATCAACAAGTTAAATTGCACGGAATTTGTAATTTTGTTTCAATAAATTTGTGTCGCTATACTTGGTTCTCATGTGTACTTTTTTTATATGAAGTTTATTCTAACCGGCTTTTTGGAAGTGATACAATTAATTATTGAAAAAATCCGTGAATAATATTTTGCCAACTTTACCAAAAATGCATGCTGAAATTTTTATCTATTCTTATAAATAATTCAAATCTGAGACCATGAATTTGACTTTTTTCTTTTAAAAATTTCATGTATCAAGAACAACTGTTCTTGAAAGAAAAAGTGATTCACAAATAAATGATGAAATTATCTACCGACTGAACAAATATTACCCCAATATAATTCCGGATGACTGAGGAAAATAAAACATGGCTGTAGGCGATTTATATCTACAGTTTTACTCTGATGTTTCACAGGGTCATCATAAGGAAACTGAAAAGTACATATTTATTCTCAATTTCCTCATTTCCCGAAAGTAAATATGTCAAAATTCCCGAAACGAATAACGGTTCCTCTCCAACGTAATCTAAGGACGTCGCCCCTGAGACAGCGACGGAAGCAATCTGCGCCTGAAAACCTGGACCTTTTTTCTTCCCGTGTTGTTTGTAGTCAACCAGTGCCGGAGAACAAAGTATAATTTTGTAGCAAAATAAAAAAGAATTAGAATTATTTCATAAAAGATCATGAAGTCAGATGCGAGTACGATTTTACACATTAATTTTATAAGCAATATAAATATGGACTATAAACGTTATAATATTTCAAACTAACCCTCGTAAAAAATGTTGAGGCCTCCTTTCTTTACTTAAACACTCAATTTTAGCCATCCAAGTAATAAATGGTAAACTGAGTCTTTTTAGTAATTTTATTAAAAAGGGCTATGTGAAATACTTAATAATATACAAATATTTACACTATTTATGCTTTCCAGTTTTCTTTATGAAAATTTTTTTAGTTTCTGTCACTCCGCAGATTAATTATAATTACAGAGCTTTATTGGGAGTCGTTAAACTTGTTAACATGAGAGAGTGAGAAATAATTACAAATTAGACACTTAATTACATTGCAACTACTTTTTTCTTTAGCGAGGGAGAGAATTTTATCATTGAGTTGGTGACAAGCAACTGCGACAAATTGAGATTCAGCTTTCATAAAGTTATTCGTAAAGGTTAATTGGTTACTTGATATTTTGTTATTAATTTTAATGATTTTTGATTGGTTTGTATTGAAACAGTCATTAATCTTAGAAATTAATTAATATAAGTGTATAAAATTATAAAAGAATACAACTAAATGAATGGCAGAGGTTTTTGAATATTATTTTAACTTGTTTAAATTGGATTCGTTTTAAACATGTTTAAGCTAATACTTAAAATATATTAAAATGGTCTTCGTTTTTGGTATTATTAGCTATTTTTGAAATTTAATTTAATTCTTAAGCCTTGATGTTGACTAAATAAACTGTTAAAACGTTGCCTAGCATAGTTTTATTGGGGAAGGCCAATATAAGAAAATATTTAAAAATGATTTTATTGATATTAAATTAAATACTTTTTATGAGTGGTTATTAACAAAAAAATAATATGTTAAAATTGGTTTTATGGAGAATAATTTTTAATACTGATTTCTTTTTTATTTCAGGTAAGATTCCGTTACATGTATGTATGGTAAGTTGATTTCAAAAGTTGTCAAATTATTTAATTTTAGAAATATATTTGGAAAATTTAAATGAATAAATAAAACATGTAAAATAATTCATTAATAATTATAATTTTTCTCATCTACTGATCTGAGAAATTCTTTTAATATTGCCGATACAAATGTATAATGATTAAAACCTTTCAAATCTATTTTTTCTAATTTGCAAAAAACAAAAAATTAGGGTGTGAAATAATTATGCAATGAAAATTTAAGAAAGGAATGAAAGTTTATAACCATATAATTGATAAATATTTTTAACTTAAACGAATAAATAAAACTTTATGGAGTATTTATTATAAAACCAGCAACTGTACCTCTAAATTTTAACAAAACATAGTTTTAAGAAAGCTTTAAGCTAATACTCAAACGACACCTGCATTTCTAATTCGAGGAGTTACTGAACGTTCTGCTTCTTACAGCAAAGTTTTATATAAAATTTTTATCGTATTACATGCACATGAAAATATTTTAAAAAGATCCACTTTTTTAAAGAAGATAACAAGTTTAATTTTCTAGTTTTTATAGAACTCTTATAATTAATAATAAAATTTCAGGAAGGTTTCGCTCTTGTCATTAAAATAGAAATGGCAATTAATAAAATTGTTAACTGGGATTCGTATATTATTTTCAATTTCTGGCGACACATTAAACCGAACCAGTCAAATGTATTTATTCTCTTTTATTATTATTTTCAATCTATTTTACATATATTTTAGCATTCACTTGATCATCGTGCCTACTAAAATAAATGTTTATTTAATAATTAGTATATTCTTAACAAAGACCGTATTTGAATATTTAGAATACAGGTTCTCACAATATTTGGATAAATTTAACGAATGCATAATTTGGCACAGAAAACACTCTTTTTTTACAAGAAACCAGCGTTGGACTAGCCCTTTAGCAACCCACCCAATTTTTTAAATATTTATTTTTTAACTTTTGGTTTTATATGAAACTTAATGACAGGCATATCAAAATCAGTGCCTATAATAACCATTCTGGAAAAAATAACCAAAAATCTACTCTACAGAAGTTAAATACTCATTAAAAGATAATGAAAACAAGATTCCTGAAGAAATTATCGAACAGGCAAAACTAGAAAGTAGTATGACAAGTAAAAGTGGTAAGTGGTGCATTACCACTAAAAAAAAATGAACAAATCTAACAAAATAAGACAATCGTAAAATTTCTTAATTTCTTCCAATGGAAATATAACAAGAAATAAAAAGTTGGAAACAAGCAAAATTGTGCAATTCTGTTCAATGAAAATTGATTTAAAATGTTAAAAAAGTCTTCACGAAAACTTTCAAATCAATTTATCCATTAAACACATTTTACGGACACAGAATGAGAAAACAGTTTTAACTCTAGCTCTCTAGCTAATGCATTTAGACACACGTCTCTCTATACTTGTACGACTTTTGAAAGTTTAACACCAATCATTGTCTAATTGGATCGATCCTTTCTTGCGATCAATGAATTGACACAACCGTAAACCGAGCGGACATGTTTCCAATACTTTGAATAAAGAAAGACTTTATGAAATTGTAATAAATAAATTTTTAATTCATAACCTTTCACAATCAAATTCGATTTTTTTGCAGGAAGTCAACGGTGATTATCATGTCGGTAATTTACCTCAAAATTTTTACTTGAAACCACAATTTTTAGTTTTCGTTGAAATAATTTTAAAAGTTATCCTTAAAAATTATCCGTTTTCGAGAAAATAATTATAACGTCAATGAGCACCTACAGATTCTTATTAATAAAATCTAAACCAATTTATAGATTTTAATCAAATATGTAGTGAAACTCAGAAATTCTTTTAATAATATTATATTTATTTTTCATATCGTGAAATAGGGCTGAGAAATGTTTTTTTTTTAATAGATTTTTCGTCACAAAGGCCTTTTCCACTTTGAGGAATTGATTGAGCTAATGTCAAATTTGTATAGCATCTAATTATGACATTTATTGACTTTTAGAGATGTGTAGCAGCCCAGAAATGTATTCTTTCCTTTCATCGATACTTTTTTCAAGAGTTGGCAATGATTTCAGTTTCAAAATATTCATAAATTCCAGATTCTGCTTGTTACCGTTTCAATACGCAGTATGCACAATGATCTGTTCTTTCTGTTGACAATCTACTTCTTTGTCATTTTACAATATACAGTGCACACTAACAGCTCACAAATATACTTTTATATTTAGAAATTTCAAACATCACTTGAATTACAAATGCCTGAGTCAGGGATCGAATTGAAAACCTATTGCCGGGAATTTAATTAAATTTTGTACGTAACGTTCATCTATGTAACCACCGCGACACAACAATAGAGAGAAGATTCATTTATGTTTATGAAATTGTCTCTTGGAAAGTTCACTTCAGGGAATTTCGTATCTATATGAAATCTTCAGACAATCAGAATGTAGTCCCAGTACCAGAGTTTGAATTGGACTTGAAGTTGTTTATTGGAATCGTCGCATCAGGAGCTTACAGCACTCTCAGAAGTGGGATAAAATCCTGATAAAGTTAAATTTACAGAAAGAAGTAACTTCGATTTTTCACTTTTGTTCATTTCCACTACGACTAAGTACAAGAGATCATTGTATTGAAAAACTCGGTTTTTACCAAAATATGCTATTTGAATACAAACAATCATCAGAATACTGTCAAATTATGGCTAACATAAAAAATCTTAAGTATATTTAGAAAATTAAATTTAAATTCTAAACAACTAAGATAATATTGAGTACATTACTCGTTATTTTAGGAGTTTATTATATTATTAAACAACATAATTACATTTATAATGAAGAAGTTAGCTATAATTAAGCTGTCTAGAACATAATATGAGAAAATAATATTTTACTCAAAATATGTTAACGTTAAAATTAGATTAGTTTAAGTAAAATTATGTACTTAATTTAAAATGATTAGGCTTATAGTTTACTAAGAGAAAATAAATTTAGTAGTTAATACTGTGAAATATAAAAATTTTTAATTGGAAGTGTTTTTTTACGGGCTCTTCAATCAAGGCTCTTTACTGTGAACAAAGAAGCAAAATAATTAACTGCAAACATCGCTAAATAAGTTTTATTCAATACCAAAAAGTATTTAAAATTGGTAAGAGCTACTAAAGAACAAAGAGAAAGGAAACAAAATACCATTAACAAACCTGTAAACAAAGCAAATATATTTACCGCTCTCACATCATAAAACATCAATGTGGCTATGTATTTAACGAACATGGGGTTTTATGGGATAAAGAAATCCTTATTAATCTACTGTCGTTGTGAATGTGAATAAAATCTATAAACTGGTTTAGAGTTTGTTAGCAAAACAGTCCTTTATTATGGAAATGATCATTGAAGTTATTCTTTTCTAAAAATTGGGGTTTTTCCTGGGAAACAAACAAGTAGGTTTTTCATTTCATCGCATACATTTTTTTAAGATTAGTGATATCATAATCTACCAGTGGATTTTTGCAAAAAAATTGAATCTCATTTTTAAAGCTTATAAAAATGGATGCACCCACTTTGCATCCCAATTTAAAAGTATTTTTTCTGAACAAAACTATGCGTTCGTTTTTAAATCGATTTCGAAATTAACATTTCAAGCGAAAACAACGTGACAGGAAGGCTCAAAGTTTTTTTGATCCAATCTCCCAATGCTAGTGATTCACTCTAAAAAATAAAAATAAATTAAATTTTACCTGAAAAACGCCATTTGCATTGATAAAACTGTGCATTAAGTCCATATTTTTTACTTGTACAGTTTTGGTCCTTATTTTCCATGTTTGCCTTAAAAAAAATTCTTGATATGCTTTTTTAAATTGTTTCTTTTATTCACAGTGTCAATTAGTTGATCTAAAGAAAGGGCAACATGGAGTCAGTTCAATTAGAAAATGATTGGTGTTGAACTTTCGAAGTCGTAGAAGTATAGAGGGACGTGTGTAGGTCAGTCAATTAGGGAGCTAGAGTTAAAACTCTTTTCTTATTCTGAGCGTGCCACAAAATCTGTGTAATGGGTAACTTGGTTCGAATGAAAAAATGTTCTGTTTATTTTCTACGTTTGAAACCTGCCTATGTTGCGGTTATAGAAAATGTCAAAATATTTATTTCTTGTCATATTGACAAATACAGTGCAAATATAATTAAGGTATAAAATAAAATGAAAGCAACATGATGGTTGACCACCAGCGAACACCGTCATAATATGCCCGTACAGCCTGCAGCAACTAGTAGAATTTCACAGCTCGCAGGCACTACACCAATGAGCACGAGGTATAGTGGAGATATGCCGTCTTTTGGAGGAGATGTTAAACTGTCGATCCCGAGTCCATGGATGTTGGGCTCATTAAAGATCCCACCTCGGGTTGGAATACCTGAGGATTCGGCAAAATTTCCGGATAGGGGTAGCGTGCTGCCGGCGTCGGTGATCAGCCCTGGTCGCAGAACTAGACCGACGTTAAATAAAACAAATAAATAAATAAACAACATGATGGTTCTTTAAGTAAACATTAGTGTTTTTCATTGACTCGGACCAAAAATTGCCAAAATTGTTACAAGCACTTTTTATAATATATTTATTATAACTAGGACCTGAATACAGTTTATATTCACTTTTTAGCAAGGTAAACTCGTTATGATATGTATAACAAAAACAACCAATTTATAAGAATAAAAATAACAAAATAAAAGTCCAATCGAACTAACGAACTATACATTCTTCTCTCAAATACGAAATAACACAACAAAGATATGGTCCGACTCCTTTTCACCATTACCTACAAAACTGATAGCGCAGCTCATTTATACAGGGTTAACACGAACCTATAGGGTGGTTTATGCTTTAAGTGTTTTAAATATAATATTTCAATACCTATTTTCTTTTTCCATTCAACTAATTTCAAAATTTTATTACTTATTAGATAATGTTTATAATTAATGGGTGTTACGCGATGACGGAGTTGGTGGTAAAGGTCTTCCATTCTAAATATAAAAGATAAATTATACTTTTATAAATTTTTGTTTTCCAAAGCTTTTGTAAAAATTATTATATGACTCAAGTTTCGCTTTTCTAGCATCGTCCAATAACAATTTTTATAAAAAGCTTTGAAAAACTGTGGAAACTTAATATAAGTATTATTTTTTTTATATTTATAATGAATAGATTCCACAAAGTAAGGGTAGCAGCAGTAATTTTAATTTTGTCAATATCTTCTATACTGTACATCTTCCCATTTCTTTCCTTTTTTGTCCACACTTGTTTAACTCCTTCTTGCCTGCCCCGTGTTTCCTTTACACTTCAAATATTTTCTGGTTAGATTACCACTACCCATCCCTTTTATGTATTCATACGATCATAATGTTCCTTCCTTTTTGTTACTGTTTATTGCCTTCTCTTTAGGTCCTTTCGATGAATTTCATTTCTTGCTTTGTTTAATTTGCTTTTATTTTCTATTTTTCGTAACAACGTCATTTCTTTAGCCTCTAGACCCAACGTAGTTATTTCTAATAATATGTAAAGGGTACGTATATTTGAATTTCATCGCTTTAGTGCAGGTAAAATGATAAGACACCTAAAATCACAAGAATTGCCTGCTAGTCGAATGAGAGATGCAGCTATTTTCAAAATTATTGGGATATATTTATGTGGACCTCTTTTTATTAAAGGTTGGGGTTTGTGTTTTTACTTGCGCAGTATACAACTGAGAGTTTTTACAAGAATTCAGAAAATTCACTAGTTGCAGAGCTAGAAAACCGCCGATTGTCTACATTAATAGTGGCACAAATTTCCTGGGAACTGAAAATGTCTTTAATAGAATTGATTGGGATAGAGTTCTGCAACATAGTTTAATTGAAAGAATATCTTGGGGATTTAGCCTACCCACCGAAGCATGGCGGGGTAGTTGGTAGGAGAAAATAATTTGTTTACTTAAACAACTTCTTAGGAAAACGTTAGGCAGGGTATCTCTTAAACAAGATAGTGGGCCTGATATAAATGAAATAGTTCTAAATAGTCTTAATCGCTATATGAAGTACAGAGTAAGGCTTAACTCAGCTGATAATTTGACCAAAGAATTAGGTCTCATCTGAAATAAAAGAAGGTTGTGTTAGTTGGTAATGATTTTTCTAAACGTTAAGATTGACCCCTGGGTCTAGACTAAGAAACTCTTCCTGGAAAAAATGGGAAAATTCGCATCGTGTCTCAGAATTAGTAAAGCAAACCTAATAAGATATATACAAAATTTCTTTTCTCTAGCGAATCAAAACAGCTACAAGAGAATGTGAAGCAAATGCCTTATCATGAATTTGGGAAAAATAAAGCAGACATGATAATTGATACTATTAATTTTTTTATATTAGCGTATAAGGTAACCATTGTAACTTATCATAAAATTATTTTGATGCTGTCTTGCTAATTTGTATTAAAAAACAAAGTTCATAATTTAGTTTGTAAGAGTTTAAATTAGTTATTTAAAAACCATTTTTTCTCCTTTGTTACTAATAATACAAATATTTAACCTAAATACAATTGTTGTCAAATTTTGTTTTTCTCAATAGTGTGTCGCTTTATTATGTTTCTATTTCTATTTAAATTTTTTATCATGATAGTAAAAAATATTGCGTACATTTCATTTGTATTTCCACTTTTTCCAATTTCGTAGGCAGCTGATATTTAATCTACTTGTTCCATAATTAATTATTTTCTTCTTCTTCTTCATCATCTTCTTCGTCTTCTGCTTCGGCTTCTGCTTTTTCTTCACATCATAGGGTCTTTGTATATAGAGGATCCATTTTTATGTAAAAAAAAAATTATCTCTCTAGTTTTTTGGATATGACAGAAAAAGCTTCTCGATTTGCTCTGCAGATTCGTAGTAGATTAATGTTCTAAAAGCTTTAAAATTCCGGTTACAATCTAACTAAAACAACTGCTTATGTTATCCTTATCTTTTCTGTTATTCCTAAGTTAGCTATTCCTTAAGTATTTTTGAACTACACTGCTTACTATCAGACTATGGACTGTATTCAATACATCAATCTTTCTACTCGGGCTCCAATTCTTTCTCACCACCCAAACAGAATTGCTACATTGTAATAATCGACCTGTTCTCCTTCGATAATTGACTTCTGGTTTCTTCTAACATAACATTCCAGGCGCAACCTGGGGACTCCCTGAACATATTTGGTATCCTACAGTCCTTTATTTGCTTCCGTTTTTTGTGATTGCATTGATTGAGTATTAGTGTCTTTAATGCAGCTCCACTGTTGATTTAAGTAACATGGAATTTCCTGCTGGTCTTGTATGGTACTCGTAGTTTATAAATATTCAAATTTTGTGCGGATTATTTTATTGCGCTTGAAAGGAGTCAATCTACCCTGTACATACATTTTCGCTTGAATATAAGAAAATCACGTCTCGTCAACAAGTAACAAGATCCGTTATTCAGTATTCCACGTTAGCACCTACTCGAAGAAAACTTCTTAATTTTCTCGTTCCGACCGAGTATGATTTACAAAGAGAAAAACAAACAAAATGGCGAATGGAAAGGAAACTCGGCTTTTACTTTGAACTCTGAATAAAGGGAGAATTTTGAAATACCCGACTCAGTTATGGCTTGGTTTTGATATTTTTTGACGTTTGAACTGTAATTGGTAGTACAAATAACAATCCTATAATATCCCTTTATAATGGAAGTACAGGCGGAAGCAAAATATTGTTGATGGAGCACAATATTATTATTTTTGAAAAGGCGGGATGGAGGTATGGAAAAAGACGTATCTACAGAAAATATTCATGGAACTCAACAAGATTATGTAACACAAATCCTTTATTACAATAGAGCCAAGCAATCGTAAGTATATTAAATTAGTTAATTGAATGGTTACTAAACCTCGCCGTGTTCGTTAATAATCGGATTTGATACCATTAACTAATTCAGAAAATGAACCTTAACGTACTAAAAAAACACTGATGTAATGAAATATCCCATAAGTAGATTATCATTCGAAAGACGATTTAACTACGACTGATTTTAAAAAATTTATTTTTCTTTGATCTCCACTTTTAGCGTTAAATTTTCATTTCCCGAATGTAAAGCTCACATTGGTCAGTGAGATTAGTATTTTTTATTTATGACTGCCTAGAAGACTACTTGAATATACTGTTGTTATGACTTTTTCTGTTCCAACCATATCCCCTGCGCTGCAGGATTTATTTGGCGTCACAGTTTGGATGTAAATTCTTAATAAAATTAAAGAGAACAACCAATTGTCTATCACTACCTGTAAAACCAGCCAAAACAGCATCAACATAACTAGACCAAAACAACATTCCTGGATATAATTGAATCAAAAATTTTTTGTTCTAAATTATCTATAAAAATATTTGCCATAATTGGTGATATTGGACTGCCCATTGGTAATCCTTCGTTTTGAATATAAAATGTATCATCAAAAACAAAATAATATTGATTAATACATAAATTAAATAGGTTTATACTTTCATTAATTAAAAGTTGGTTAATGTTTTTTTTCTAAGAATTTAGTTATTGGTGGTACACATTCACATGGAGGAATTTTTGAAAACATATTACTAACGTCAAATGAAGCTGATTTTGTATTTCCAATTAATTTATATGTATTTAGTTTATTTATTAAATCTAAAGAGTTTTTTGCTGGCTGAATATGTAACTGTAACTAGTTAAAGTGTTATTAAAAAACTGTACTATTTTTGTATTTGGGGTATTGATATAATAAACTACAGGCCTAATTGGTTTTGTATCTTTACATAATTTAATCGTACCAAATAATTTTGGTGCTTGAGGATTTTCTTCAGTTATGTATTTTTATCATAGTCATTAAAAAGGAAATTTGATTGATTAACTAGGTCCCTAACCTTATCTGAACATTTTTTAGTTGGATCTCTACTCAGAGTTTTTAAGTTAATTGATTCAATAAATTAATCTACTTTAAATTTGTAATCATTTGTATTCAAATTGACGGCTGTACTGCCTTTATTTGATTTTGTAACTGTTAAATTATTACTTATAATTTTATTTTTTATAGGTTTTAAAGTTAAAATATCACTATTAATTTCTTTCTTAATTTTTTTAAAATTTTTTATTTTTAGTAATATAAATTATTAGACTGTGATTTTAAAACTATTTCTGAGTCAGTTGCTAAAATGTCTTTATTATTATTTGTGAAATATTTCCCAGGAAGATCTATTGCATTTCAAAGGAAATATACTTTTTACGACAAATTGAACAATTGAATTTGGAAATCTGAAATAAATCTTAAATGTGTTATTAAGGCGTTTCTTAGAAGGTAAATAGTAACAAAGCTTTTTTAATATTTTATAGTTCCTACAGGTAGAGAGTGAAAATAGTACAAACCTTTGAAAATTTAGAATTACACGTTAACACCTACTTGAACAGATATTCTCGATTCGGTTGAGTATGATTCAAGAAAATAAGAGAATGGCGAAAAGGAGAAAAGACTCGGTGTGCTTTTACTCTGAACTTTCATTGTTCTTGTTGACGTTCAAATAATATCCTTCTCTTTTGAACAAACAATTGCACGGAGGACCAGAAGCACAAAAAACTATCCAAAACAAGCAGAAACTTACACTGTAGTTGCCAGCTACTTTATTTCATATAACATAAAAAATAAAATCTTAACCCTAACCACAACGTTATTTAATTAATGCAAAATGTATGAAAAGCATGATTTTAGATTTTTTAATTTAGTCCATTTCTATCTAGATTTTGGTCCACCGTTAACGGGTTTGTTTCAGACTTAATTAGAAAATATTTGTGTACCTACGTTTTTCCTTTCCTTTTAGTAAGGAACTGAATTATTTAAGACTTAAATAAAGCTCGGATAAGAATTTATACACTCTTCAAGGTTGTTTTCCTTAGTTAACGATACGTACATACAAGCAAACATGGTTCTTAGGTTCATTTAAAAGTGATTTTAATGGAAAATAACGTCTACTAAGGAATTTTATCGTCTTTTAACAGCGAATTTCATTATTTAGTTTCACAATGTTACTTTTAACAATGATGACATGTTTTCTTCATATTTTTTTAATATCCTCTCGTTTGACATAAATACTATTTCCACCAAATCTTAACGTTTTGTTTTAATTTATGAAATGATCCAACCATTACTTTAATCTTCTGGTTTTAAACGTTTCAATAAAAAATGAACAACCTTCTTTTTTAAAAGTCCACCGTAGTCGTTTTCTTTTTGTTCAATGAATCTCCCCAAATCGTAGCAACTCAACGGTTTATTAATATGAAAAGGGGCTCTTCCCTTTCCGGTTTATGAAGGACGCCTCAAGAATAGAATCAAATGAAAAATTAATGCGATAAGGCTGACGCATGGCCTTTTAAGGATTGGTGAATCAAATATATTGCTCGGTTATGGAAATTTGACAGAGGATGTTCCTGTGCAAAATTGCCTGCTAATAGATTTCTCCTCTTGACATTTTCTATCGAGTTTTACATCCATATTTTAATGTCGAATCAATAGAATTTTTCACTTTTGTAATAAAGATGATATCGGCTAAATTGTATAGTTTTGAGCGTATTATCCTCGAAAGTTCACAAATATTTCAATAAAATTGGAGTGGTTCTGTTCCTGGAGTCAAATTATAATAATTTAAAAAATCTATATTTGAAACCTAAAGATTAATTTTATTGTTGTTACTGTTATTTTGTAAATACAAATGTATCCATCACTTGTTACAAGTTATGTATTTCGCGCCCAAATAGGCAAAAATTGTCATTCCTGAATGTTTTTATTGATTGCGTCACTTCGCACTTGTCAGTTCCGAGCGCGCAGTGAGCACGTAAACATGTCTACAACGGTAAAGGTAAAGTGTGTGTTGTAATTTAGAACAAGCAATGTTACAAATAAAACATTATTTATTTTAACTGTGGTTTTAATTTCGCTACTAACCGGACCTTGAAAAAAAATTACCCTCGTATAAATAACCTGCATTACTAACTTTTAACTATTTTACTTTCCTGTTTAGAGAAAATTTCAAAATAACAAGTATTCAAAAAATTTTCTGTCAAATTTTAGCTACAAAAATGAGTAATTTCTTACAAAATGAAATTACCTTATTAAAATGATACTTAAACTGTAAGAACACCAAAACTGAAATTATATGTCACTTTGTTCGATTTGAAATATATTGAAAATATATTCGTTTAAATTCCAAATTAAAGAATAGATCCTTAAAAATGTGTTTTGCACACGTTTCAGCTGATCGGTATCCTTATAAGTAAATTAGAAAAGAAATGGAAATTGAATAAAACGTGACTGTCTTAGATTTATCAGTAATGTTGTCTACGTGCTTATTATACCAATTTATTTTTGAAATTCCACATAATTTCTTCATTTTTTATGTTAAAAATTTATGTAAACAAGACACATTCTTAAAAAAAATAATTTTTGTTATATGCTTTTATTTATAAATCCACCATTAATAAATATACACAACTTTGAAGTTGAAAAATAAAAGTACCTGAATTTTTCATGGAAAAATTGCTTTTTTCAGTGGTGTACTACAGGTGGTAAGGGTAACCTCCGCTCCAATATTTGTTGCGCTTCTGGCCCAAAGATATTTTAATTTTATATTAAATTTTGAAAAACTTTTAGTTGTTTTACAAAACGCTCAAACGTGAACCCCTTCTTAGGTTATTTTAGTAAGAATTTTTTAAATTTTTTATGCACTATTTAAACAAACTTTAAAATGGAATCAAAATATGTTAAAATTATTATTTTCAGCCAATGGCGTTGAAAATATGGGAGCTAAATTTACCTGACTCCCCATAACACGCTCCTAAAAAAAATTATCAGCATATTTTTAATGAGGCTTATAAGTTAGGAAAAAACAACAAGAAGTCGCTGTCTAAATAGTTTAATTTTTGGGGGAAAATTTCACATTTCAGGAAATTCTAATAAATCTACGACTAGATTAGATTAGATGGTTGATGTTTTAAATTTATGTATGATTCCACATATGATATTGTAATGGTTTTGCGGAGCGGAAGTAACGACGTGGTTCTTACAATAGATTTGATAACGGAACAGATTGGATTAATTATTCGACGACCATACTATATAAATAAGGAAAATTTACACTTACCAGATTCTTATACCTTCAGACCTGGAGCTCCGATTCTGGGAGACCTCCAGTATGAAGGTATGAATGAATTTACAATACAACGAATTAAATTAATAATTTGAATGATTTGTAAGCCTCGCCGAGTTCTTTAAAAAACCGTTTGACTATATTAACTAATTCAGAAAAGTACTGGCAACTTATAAGTTACAACTTTTAAGAAAGCTAAAGACACTTGATCACGAATTATCTTTCGAGACTGTTGTTAAAATACAACTGATTCACGAATTCGTCTAGCTTCTTAAACTGAACTTTTAACGCTACTTTTTGCTTTTATAGATTTTTTATGACTTTCGACGTATTAAAGAAAATCAGCTTTTACAAAACTACACAATTCCTCAGTTCGGAGAATTATATGATAAGATAACAATTTGAACAAACACCTTTTTTTATTTAAGGAAAAAATCCCAAAAAGCCTTTCCAGATGTAACTCAGTTTCTCCAACTATGCCCATTATTTTTATACAATTACAATCGTAAAACTCATCTGTGGTGTCATTTGAAGCGCCAACTTTTATTTTCAGTAATACTACTTTAAAAATGAAATTTAAAGCCTGATAGTTGATTTTGAAATTCATTGACTAAATTTGTAAATTTTAAAATAACTAATAAGTACTTTTATTGAAATATTCCCAGAAAAACAAAAATTACAGAAAAATAAAAATTACTAGCTTTCAGATTTAATCTTGCTTTTGCAGTGGCGACTCATTGCAAGGGGTCTGGAACTTTTGCTATGCAGTAACTGCGTAGGAGTTTTGAAATACTTCACCAAACAAATATACTACAGCGCTCGTTGAACGTTTTGTTAGCAAAATCATCAGTATTCCAAGACTCGCTTTATCAACCCTAAATAATTTTTATATAATATAAAAACCACAAAAATTTTGACCATTCAGAAGTTAAAAGGGCTTGTGACAGATTTTGATGCTCAGTGTGTTTACATGAACGTAAAATCTTATACGTATGAACTTATGCAATTACAACAAACTTTCGAACAAAAAATATCAGTACACAATAGATAAAGAATGCTCACACTCTAATACGTAGGCGTAAGAAAAAAGACCTCGCTAAACCTCAAAAAACATCTTTTATTCCCTAGCCTTTAGACTTAGGCGTGCCCGTACCAAAACATTCAAGTCAGCACCCTAATGACGGGGTGTATGCCAGCAGACAAGAGCCCTTTTTACCCCATTGTCGTGTTTCACCCTCCGTGACATGGAGAGCAAAAGAAATGTCGAAAAGTTTCGCTCACAGCAACTCGTACGTGAAAAAGATATTAGAGACAGACGCAAACATCAAAAGTGGATCCGTATATGATGGGAAATATTTAGTGGCAGATGTACGCCGCAAAATGTTATGTTTATATTATGATAATTTATTAATGGATTGGTTAATTGAACAATTTAAGTTTGAAGTAACAGTTGGTCCCGTTGTTTGCGCTGTCAAAACAAAATTTATTCTTTAAATCAATTCAATACAATAATTAGATTTATTAAAAACGGGTTGTTCAATTGAAGGTTCACTTCATATACAGCACTTTTTTTTGAAACACTCTGTATTTAAAAATATTTTTAATAAATTGTTATTATTCCCTTAATAAAAATTATAGAGAGTAATTATTTTTTATTTACTAAATTCCGTCCCGTTTGTGAAAACCCATCAAATCAATTCGAGTCAAGTATGGGTGTGATTAGTGTTAAAAACAATAGAATAACAATGGAAATCTTTCATGTATGTGATAAGAAACAAGCAATTGGTTTTTTTTTTAAAGAATGTTAAGTTAAGAGACATCTTCGATATTCTCAGTATAAAGTACTGAACGAACAAAAAAATTTAAAAACATACATGTCTGAATGAAAAATAAATAATATTTTGATAACCGCTTCTACAAATGAATACGAAAAAATCGAGATATTTTTCAAAGACTATGAATCGGTAATTACATATCAGTGTTAATGGCAGTGTATAAGATATCATAGACCTTTTGTGATGTTTGTGTGTGGCATTCAGAGGGTACAATGTATCAACATCAAAGCTTTTACTTCCGTTAGTCACTACAATGTTGTTTTCATCCAAAGAAAACTCGTTAGTTGAAATAGAACTGAGAATATGTAACAGTCGCACAGTTTTAAAATTTCTTGAAAATATAAAAAAAAAACGTTCTCCCAGATATGTAATATAACAAAAAAACATATTAAACGTGTTCAAAATTTAAATGAATTTTAAATAGATTTTTTTATCTCTGCCTTCTATCGCCATTTTCACAGAGTGTGTAATGGTTTCATTTTTAAAACTCTAATTGTAATTCATGAAACCTTTTAAATTATTAATTGTTGAACCCAAAATGAATTAGATGTTCTGGACATTTTTTACTAATTCTAATTGTTAAAATAAATATCAACAAACCATTGACCTGAAACAAATAAGAAAAAATCTACAAATAAAAAGTTTAATAAACCAAAAAAAGCTTCATAAGTAAGATGTTTAATTTTTATATACATATGAAAAATATTGTAGACAGAAAAAATGATTTGCGTGTACCTATCTTTAATTTTTATGTATTTTTTGACTTAATACGTGTTATTGTAAATAGAGAAAATAAGTCACAAGCTCTGTATTTCTATTAGAAAAAGTGGTTTTCAAGATAGACATTTTTGAATTTGTATGAAAAACTGCAGCAACAACTTTATTAAATTAGCCTCTAATCTGTATTACTGATTTGACAACGCTTTACGATATTCCAAGCTAATTTTTGGCTCATATACATAATTATAGAAAGGATAGTTGTGCCACGCCACTGACACAACAAATGCTGCGTTAGAATTTTGATTTCGACTATCGCGAAACGTGTTAAACGTTCACAAACGATTTCGTTTTCCATCAACGTTGGCGTGTGTGCGTTCAGGAAAAGATAGAAAATAGGGATTCTCTTTGCGATAAGGGAATGTTTTCCGGAGCTACAGAAACTGCCCATTAAAAATTTTCTGGTCGATGGCATTGGCCGATAGCTAAGAGATTTCACTATACATCACGTGTAAATACTTTTTTTTATAACTAAATAAACTCAAAAAGTTTGGATAATCTAAAAAATACTTTCGATAAATTGATGGTGAAACTCAGGTAATTGCAGAACTGTGAATGTTGAGCACTACACAACTATTTGTTTACCATAAGTTTTCTCTAAAATGAGGATATCATTAGAAGACGTCGCATCATTCTTTACAAGGACAATGCAACCCCCCCACACAGCACAATAAATAATTAATTAATTAACCATACAACCCTGATCTAAGCCCAAGCGTCTTTTATACATTTCCAAAAATCAATGCGTGATCAACGTTTTTCTAACCAAGAAGATGCAGTTCATAGATTGTTAAGGAAAATATAAAAAGCAATAAAACCACTTTTTGAAGTCTAAATATTTTTGTTTTCGTCTCTCCTGCAATTAAAGCAGCAATCTTTATACATATGTAATCAGTTGTATTCTCAATTATCATAACTTCCTCATAAATAATATGAAATAATTAAACGAATACCCAGTGGATTTTTCATTTTTATACCGAAACAAAATTTTAATATAAAAATCTAAATAGAATAATATGATGACTTATGAATTCAAAGATAATGCACAACAAGAAAATCATTTCGATATTTTAATAAATAAATAATATACACGTAAGATGTATTAATGTGAATAAACCTAATTGTATCTTGGCAACGCTGTATCGACACGCCAACACGTCGAACTTGCATGTGTTAGCTAAATACGGAAACAAAGGATTTCATTTTGTCGTTGTGTGACAGTTTTAGTAGCTTTAAACTTTATCAGACATCAGTAATAACAACTCCAGAATCAGAAACACAATAAATACGGGGTCCAAATAAATCTGCATTAAAATTGACGTATATCAAAATTATTCCACCATGCCAACAAAACGTATATGGAAAGAATAATTTCGATTTTCGTCTATTCAGGGGAATTAATAATACGGTCGGCCGCCCTATTAATCACCCTCTACTTGTGATTCCTCTCATATGATGGTGACTCATAACAACTGTATAGGTAGAGTACAATAGAGATCACTTTTACTCCTGCGACTAAATCCTTAATTTCGTAAAAGTGTAATAAGAGAAGCGCGGTTTACTGCTTCATTCCAGGACCGCAGTAAGAACCACCTGGAATATATTTTTATTACAAAATGTTCTATTACAACAGCATATTATCTTCCTCACTCCGCCTCTGATAATTAAGCAATGTTGTAATAAGTCATGCTTTCTAGAATTACTAATTATGTAGGATGCTACTACTACCGTGTATAATAGAGTCGCGTCGTAATTGAAATACGCTCCCAAGTTTTAGCTAGATTTAACAATTGCCATTTAGCTCTGCTTTAAAGCAAGTTGTGTAAGAATGGGAAGATTGAAGTAGTTAGAGGTATGTATCTAAAAATTGTTAATTATCTCCTTGTTTCCAGCTTTTATTGAAGTTGTGGTTGTGGAGGACCATTATTTACTGCGAGAATTTTTTTAGGTGTCTACTTTTTCATAATTAAAAATTAAAATGAAAACATTGAAAAATTGGTAATTTTATTTTGGATGACGTAGTATGTTTCTATAAGAAATGAAATTTCGATTATATCCTCGCATATATTTGTGTATTGGGTTAAACCCCTTTTTAACTGCAAAAACAATTTCATGTATTATTGGAAATTTTATTTGGCCAATTTATATTCATGACACAAAGAAATTGGATCATATATCGATACGATCAGGGAAACAAGGATATTTATTACTTTTGTAAGTTCTGTTTGCTGGAAAATTGTTTTAGGTCAGTTGTATACAAACGACACATCACGTGAAAGATATGGGACATCATGGGAACGGATGTTGTACCATTAGAAACCAGCGTTAATTTGACGACAATAAAATCGCCGTAGTGAGAAACTTTTTTAAATCGAATAGGTTGAAAAATGTTTCAAAAACATAATATAATAATGAGCATATAATTTCTTTTGTTGAAGAAAGAAATAAAAGATTTTAGTTATGTACTTTCGGAACTGTATACTTTAATGACCATGTGAAGATTCAACATCATTCACTTTTTTTAAACATTTATTCCGAGTTTTAAATCGAATAATTAAAAAGATTTGTTAATATGTGAATAACAAAGAAGAAATTACAAGCACCATGGTTTTATTTAAACCTTCTATTTACATTTCATTTTATGTGAAATGTATGTACACCAATAACATTGACCAGGAATTCATATATATGGCACACTCTATATTAAATACTTCTCATTACACACCAGATTATATACACGTAATTACATTTATCATATAAATTGTGAATCAATATCGATTCAAATGGCAACACTGTAATTTATAGTAATATATGTATAATTATAAAATGTATACCCAAATTGACAATTTAACAACTATTTATCATTATTTCGATTTGTGTGTTTATTATTGTTAATTATTATTTTTTACATGCAGGTCCATACGAAAATAATAAATATTATCTGGAAAATCTGGAACACAAAATTTGAAAATTTAGTACAAAAACAATTCGATATAATATGCCTCATTCTTGAGTTATTAGTTCAAAAAGAAATACATATACAAGAAGAGTTTTTATTTCTCTTCTTAATGATACTAAAATCAGAATTCCAGACACGAGTGCAGAGTTCGAGAAGTGAAAACTATTCGTCAATTTCTTCTGATGGTTGCCACTATTTTTTTAAACCATTTTAATATGCTTTTTCTACTTATATATGATACAGAAATATCAAAAAGTACTAAAGTAATGGACAAAATAATTTTTAATTAAATCACATTATACCTCAGTCAGGAGCCATATTTTTTCCAGCTGGAAAATGAACAATTATTAATTAATCATTCTGTATGTAAAGGGATGCTCAAGACAAAGATTTTTAAAAACAATACCTTGTGCTTTGCTTTGGCAACCAATGTTTCGTCTTAAATGTAGGACTTGAAATTTCCTTTTCTATTATATTATAATTTTACTTTGAACGAAGAATAAATAAATATATTTTCGATTTCCGGGAGATCTGGATATCTCGCAAATATAAATTCACAAATTCAATGAAATTTACTTGTCTTATTTTTATTTTGCTCCCTCCCATCTATCAATCTATAAAGAGGAATTCCCTCTCGCTTGTTTTATATTTTTTACTTTGAAATATTCATTTAGAATACCGACGCAAAAGTTAAGGCGGTGACGAACATCGATTCGAATTGTAATAGTTTACAGGTTCAGATGGAAAAAGTTTTTTTGGTTTAATTTCTTTGGAATCTGAAAGATATTAATATATTACAAAACAGACGACAGTTTTCGAAATAGTTTCTTTTTTTAGTTTCCATGAATAGTTAAAAAGTTTTGTAAGTCTGTAGGTTCCACGAAGGAAACTTTTGGAGGATTACTGCAGAACGAAAATGCATTATTTTTCAGATATGATTTTTTTTTATATATTGGTATGTTCTATAACGAAAGAAATATTGAGAAAATGATGTTAGGGTATAAGGCAACTATTACATTAACAAAAAAACAAAAACTAGAAACATTTAATTCTTATAAATATTTATAAGCACAATATGATTAAATTACCACTTTTATCATTATTTTTAATAATAGTAATCTCATTATTATTACAATTTTTAAACTTTTTACAAGATGGTTCATCCTAATGGGTAATTATATATTATGTTAAATGAGAGAAAAGTTTTCTGTTTTGGAAGACAAAATGATGAATATATTCGAAAATCTAATTTTTATTTTTCAATTCTGTATAGTATTGCTTTTTATAAAAAACTATCAAAAAATAATAAACAGGATTTACTATATGCACATATTTATGGATGAGTTATAAAAACATATACAGAATAAAAATATCTTATAATTTCTTTCCTAAAGAGTATTTTAGATATATCCAAATATATCAATGGTTTTTTAAACGTAGTAAAAAAAAATTATTTTAGTACACCCGGATATTTAGAATGGTCGATCACAGGGGATGTAAATGAGTAAAAAATGTATTCTCGGCAATTATTACACGATCCGCCGAACAATTTCTACCAGTACTTTTTTTAGGTAAAACACTACGCGTTTCCAATAGTTTTGGGGAACTGATACAAGACATCGCGGATTAGATTAATTAATATGTCGTGATATTCTTGATTTCAGCAAAATGCAATTTTTCACTGAATTATAGAAGCTACGTTACCAAACGATAAAATTAATACGATTAAACGATCTGAATCTTCTGCAAACTAAAACAATTTTATGATTCATTAGGTAGATATTTCTTGGTTACATGACACATTTTTTCATTAAAAGTGTGAGGTGTTATGTATAATTTTCGAGTAAATTTTAAAGTGAATTTAAAAAAAAATATATTATTAGAATATTTTATTGCAACTGACATGTTGTACATACCATTTAAAAATTAGCATTATTTTCGGGGGACCCTGTATTATATATTAATTATGAATATAATTTTTCAATTGCAAATAAAAAAGTATAATTCTCATTATTATTATTAATATATTAATTTGTATTAATTATTCTGTTTCAGGTAAGAAAGATATCAAATGAACTTTTCTGATACATAGTGGTGAGTAAATTTTAAAGCAAATGCTTTATGAAACATTTTGTTGGGCCAAGAACGCAAAACAAAAAAACTTCATTGAACCTTGTAAATGGAAGGTGTAATTTAAAAGATAAAATAGCTTCTTTTTTTCTTATTTGTCTCGATTTGTAGTTATTAATAGTATCATCATAGTCGAACAAATCGCCAAGAAAACAGTTTTTAGCAGGATAGAGGACTAAGGTACATTATTTTTTTATCGCTAACCTCAGCTAAAAGACATCTGAAATTAGTGAATAACCTTCCGTATCAGCTAAAACTACTGGCCCAAAAGCCAATCAATTTCCTTTTGTTATACCTTTCATCTAAATGCGCTCCCCGTCATCGATTCCAGAGGTGCTTCGTTGCAAGGAGTTTTGTATTATTCTATTTTTTGTCACTTGAATAAAATCTCTTCCTGATTGCACTTTAACCTTAATAAACATTCTTCGCAATTAGAAATTATTTCCGAGTACTGTTTATTTATATATCCGTTCGGTCGCGAAAATAAAACTACTATAAAATCCGATGAAGTTTTGCGCAAATTTATTGCGCAGTGGCTCTAGTATGTTCGTCAATCACGTCACATGACTTTTCAGATCTCAGAGCGCGATGAGCACGTAAACATGCCTACAACAGTAGAGTCTCCGGTGGATATGAAATGGGTGCTGTGAGTTAATTTCTTCATGCTGAGGGGTGCAAGATCTACGAAGAGAAATGTTCTCATCAGAATTGTCCTTCATTATGCAAATAAATTGTAATTAATTAATTTATTAAAATAAAAAGGATAAATTTAACGAAAAACCTTCCATAAAATACAGTCGGTAACCCAAATAATAAATCTAATAAGAAATTCCGCCAGATCGAGTTTTTATTTGGGCATTTACTTTGTCGACCTCCACTGGCTGGCCTCCTCCCTCGCGGGGATTCCCGAATTGACGGCCGACAGCCTGCTAGATTGATAAAGATAAAACGCCACCATTATGTGTCGGGGGATTCGGGGAAGAAGCTGAAGGGAACATAATGGCACCGCGAGGACTTTTTTCTGGAATTGCGAATTGGGCTTGCCATGCCTTGTCAGGGTATTGTATTGTTTGGATGTTGCTTTATTTCTCTGAGGGCATTGTTTTGTTTTTAAGGGTGGATAGATCAAAGAAAATCCGGTGAGAAAAAGAATAGTTCGCGAATTAAAAGGTACAATGTGAAATTACGATTGTGGTTTAATTACTATTATTAATTCGTTTCTTATTTGTCGCCGGTAAATATAATAAAAAAAGTTTTATATCCAAATTAAGACCATTTTTTTAGTCACCGCCAAAAAAAGCAACAAGTTTGAAAAATATATGAAAGCATTACTGCAGATAAAATATATCAAAATTAAATCATGTAAAAAAACAAATATGAAGATAAATCCTGCATAGCAGAGCTAATAGATGAAGCATTTAAACAGGAGACAACGCTATTATCCAGTGGGACGCTACAAAAAATGTATGCATATAACAATAGAAAAAAAAAATACATCGTAAAAGAAGACAAGGGTAAAGAAATAAATGGCATAACAATAGTTATAGTGAAGCATTGAAGAGAAAAAAAGAAGCAATTAGACCAAACTGGATAAGAACC
The DNA here is from genome assembly GCA_951812935.1 of Hermaeophaga mercurialis. Taxonomy (NCBI): domain Eukaryota; kingdom Metazoa; phylum Arthropoda; class Insecta; order Coleoptera; family Chrysomelidae; genus Hermaeophaga; species Hermaeophaga mercurialis. Next base: position 9,143,308 of record OX638361.1, on the reverse strand, counting down.
AATAAAGTAGACCATCAACAAGAATAGGTAAAAGAAAACACAATAAATAATAACATTAACACGAAATTGAACAAGTAGGTAAGGGTCGAATACCAAGAACCATTATAAAAAAATTAATAAACAAATCAGGATCTAGAAGGCCACAACGAAAGACATAAAAATCAAAAACAGGTAATGAAGAAGACATTGAAAAAACTTCCTTGAAGAACAAGGTATGAAATTAAAGAAATTGCTAACAGCGAAAACGGTAAAGCATCTTGAATAAATAATTTTAATCTAGAACTGATGAAATATGGAAGAGACAAACTTTATGAAATACTAGATCAAATGATAATAAAAATAAAGAGAGAAGATAATACACAATACACAAAGAAGGCGGCCAACATGAATGTCAGAACTACAAAGGAAACTAACAACTAATATAAAAAGCACAATAGAACAATATCAATGTGGATTTGTAAAACAGCAGTAAATGCCATACATATATTAAAGCAGATAACGGAAATATCATATGAAAATTTGGAAATGCCATTTATAGATTTCCGGAAAGCTTTCGACTCAATACATAGTGGCAAATTTATGTCAACTTTGTTACACAAATTAATTTTTATGAAACCATATTTTCATTACTAATTGAAATTTGACTGCAAAAAGCCGGTAAATATTTGTTGTATCTTTTAAATTTTTATTACCATTAACTATGTGATTATTATTGATTCATTCTTGAAAACTTTAAATCATCTGCAATGCACCACTTCTGCATAAATTTAACCCACCGCAAACATATTATTTTATACTACAGGTTTCCCCATGCTTTCCTGTGTGCGACAAAAAATTGAATATACTTTCTATTAGAACCGGGCCTGTACAATATTCTAGTTGATGTGTACATCACAAACGCAATGTTGCCAAAATACTTTTGGTTGAAATCATATTCTTTTATCTCTTTCTTTCATGTAGTTAAATAATAAAAAAGAAAACGTGTTTGTAGGTAGTGTCTTCAAGACATAAGAGGGAAAGTTTTTGAGTAGGAAAAAGTGACGTGATGATATTGGCTGTTATGATGAGCATTGAAAACTCAAAAGTTATTATAATAAAATTAACATAAATAAAGAATTTAGACAAGGGGACTCGTCACTAGAGTATGTAAGAGAAAAATACAAAAAGAAAACCAAAAACCCAGCAGACGGCAAATAATCGTATACGCAGATATCATTTGCTCATGGCCAACACAAAAATGATAGTGAGAAATGATAAATGAAGGAAAAATAGGTAGGAAAAATAGGTTCACAAATAAACGAAAATAAAACAAAAACGATGAAACCCTATAAAACGGCAAAATTAGTACAGTTAAGATAGTATGATTTGAATTTGAAAAAAAAGAAGACATTTAAATACTTAGCTGTAAAAATAAGAAGACCAAAAGACAGGAAAAAGGAACTAGAGGAAATAATCACGAAAAATAAAAAAAAATTGGAAAGCAAACTCCTCACTAACGAACAAAATATATCTTTTTATTTAATACAAATTTTGTTCATACTGCGGAAACAATATTATTATTTTATCAACCAGAATATTAAAGTATAACTAAAAGGGGAAAAAATAAAAAAATGTTACGTAGGATTAGCTATACGTATAAAATATTTAGCTAAGACCGCCCGTTCATAATATGCCTCATTTCTAAACGTTGAATAAAAACGTGAATGTGGCTGGCCGCAATAATAGACAAAAATTCCATTGTCTACATTTATTTTCTTTATTGCTTTCACTAAAAAAACACCTAAAGCTTTTAAAGCGAAAGAGAATAAATTCCATTGATTTTCCATCAGGGTGCGCTTTTTTTACACACAGTTGTCCGGACGATTCGACAATTTCAGACGCTATTATGTGAAAATACTGTGAAAGTGACTGTCGAATTCGGCAATGTCCCTTGGGCCATTCAAAACAATTCTGCCCATTATCCTCTGTCCCAAAAAGTGACTATGAATAAGAAAAATCCCTAGTGCCGAGTAAATTCCAACAGAGAATCTGTCGACACAAAAGGGAACCAAACGGATTATGGTACGTTCCATAGTCTTTTGACAATGGATAGAAAAATAATTTTCTTTTATTAAATGGAAAAGTGGAATCACAAGAGCAAGTTTCATAATTTAGAGTGGCTATAACTATTTACTAAAATTGGTGTATTCACTTGGCCTATTCAAGAATTCAAAATAAAGAAGAAATAAAAAATACAAATGGAGTAAAATAAAATTCATGTTATTTAATTTTACTTTGGCTCAGACTTTCGTCTACCCTGTATATTTTTATACAATGTTTCATTGGTTGGTGGCTACTAGGTGTGGTCACCCAAAGCGGAATTTATTTGCATAATTAATGACTTCCGGTTTGACAAAAAAGTGTGGCATACGAATACCCAAATAAAAGATAAATTGATAACATTAAACGTTACTATAAAATAGGAACGCTTCGTTGCTAAATGTACGGAATAAAAACTTTTTGTAAACGAGAACATAAAAAAAATAAAAAATACGTATAACATTTTTGATATAAAAAGAAAGTTTCTTGAATTCTTCTTGTTTTGTTTTTCTTGTTTCTTCTTTTCTTGAATTTACAACATGAATATTATTAAAAGATTGTCTTTTTCAGCTTATAGTGTTTTTGTTCGACATTTAGTGTTATATTTCTTCTGAGACACTCTTGGTTGAACCATATATTTTGAGAAGCCAAATTATGTTTCATCTGTAATTTTTTATAAAGATTGGCAAGAAGTTCTTGTCTATTTTTAAAAGATGCCTAAAAAATAATTTCGTTTATAAGTGATCAAATTAAAAATTAGCTCTAATTGTTATACAGGATTGCATAGTTCTTTCTTTGTTAGATGTATGATTATTTATTACTGGATTCAGTAATGTAGATTGTCATTAAAGCGATCATTGCCTTGTAAAAAATGAATGACTTCTTAAAGTTACTATCTGTCAAGAATATCTGAAACTGCGAGATGCGCAGTGACTTAAAGGAGAAGGGGTACCACAAGTTAGAAGCAAAGAATTTGTAGGACCAGAATGATTTGTTAATCTATGTTGCCATATCTTGTAAAATGTTCAAATTTTATTTAACGATATTGTGTATAAACTTAATCTGGATCAGATCAGCATTTATTTCTAACTGCCATTTACACAACATTAATATGATGTCAGTCTGGTGAGAACTTTCTAAAAAGAGATTATTTTCCTTTATAACTATAATTAAACTTACTTACCTGTTTAATCCATTGGTATTAAATTATTTTGGCGGTCATTACCAATATAAATTTGTATATTCTTGGAAAGGTCACTCAGTCGAAAGTACAGTTTTATTATAATATTAAAAAGAACACAAAACAGGTAGAACCTATTTTACCACATACAGGATTGAGATAAAGTATAGAACCAAGTAAATATCTTTAAAACGAAACGGGCGATATTTATGAAGTTTTGTAGTGCAATGGAGCAAAATACATCTGATGTATACGGTTTAACCGGAAATACCCTCAACTTATTAAATTTAAATCGGACACCCTGTACATTTTCGCAGAGCTTGTTATTAGAATTTGTACATACTGGGTTTAGTGGAAATAATTTGTATAAACAAGAAATAACTCACTGTAGAATAAGTATATTTATTTACTTTAGACTAATGAGAACATTTATTTAAACAAAATTAATTCAAATGTTTAAGATATTCTTCGTTCACATCCTGACAATATGCCAGCCTATTAATCAATTCCTGAGTCACTCTTTCCAAGACTTCTCTACCTATTTGTTCAAATGATTCAATATTCTTTGTCTCAGTTCCTACAAGCATGTTGGTCGTTCAACGTAAACACATGATTTTAGATAACCTCAAAGAAAAGAAAATCTAATCGGCTTAGATCCGGAGAACGAGCAGGCCACTCTATGAATCGATCACCATAACCGATCATCATTAATATTTCAATACGATCTTTTGCACTTAAATGAACCATTCTTAATCGTACAATTTATTTCCGTAAATTACAATTTAGCAATTTGGCAACAGTTGCCTACTAGATAGTACTCCTTTATTTCTTTCTATTAATACAAACAATATCAATTTGTTTATTTAAATGGTATTTTATTCTAACGTATAAAAACCTAAAAGTGGTTTATTAAAGTGCTGTATTCCTTGTTTTTACAAATTTTTTACACTAAACGAATCTTTCAAAATCAAAATTATTTACATTATTTATATATTTGCTATTTGGGATAAAATCAATTTTAAATGCCCTGGATGATTTAAATTATAAAACATGAAAATTCAGACTTTCTTCTTTAATCTGCACTTAATATTTTTTCTTTATAATTTACATTACTTAAAATTTGTTGCACCCTGTAGATTTGTCACTAAAACGATCGTTACCCTTTACGAAATGAATGTTCTGTTTAAAAAAAGTTGTGCAATGCAAATTACCCGTGAACTGAATAAAACTGGAGGTGATCTGAACACAGGATGAAATGGAAGTCAGATTTATTCAAATTTGTAATGGTGTTTGATATTCGTTGTATGCCCTGTCAGATATTGCCGTAATTTATTCAAACGTCAGATAGAGTTTGATTCCTGATGATTTATAATTCAAATGAATTCGAATACATCGTTATTTTTGTAAATAGATACGTGTAATTAGGGCCAAGGGATTAATTAATAATATTGTTTTTCTCTGTATATGTTGAATGTATATGGTAAATAACTGACCTTTGTTGAAACATGTTAGCCGATTTTCGAAGAATGGCTTAATTAAATAATGCGAATCCAATGAAATCATTTTGACGGTTAAACATTGTTAACTTACAACAAGAACAGAAAACGTGTCACTAGTTCCTTTTATCTCTGAAAATTAATCGATTTGTTTCATTGCTTTTTTATCCTTTTAGATCATATTGTTACTTTTACAAACTCAAAACACTTGCACTTTTCTTTTCTTAAAATATATAGAGAAAAAGGGAAAAACGAATACAATCTCAACAAAAAGTATTTTGTGAACATTGCTTTTGTGATATACACATCGACTAGAATATTTCACAAGCCCGATTTGAATAGAAAGTATATGTATTTCGTCGCACATACGAATGGATCGGAAAACGTGTAGTATAAAATAATATGTTTGCGGTATGTTAAATTTATGGAAAAGTGGTTCATTGCCAATGATTGAAAGATAATGTTTTCAAGAATGGATCAATAATCACAACATTAATGGTAATAAAAATTTAAAAGAATCGACTGTTATTTGCCGGGTTTCATAAAAATACATGAAATAATTTTTGTGACAAACTCGCATAGAGAACATTGTTTCATACATTTTCATGAAAACAAATTAGCGAATATATTGACATTTTTTAGACAAATTTTGAATAATTGAATATGAAGCATTAAAAATTACACAGTAAAATATCAAACATATATATATTAATTATATTTAGTTTTATCATTCTCGTTGCAAATACTTTTATTCACACACTCCATGATTACTCAAGTTTAACTCAAATTGTTTACAATTTTCTGCAAACGGTACTGTACAGAGAGTAACTCAGTGTCTACCGAGAACGTGTGCTAAGCCGCAGTGAATATCAGGAGAGTGCACCAAACAAGAGAGAAAAAATATAATGATGAGAATGGAAAACCGAAAGCATAACCTTTAAAAATGCATGCCAGATCATTATTTGTATATTTCTAGAGTATAAGCGGAATGTGTGGTGTAATTTTTCCCACTATTTGAAATATAATTTTACTTCTAAGCGGTTGAAATAAAAAAAAGTTGCATTAAAACATTAAACTTAAAAAATGTGCATGAAGGGGGGAAACGTATTTCTTTTTGCTTCTGATAGTTTTTTGTCATTTTCTCCGGCATTTAATCGTATTTTGAAAAAGAAGATACGTCCCCCTGTTTGGTCTATAAATCTGCATCTCTCAATTTTTTAACCATCTTATTATCTCAATCTGTTTTCAAAATATTTGCAATTAACTATTTTATGCGGAATCGTTGTCTCTTATTCAGCCGGTTACAATTTACAAATTTTCGCGGGAAGGATTTAAACAATTTCTCTTAACGTCTCTATAATCGCGGCATCTAAATCCTTCAGTCTATATCACAGATTAGTACCTCTGCTATTTGAGTGATTAATTCGATACTTTAGGAAAGTTCGTAGAAAGCAAGAGATAGGTAGATAGAACCGCCGAGAGCTCTAAGGGTGAACTTTAACCCCGGGCAGCAGGATGTCGAGAAATGCCGGATTAGAAAGGACTATTTATTATCCCTGTAACCTTTCCGTGTGCACACCGGTCGCTAGGAGTTCACCTCCTGAAATTTGCATTTAACGACGAAAACTACATTCTAGCCGGTCGAAATGGTGGATAGGTTTTTTTATTATTCTTTCCTGGAAAATTTTCTCTGCATTTTTTACAAACCTTAGATGAAAAACTAAAATCAATAAGACTACCTGTTACCTAGCCACTAGATTTATGAACACCGGATTCTAAAAATCATGGTAAAATATACAATATAGCAACTAGAAGATTCTAAATTTTGAAAAATAGAAGAAATTTGGATTTGAGTTGCTTCTTCGCAAATACCGATGTTTTCAACACTTAAAATACTTGTCAAAACCATTATGCAATTGATTAATTTTATTTATCTGACAGAGGGGAAGCAAGTGAATTCTTATGATAGAATTGTTTGACTAATGTAAACATGGGGGATTTTATTCAGTTGATAGCTGCTGAACTATTGACGAATTATAATTTAACAATAAAATATGACAAAAAACTACAAGTAAATTAACGAGGTAAATTAATTTAAAAAATTGAACAGTTACATTGATTACTAATCCTGGCCGAGTTTATTAATAATCAGATTTGATACTATTAAATGACTAATTTAGAAAATACCGGCAAGGTACAACTTACTAGAAAAGACGGTTTAAATGGCATAAGTAGAGTACTATTCAATAAGAGGGTAAAACTACAACTGATTTCAAAAATGGATTTTTTCTTGAATCTTTTATTCTCTAATTTTGGCTAGCGATATTAGTACGTCCCACTCTCGATTTCTTAACGACTCCTTCTGCTTTGAAGAACTTTAAGAGGTTACAATTCCGGAGAGAAGTTCTTTACTTTCTACATAAATTACAGTCATAAAGCTAATGCTTGCTTGTTGTTTGAGGGACCATTTCTACGTTCTAGTAATAAAATATTGTTGCTAAGTGAAATTCAAACATCTTCAAACATTCCAACTTCAAAATGTCTCTGTATATTTTTTCTGATAAAATGTATTCTATTTCAAAAATATGTATATTTTGAGACGCTTTTTTAGACTATTACATTTTGTAAATTAGAAAATAAATCTAAATACTTAGAAAATAAGGATTACTAAACTTACAAATGTTGATGGTTTTGTTACAAAAGTTGTAAGCTTATGAACATTCTTTTTTTTTTAAACACTAGTTTTTTAAGCTAATTATTAAACTTTCTTTAAAAAATAATGAGTAGCCTTTGTCAGTATACAATTTTGGTGGCCCCTGTAAATCGAATTATTTTTTAAAAGTACCGTAAGTTTTTGAACAGATCATCTCTTATATCTAATGTGCCATGTATTTCGAAACAAAATTCGAAATAATCTGCAAATCTTCCTGTGCCTGTCGTATTTAGGAGGCAAAAAAATAAAAATGAAAAATCACCCTCAACACTAACACCATCCATTCTCTGTCTCAACTCATATGTGTAAACATATTATGCCGTAAACTTATGAAACCAGGAACCCGTATGAAATTTCAGCAGGATACGTACATTTTTTTTATCTTTATGAACATGAAATATTTACGGATTATATCTAGACTTGTTTTGACCTGAATTAGAACTGTAAAAGCAAATTTAAAAAAATAGAAGGTAAAACACAGTGTCCGAGGTGAATTGAACATATACATATAAAAGCTTTATGGAAGAACAGCAAAAGCATAATAAAGGAAGACATGAGGGTTACAAAGAAAAACGGCGTGACTACGGAAAAAAATGTTGTAAAGCTGTGGATGAAAATTTAAATTGGTAAAATAGGGAAAACTTTATTTTTTACTCGGTTTATTAACTAGACTTCATCAAATTCTTGTAAAATATCACTAAAAGCTATTTCCGTCGTTCCTATTCAAATAATCGTTCGATTGCTTTTAGTAATGGAAAACCTAGTGGCATTTATCGATTCCGCAGTTAAACATTTACATTTTTATCCATATTTTTCCAGAAATCCAACATCTCCACCTTCTTAGCAGGCGCCAATGAAAACAGACAGTGAATGGGAATTTCCGAGATTGGACTGCTTTCTGAGCCCCGCTAATAATCTTACCACCCAGATAGATGATAGCCCGAAGCGGAAAAAATATTTTTCCGGCCTTGCCCGAAATTTCCTTCTCCTGGCCCATTCAGTCGGCCTAATAAATGACTTTTTTGGAATGAAAAACGGGAACAAACTTTTTCCCCTTGGTGCTTTGTGTCTCGGATTGAATCGCTAAAATTACCACTTAAATACGTTAAATTAAGTTTGAAATTATATTGGGCGAAAAAGTGGAAAATGCTTACCGGAGGGAGTATCTCAGAAAATTAGTGTTGGTTAACTGTTTTCCGATATTCGAAAATCATTCTATTTTAGGTACTTTATTAGGTATCTGATACGTTTTTTGGATAATCAGGCTTTTCGTTGCTGCTGATATCTTGATGTCCTGGCAATGCGATTTTAATCATAAATCATAAAAATGGTTTCAGGTCCTGTGAATATTCCCCTTTTTAAAGGTTCGCTAACCATTTCGTTTTGGTCATTATCTTTAAGGTCTAGTAGCCGGGCAAATTTGATCTTCTTTTAGGGTTCCATCTTATTAAATTTATTTCAAGCTAAAAGCCGAATGTATAATACTAATTAGTTTTCTTTTGAATTTCCTTAGCACATTCACTGTTATTTTCGGGTCAAATATCAATATTCAATTCAGGGATATAATCAGTATAATTTCGTTATCTTGTTTCAATATTTTCTTATTCAGGAGCCTCCTGATCTTTTTATGTGATTGGAATATTTTTTATAAATTGTTTACAAATTCATACATTTCTTTTTATTATTTCTCGACTATTTTCCATCGTCATCAGAGATTGATTTTCTCTTCCAGACAAGTCGTAGAAAATGTTTCTTTTTAAACCGCATCAACAAAAGTTGTGTTAAGTATAAATCTGCAACAACTCTGAAGTCATTAAAATTTTAGTTTTTATTTCTTTCATACTTAAATTAAAATGTTTCATACCGTTAGTAAAATCTGCGTGAAATTTTATACCTGACATACTTAATGCCTCTGCCGGTTTTAACTGGAGTTACACATAAATGTAAGATTTCTGGAACTTTCTTAATCCTCTTCCTACAAAACTCTTAGAGCAGCCGAAAAGTCTAGTAAAAGGATGACTATTTCAATTTCGAACATTTCTCCGTTTGCCATCTTGCTAAAATCCAACGTTTGAATAATGACAGTGCACGTCGACGAAAACTCGCACACTTTGTGCTTTGTCACTTTTTAGTAGTTTTAAATTTTTCTCATTCTCTCAGTTTACTCATTTTGTGGCCGATATATCAAGGGATGACGTCGCCTCCGTTGAATTACTTGCTCACTATATATATGCAGAATAAAAATGTCTTATACATTTTTTTCTAAAGTCAGACGTTTCCAAAAAAATAAATATTTAAATCTATCCAAATAGTATTTACTGAAAAACAACTATAGTAGGCAACACCCATAACTCAGTCAAGTATAAACAAAGGTTTTTTAAACATTCAAAAATAAGTTTTTATTTTAGTACACCTGCATATTTAGAATGGTCGATTACAGTGGATGTAGAAGAGGGAAAAATGTATTCTCGGCAATTATTACACTACTTTTTTTGGTAATACTGTACACGTTTCCAACAATCTTTGGGAAATAAAATAACGTGCCATTGTTCACTCAATTATTGCACCTACTTTACCATACAATAAATTGAAAACGATTAAACGATCTGAATATTCTACAAACTAACACAATTTTATGATTCACCAAGCAAGACACATAAGAAGCAAGTGATTCTATTCTAGAATGAGTGTTTACATTCTATTATTAAAAAATTAAAAATGATTTTCAAAATTAACACATTCCAGTAATAGTCGTGGAGAAATTAATTTTCTTATAATTTTATAACTCATATCAAAAATCCTGTTATTACACCTTAATTACTTTCTTTATTTTATTAATGTTATTATAGCTTATAGTACATTATGCATAAGGATAATTGTCATCTAACGTGTGGCCGTAACAATTAATTCTGTAACACAATATTTCAACCAATTATTATCATGTCCTTGGCATGACCTAATTTACTGCAAATTATATAGTCACAAAGGAATTGTTCTAAACAATCTAAACAACTTATTCCTCAACTTTCGACACGCGTCCGCGATGTTGCTACAATTTAAACAGACTAGTTTAACACTCCTTTAGACAATGCTTATACAATTACGAGATACGAAAGTTTACTAAATTATAAACAATTTTTTTTCTTATTAATCAGCTTCTCCTTATTAACATTCTTGTGTTACCATTTTCAATGGGGGGTAATTTCTTTTTGACCAAATAACAGGAAATGTTATTTTTGATATCACCCAAATTAGTAAAATTTTTGTCACTTAGAAGAAAGTGTTATAGTAATAGGAATGAATCGAAATCCAATGATGGAATATCGGTTGAGCAGTACCTCTTATCCTAATTTATTAATTTTATCCAGTGTTTGTTTTACACAGTATGATATTGTATTATCTTGTTGTAGAATAACATATTTTCTGATGATAATCTTTGAACACTTTCTAAATTAAGATTGATTAACTCGGTCCAGTTTTCCACAGTAAAGGTCTGCATTCTGAATTTGTTCAGGTTCCAGCAGTTCAAAATGAATTATTCGCGAATACTTTGTAATATGTTTTCCAGCGATTTCTGGAAAACTGGTTACAATATGGCACTTTCGGTGATGCCTATAGGACTGGCGCTATATTTTCGTGGAGAACACTCAATCCCTTAAATAAATAATTAAGGTGTCCAGATAACAACAGTGAAGAAAGGATATTCCAGAGGTCTAATTGAAAAATTACGTTAACACGAAAGTAGTGGAAAACAATCTTTAATTGTTTTCCATCACGATACCGGGATGCCGGTGGCTATTTTGAAATTACTTAAAACTTTACTTCAAGTTAAAAGAAAAAAATTGGTATAAGTCAGGTTTAAATTATAAAAACAAATATCCAGTATATTAAAATTAAAAAATATATACAATAAATTTAATCAAAATAGCCCACCCAATACAAATTATAACAAACGGCAACAAGCAGTGGTTTTTGCCAGTCAAAACAAATTAAAAAGAAAACGAAAATGTATAAATATCACTACTTAATCAATACTTAAGGTTGTTCAAACGAAATCGGTGACTATCAAAAACTTTCACAATTTGCCGGTACTGTAAAAATGTTACTTACTCTGAAAATGACTTGTTTCGGCTTTCACTAAGTTAATAAATTCACATTTTCACTAGATCAGGACTTCACTAACAGGGTCGTGATCAGAGAGAAACTTTTCAGAGTTTACTTGCCCTTTATCCTGTATTCTCCCTTCAAAATTAAAAATACTTTACTTAAGTGGGGCCAAATCACTGCTTATGGATAAAATTCAAAATCAAATGGCAATGGAATATACTAAAAAATCACCAGAGGCATATCAGCAGCGTTATTTTAATGAACCAACTAAAATATTTAATGAAAAATAAACTTACCCATACCACATCTAAAACGCTTAAATGATTCATTACAACTTTACCAAACTTATAAAAGCGCCTTTTTGGGGTGCACACCAAAGTCAGTAGCAGTTTTTGGAAACTCATTCGAAGATAGCCACTGTCTTTTGTGTTATTTTCATAGAGGACTCATTTTTGATCTCAAAATGCTTGTTGAAGTAATAACTTGCACATGGTAGAACGACAAAATAGGCAGAACCAAACACTTGCTCCGTTTTTTTATTCAATCTGCTTCAAATGTTCTTGAATGGTCCACCAAGGTTGGCCAAGATTCTTTGCCAATTCTTCAATGGTCTGGATGTGCATCTACTTCCGGCCTTAACACGGCATGGTTCAAAATTGTTGGTCTTCCTGATCGGTACGTCTAGGAAAGATCAGAACTACCACATTTGGACTTTTCGCATTTCGGAATATCTAATGGTCTTGGATAAACATCTCAAATATTTTTGGTAGCAACACTTAACGTTACTCCCCTTTTGAAACTCAAAAACCATACAATGTCCTAAGTATAACTCTTCTGTTATTTGGTTTGCCATTTCCCCCAAAATTGCTAACAAAAGAGATTTTTAGTTATACTCGTGTCAACAAAATTTCCAATGCACGTCATCGATGGCACAAATTATATCTCTTTTCTTTTACATGAAATAGTTTTCAATTGGACTGTTTCATCGATGTTGCCATTTCAATATTATCAATATGAAGTTTCCATTGCTGACAGACATATCAATATAGAATAACATAATATATGTACGGAATTTTGTAACAATATGGCACCATGTAACGTTAGTTATATTATGACGTGCATTGGAGATTTTGTTGCCACGAGTATATTTACAAGTAAATGGGTAAATATGGAAATGCACAAAAACCTTACTTTTGGGTCCTCTCAGTACATTATGTAAAGACCGTGGACAGAATACATGCAGAATATCCTTTTTAAAATTTAACTGGTCTATAAATAGGTGTGGTGAAAATTATCGTAATGTATGCATCGCAATAATTGATATCGTTACTCGATGCTAATAATGGTTACCTATTAAACAATTGCAATTAAAGTAAAACAAGACTCCGTGGCGCAACGGTAGCGCGTCTGACTCCAGATCAGAAGGTTGCGTGTTCAAATCACGTCGGGGTCATACAACTTTTTGACAAAAATTAAATTCTATTGTCGTACAATGAGTACACTAAAGTAAGTCGATCTCTATTTGCTTTTTTGTCAACTGAATGTTGGAAGTTTTTAAACAGTTTTAATTTTCCATGACCTTTATTCTTCTTTTGATGGATTCTCCTTCTAACTCTTTTCTATCCTTAATTTTTTTAATCAGCAGCTTTATTATCATTATAGAAGTGTTTGACACCTGTGTTCCAAGAAAAATGCAAAAATGCTTCGATTAATAACTTTTATTTTTTCTTATCTCATTTTCAATTTTTATATCATACCTCTATCATAAATCATTATATTTAAAATGATACATTTTGTAGTTTATGGTGAAAACTATCTAAAGAAAAATTGAACAGAATTTGTTGTAATAGAAAGAATGAAGGAATAATGATGTACTAGCAGTCCGTTAAATTTTAGTTTCTTTGAATTTAAAATAAATATAAAAATATATATTATACTTATCTGAAATTCCGGAGTATTACAAATCTTTTTCAAATATATTTTCTCTGACTAAGGTTTCGCTTATCCATCATTGTCAAAGAGTAACAAAAGATTTTGATGTCACTCTTTGACAATACTTTAAGACAAATGCAATACAACCATCGGAGATACTAACAGATAAATAATTATTTGCAGCGCCATAACATAGTAGTATATTGAACGTTCAATAAATCAGATGGCAAAATTAGATCAATCATTTCATCTTTGATTATTTATCGTTTCACTGATTTAATATTCCTTAGAAAACTGCATATCTTATTTTTGTTATCATACGCAGTTTTATTCTTAATATGTAGTTTAATTCACTGTGTATGTATTCGTTTACCATCCATTTACAGCATTTATATTGTAATCCTCTTTATTCCGTAAGCACTAAAGTAGTTAATGCACCCTTAATTACCCAACAACTAATTCTTCGAATCATTAACATTAACACAGCAATATTTATAAATAACGTCGAAAGTTGGTTAGTATTTGGTATATTGTACCTGCTACGATAGACGAATTGGGTTAAAAAATGTTAGTTCAGTAAAGAAAATGAAAATGGAAAATAGTCCTGTGAAACGTATGAAAGGCAGTCCATTATCTAAGACAAGAAAATTATTATAAAAAAATGTGTATGATTATGTAAAAAGAGAAACTTCATCCGGAACTGTGGAAAACATCAAATATGACAGGTTGTGGGAAAATCAACTATATATAAACTGCCTAGAGAGCCTAGAGAGTTTATTTGTAGTAACATTTCCTTTGAGTAAAAAGTGGATTGACCCCGACGTGATTTGAACACGCAACCTTCTGATCTGGAGTCAGACGCGCTACCGTTGCGCCACGGAGTCGTTGCATTATTAATTTATTATTATCGTATTTGTTTATAATTAATGATAAAAAATAGATTAATCGATTTACTTCTATAAAGGAAAGAATGCAATTATTATTTAAAAATAAAAATTACTAGCTTTCTAGAGGCGGCCCTATTACAATAGCAATGTGCCTTATAGAGCCTTTGAGTTCTCTGTAATGTTTTTGCATATATTCTAGATCAATATAGAATAGATTTTTATCATTATTTCCTTTATTTTATCGAAAATGTTTACACCAAATTTTATTAAATTTTTCAAAGTAACAGTTTTGAGAAGTATTTTTAAAGATCTTTATTTCTAGAACACAAAACGCCTTAACTTAATAGTTATTTATATACAAATGGTGCAATAAAGGTGTGGATATATCAGACTAAAATACAAAAAAATATGGTAGTTCTATTTTACAGCCCGGCACAGTTCCATGAAGTATAAAACAAATAATGAAGAATAAAATAAATATAAAAATCGCGAATTAGATTACCATTCAAAACTAGGGTTAAACCACTGGTTACAAAAATTTACTTTTGTTTTATTCTCATTTAATTTTGGCGCTAAAGTTGCTTCGCCCTGACGCAAATCTCTTATTGGTCAGTGAAGTTGATACGTCGGTTTTTATGACTAAAACAATAATATTACTGCTTTTATGACTTATCAAATTATTATCGAACTTTCGGCTTCTTAACAACTCTGACAATATCCTCTGCATGAAGAATTTATGGGGTTACAATCTTAGGCAGAAAACTCTTTACATAATAGAGGAAAACCCCAAGAAACCTTTGTCTCTCCTTGTCCGGTCTTTCTGACCTATATTTTATACAAATTACAACAATAAACTAATGGTATGTTCGCTATTTTGAGGGGTTAATTTGTACGTTTAGAAAAATTCTGTGTGTCTGACATTTTTAAACTAAGTCCAAAAACCCTTTTTTTACAAAAAATGAAGACAATTTGTACATTGAAGTATTAGGATATTCTTAGAAAACCAGTTCTTTCTTAGAGACGGTCTGTTAGGTACTAAAAACTCATATTTAAATGAATGTACCAAGATACTAAGTGTTTCCTCAATTATTACAATTTCTTTAATGTCAACTGTTCATTAATATTAATTTTTGCGGTAGTTTTTACAATTAATTAAAAATTAATCCAATCACTAAAATCTACAAAATAACCTTTACGAAACAATAAATCAAAATAAATCTATTCAGGAAGACCAAAAATATTACCTTTTTAATTTACCATTTCATAATGAAATTATACATTTATTTCTACTATTTAAAACTTATAGGTACTAACATAAAAAAAAAATAAAAAAATCGTTGAACTAACGCTTGTTTTTTAATTATTTTTATGAAACGGTACTACTTCAAAATAATATTCTATATATATCCTTAATGAAGGTAAATCATCCATTAAGAATTAGTTTTTCGCACATTAAACATCCTATAAAAAGAAGGAATAATACTATTCTTTTCTGTACAAATTCTTCTATTTAGTTGAAATTAAACCGAAAAACCAGATTAATTCTGTTAATTTAATGCAAATGGATTATTTAATCCAAGATTTTTAGCAAAAAAACTCCTTGCATTTGTATAAAATTACTTTAGTGTTTGCACTGTCTACTTTTCAGGTAGAATTTTAATTCCAAAAAGACCGCATCAATGGATGTGAATTTAGTCAGATATTCTAAATGGTAAAAGAAGAGATAATCAAAGTTTCCTGTGTCCTTTCCGAACCCTATCAAAACATGGAAATAATGAAGCGGTGCCAACCGCATTTGACTTTAAAATGTCTTTGAAACAAGAACAAACCTCCAGAGAACCCTGTCTGAAATAAAAGATGTGGGACGTCAAACGAACGAAAAGCTTATGTATATAATTCCAAATCGTTTTTCACTTTGACTCACTTCGGGCTCGTTTAATTAAATGTACAGTGCGTACCCCTGTTAATGTCTAAACTAAGAAAAAAAATCGTAATGGGTCCGTACGTAGAACGAGTGATTTTATCATGCATTTTTGCTTTTTCCAAAAAAAATAAATTATCATGGAGATTTAAAATATTCCCTTTAAAAAAATTATAATGAAGCTGGTGTTTTCCTACTGCGTAATATAATAAACGATGTCGTGATTTATTTTACTTTTTGTATATGAGAAACTTCATCTTTCCGTATTTTTTTATCGGAAAACTGGTGGTAATAATGGAAAACCCGTGAAAATCGGCACCGCCGTCGCTCACCCCTAGTTCCAGATCGATTTTCCGAAATAGTGGGAGGAGCGTCGTCGGAACCCGAACAACCCAGCACATTAGTTCGTTCTGTGTTGTTGTGGCGTGTGTCGGTTTCGAGAAAAAGTCCCTCGAGCGCAAAGAGCGAGCACGTGAGGGCCAAACGCTCGTTTTTAAAACCGTAAACAACAAAAAGGGAAAACAATTTTTCCGTTTTCCGCGGGTGTAACGTGATGTAACTGTGTTTGTATGAAGTTTTATGAACAATATATGCGTTGGCGTGAAGTGTTTTTTCTTTTCATTCCTTAGAAGTTATCACCTGATCTGAATATAATTCAAAATCTTGAAGAGCCTGATGGCCGAAAATCAAATCGCTCAGGTAAAATTTGGATTAGGAGTGTTTACTTTATCGATGGAATCCTGAATGTAAAATGTATTTTACCAGTGTAAAAATGATTTCTCTATTGATTTTTGAAATCTCAGAAAACATCTCATTATTTTGAAAGTTAATCTAATTTTTATGGGAACAATCAATAATTTTAATAGGTAATAGGTAGATGTTCCACAAGGAAGTATACTTAACGTTCTTTTATATTGTTATGGGATATTTAGCGCCAACTGTTTATTATAAATTTAACAGGAAAATGTTTATAATTAGTATGTAATTTTATTAGTGAAATTTCCCAAGGTTACTATTTCTATGGTAGTCGTGAAAAATCTTTGTTAAAATTTCAGTTATAGGCAATATTTTTATGAGTGAAAGAAGGATGAAAACTTATAACACAAACATTATTAGAATTAAAAATAAATAAAATCAAAATTTAACTCATTTTTTATATATATATATATATAAATCAATAACTTCAATGAATCAAAATAGTTATCGATTCTACCAATTTGATGAATAATCTTATAAAATACTAAATGTAACCTTAACGTTATATCTTGTTTCTTTTCTGGAATTGTTATTATTAAATATATTTAATAATTAAATTGATGACATAAAATATTCGTAATAAAAAAAATATTCACAACTATTTTATGCTTAGACAAAATTTGTACGAAATCATAAATATTAATTAAATGTTACCAAACTCGAAACCGATTCGTTGATCTCAAATCCGATCCATGATTTGGTTGTGGAAAACGATAAAAACCCAAAATCTCCCAGGATTTTAAGGAAAAGTAGATTATCCTCTTGAAATTTCTTGTCGATTTTTTCATTACATCACCACCGACTTAGTAATCTTAAAAAAAACACTTCTCTTTATAAAATTTGTTATTTCATATTGAAAGTACGACATAACTTTCCAATTTTATTACCTAAATGTACATGATTCTTGGGCAATACTTTTTCTTTTTTACAAAGTTTCTTGATTTTCCTTTGCAAACAGTTTTTATAAACCTGCATTTCAAGCGTACCTTTATCTCTAAAATTGATCAAAAACTGTCGAAATAGACTTTTCAGGGCTAAGTAAGAGTTTCTTTCTCAATTTTTGAGTGTCTATTATAATACATGATTTTACAATTTTTACAAAATACATAACAAATTATATCTTTTCGCCTATTTTTGGTACTATATGATGTCTATCTAATTTCATTATATTTTTCTTAAAATCTTATATTATTTCATTAAATTCCTATTTTCTTTTGTATGAAAACGTCTTATAAATAAATACAATTTCATTTAAAATACATATTATCCTTTCAACAATTTTACTTAAAATAATATCCTTAATTAAAATGTACATAACGTTTCTTTATCATTTCAACATTATTGATCTCATTTTATTACTTTGTGAACATAACCAATCTTGAATATGTAATTAATCTATTTCATATTTTAATTCCATTCAAAGTCTTCTATATTAATCTAATTGATATACCTCAAATAAAGAGGTATAGAGCAACAATTACTACTTTTCTACATCTAATACAACCACTGAAGACACTGCTAATATTTGGAAACCAAATTAATGAAGCTAGTGGAAAATATTCCATACGACAAATCAGTCAAATACTTGGAAATGTGAAGTTAAAAAAACAAATTAACTACAATAGTTTTCGAAAATCAGTTCGTTATCAGTTCCCAACAAAATTATAATAAATATTCAAATCTATCCGCATTTATGTCATACAATTTTAGGAGCGTGCTACAGAATATAACGAAGAATCATTCCAATTTCTCCCCAACGACAACTCGGTGAGAAACCTCAAGAGATTTTTTGACTTGGTCATGTAGTGGTAACTTCAAGTGCTAACGAACAGCTCCTTAGTACAATGATTTTTGATAAAATGTATAAACTTTCTTGGATACTTTTTTATGAAATTTTATTCTCCCATCCGTCAACAAAAAATATCGGAATTCGAAAACGGGGGACTCTAAATTTAAAACAGAATTAATCCGAGCTCAAGGGTCTGTGTAAGTCGAAAATCAAATTGCACAGGTAAAATTTAACAGAGGGTGGTTGTACGCTGAAAGGTATAGCATCGGTTTTTGTGTATTAAGGGCCTTTTGTGCCCTTACGGCGTTTCTTTTGAAGTGATTAGATTTTTAGAAAAAGTATGGAAATTGGAGTGGGAAGAATGAAAGGCAGATGGTTTATATATAGTAGGTATGTAGGGATGTTTTGTTGAATGAATCTTTGCAAAAGGTGTTTTAAAAGGAATAAGTACAAGAGATTGAGTTGGGTTGGTAAAAATGGTGTATTATATATTACTAAAAACATTTCGTTATGATCTGTGTAAGGTTAAAATATTTGCTAACACATAGGAACTATACATTGTAATAGAATTTTATAGATTAAATAATAATTTTAATTTAACTTGTTGGTAATTGATTAATAAAATTCTAGATTAAATTGAATGAAATGTATTAATAGTAAAATAAAAATGAATTTGAGCGCCAAATTAAAATCTCTAGTAACAAATAAAATAAACCAAAAAAAACAAGAAATAATAAATATAATGGACCCTTTTTTTATTGAATCATCCTTATCATATTACTTTTCCCAAATTAGATTTCTTAAATAATCGATAACTTTCAAACATTTCCAAAATAATTAAAAAAATATCTTATTTCAAAATAATATTCAAATTTCCCGCTAAATTATTTGAAATGATTGTCATAAATGTCAAAAAATTATTTTTTCTCTCTTTCTATGTAAAGGTAAATTAAATAATTAACTATTACTGCAAATTTAAAAGAAAAACGTTTGTATATTTATGCATAATCCAGTTCCAAAATTTCTAATAGAACATCCAAAATAGGAGGATATTACAGTTCAAAATGAGTAAATTGTTGATTATTCTTTAAAGTGATGGAGAACTCTTCATTGCACAACATTTATAGGCGTAAATAAATAATTATAAAATAAATTTTAAGGAAATTTACCCTTAGTACTCATAGCCACTTTATGTATCATTTTTATAATTTGACAGCTAATTTTATGAAATTTTCCTATATCAAACTTTAATAACCTGAAATTAAATAATAAAATGTGTTACTTAAAATAACTATTTATTATGAAATTTTAGAATGCGTGGTCCAAATTTTCTTAATAATTTACATTGTTCAACAATTTAAGAAAAAAATATTCTAACAGTATGCTACAATTTTTTATGATTTTGGATACAAATTCTAATTAAAAACAACTCAAACATGTAGCAAATCAATTAGTTCAAGAATTTTACAGATTAAACTAATTATTGAAATATTCATTGTTCCTAAATGAGAATACAATAAAAATTATAATAATCCCATGTGCTATCATATTACATATTTAAATTTTATTTTAATTTTAACGTTATTCAATAAAGTACCATATTTTAAAATATTATCTGAGATTTAAAAAAAATGCACAGAGAAATCATTTTTGATTTAATAAATACAATCTGATGAATTCAGTGTCCATTCGGACTCTTGAATCAGAATGTAAATTTATCAAATTTTAATTGTAATTCACTAATATTTATTTTTTATTTATTTATTAGTTGCTTTAATAATAAAATAAATTATTATTTCAAAAATCCCGTTACAATATATACATATCTCTCTCCTTTGAGTACACTAAGTGTGTCTTCAAATTTGCACGGGTAAAGATCCACTAAATATAACGATGACAATATTTCGTTAAACTTGTAACAGGATCATGTTCACGACGTTCCGTATTATTTAAAAGTCGGAGTTAAATCATTGTATTTTGTAATTTGTTATTCTCGCAATATGAAACGAGGGTATTTTAAAATTGTCTACTGGAAAATTGAATTATTCCTACTATGCAATTGTAACTGGCACGACACAAAATGCATGCGAACAAATCATTGTATACATTTTAGAGAGTTCATCTCATCTCGCATCATCGTTGGAATTCAGTGCTAGTAATAGCAAAATTTTAAATTTATTCAGAAACCATCCGAATGGAACTGCACATAAAAGTACAATAATTATATGCTCTCGTAGACCAGCAGTAAATAATCTTCAATAGGTGGAAACAAAAGTGTTGGTTAAAAACGACCACGAAGAAGATGGAATCAAAGAAGCAAATGATACATTTCTGTAAGTTTATAACCAAAACTGAACGTTGTTGAAATAATTTTATTATAAAAATTAAAAGTGGCTCCATAAGTATACATTATATATATATAACAATTGTGTGGCTATAAAATACAATCGATAATCAAAAGGTAATTGGTGTTCAATATTTATTTAAAAGTGAGATATGTCCAACTAAAATATTATATAAGTAAAATTAGTGAAAAAGAATGGCACTTTCTACTTTTCTTCTCTTTTTCATGTGATACGAGACCTTCTTTCGAGCAGAAGTTGCTTCCAATGTAGTGAGTTACGACGCGCTCGCTAACTCTATAAATTTATATGAACTATACAAGAAGTGAAACTTATCTGTTGAAAGCGAAACTTCCCAGTTCTACCTTCAAATCGACTCGGTCTGACCTGAGAGTCGAAATTTATGTTTGATACCGCTTGTTCTTTAAATGGTTATTTCAAAGGGTAAAGGAAACCTGCTTCAATTGTGACAATCAAAGATTGAAAAATTGAACAGTGAATTGGTTATTTCATCTTGTTGTTATGTCGCTATTTCCTGTGACTAAAAGGTCTATTAACATCAATCTAGTTGCCCCCTTATTTATAAAAGAGGTTTAAGGATTACTTATTTTATTTATGTCATTGTACCAACGGCGACGTCTTAAGCTGAGTTTACGAGGGTGGTTGATCAATAATACACATTTTTCATTTTTCAACAAAATCTCCTTTTAGGTTGTTCTTTAACTCTCCCAAAAAATACGATTTGTCAAACTCAAAATACGCTTCTAGCGATAACCCCTTCATTTGAGATAACTTTTTCTCTCGATCCTTGTTTTTATGCTAAGGAACAGAAAAAGTTGCATGGAGCGATGTCGGGTGATTATGGTGATTGCGGCATCATTTCGCAAAGCAGTTCCTGAAATTTTGGCCAACAACAAATCTGTTTTGTAGCGTGGATTGGACTCAAATTCTGATTGGACTGTATTTTAATAATAAAAATAAAAGAACTATCTACAGTCATCTATTGGCAATTAACTAACATATTGAAGAAAACAATTAAGGCTAGTTCACATTATTTAGACCGACTGGTATGGAACATGGCCGTCCTTCTTGAAAGTTCCGGTTTCAAAGTTTTTAATATGTTATTTTAACGGTAAACAAACTTAAGCCAGTGAGCGTTTGTAGATTTATCAACTGGCTACTCCATCGTTACCCTGGTGAAGTTGTGTTATTCTCGCCATGGGCCTTCTTAATGAAGGGTGTTGTTCCCTATAATGACCACTAGGCTTTCTAAATTTAACTGCTTCAAAAACTGATTCGACATTGACGGCCATAATTGTTTGTGAGCACCCGCAACACCCATAGAGCTGACATCTTTCTAATACCTAACTAATCATATAAAATTTAGATTATGGTTCCGTACGACAATCCTACGGCTTCTACTACATCGCACACTTTAGTTTGACGATCAGATCTTTTCAACGATTTCCTCGGTAACCACGTGTTCCGGCTGTCCTGGCCGGTCCTTATCAAAAACAGATATATTTAAATTCGTTGAATCAATATCTCATAGTTATTAATGGTGAAGAGTCTCCTTAGATAACAAACGAAGTTAAATTTTGCTCCATATGTAAAAAGGCCTTGAAATAAAGTAAACTTTGTACTGTATTTACTGAACAAGAGTGGAAGGAGTTTTTAATCTTCAAAGAAATTTTTGATAATTTTATAACAGAAGAAAAGAAAGAATCTGTAGACGTTAATCGTTTGAAAATTTGGGAGCTCAGTGTTCTTATCAGTTCTTATCTTATCACTGCTTCCTGACTACATACATAGATTCTTATCAGTTGTTATCAACTTTAATCTGTTCTTATCTGCATATCTTCATTATCCTTTTATGTGCCCGTGAAGAAAAAAAATATTTTTTAATATGTAATTTAATAATTGATTGTTTTTTGTTTACATGTTGATCACATTAGAATTTATTATGAAAATGGAACACACTACAACGGATATAAGAATTTATTTTTATGTTAGTTTTATTTACAATTTCCTCGTAAACGATTTGTTATTGTTTCCGTGTGTAAGTTCCGTTTAAATTTATTGGACGCCGATCGAATTTTTCAATACCAACCATACGATTTTGTTATTTTTAATTATACTACACTATACTTATTATATAAAACACGACTTTATTTTCGCTAGAATAACATTGTTACAACACTCAAAATAATACATAGAAAGTATAAGTTGAAAAAAATGTTTTATTTAATATTTGAGCAACAAAACGTATAGAATATAGTTTTGTATTAATACAATCAAAATAATAGTTACCTTACCTCATGTCCAAATTAAAATTTACACATCGTTAAGCTAATTGGGGCAATATTAATCCGAAATCACCGAATTCCAATTACTCCTTAGATTCTGGTATAATTCGCGTGGAAATTGTACTACAATGATAATCGGTTATTCCATTTTCTTGTCAGTGGCCGCCCACCTCTTAATATACATAAATGCCTAACGCTTCTAAACACTTTAAATACTAAATTGTAGCTTCAGTTAATAGATTAGAATTTTTACCATAATTCAAAGTAAAATATTAATCTAAACGTTAGCTAGAATAGAATAAACACATCAAGTTAAAAAATTTCAATCGATTTCAAGCCTAAAAGTTGTCCCTTATCCATTAATTCTGACCTAAAAGTTTCTAATCATTTATTATTCTCCAGGGCATAAGATTTAAACTTAAACTGTTTTATTCTTTCAGCTCCTTAACGCGTCAATAAAGTTGGACCGACATTTCGAACGGTGTCTTCTTCAGGGATATTTTTAAATACTTTATTAATTAGTTTCACTTTCAAATACGTTGACATGACATTAGCGTGGAAAATTCATACTCCATCCTGTCGTACAGAATGTAAAAAAAAATCCACTCTCGGTTCTGTTTATCCCTAATTTACATTCGTATAAATCTTTTAACATAAGTGTACCTGTACATATTTAATTTACATATGACAGATGCTTTCAAATTCTAAGTTTGAATAAAATTTCAAACATTTTTAATAGAAACTCAGAGAGAAACACTTATGTTATCCATTTCCTCGAGTGCAAACACACTAGTGCTGCTTTTATATATAAATATACTTGCAGTTCACAAGATCTATCTCCCACGTGTATATTTTTGTAGAACTGTATCTTTTTTTTCTGGTTTTACAATCATGGAAGAAATGTGATAGAAAATTGAGTATTCAGAAACCCGGAGATATGCTTTTATTTTCCTATGTGATCTTGTATACAATTTTTATAAAATTGATGTTGTTTGCCTCTTTTCTCGGTGTTGTTATTATTGAGAATCGTTTTAGCCGTATTTTTTGATGCCACTCAAACATGTATTTATCTAATTACACGCTGTGCCCGACGGGAAAGCTCAACTACAGAGAACTTCGCATGAAACTTTATACACAAGTCGTTTACAGATACATCATAGCATCAATGTGATTGAAAAATAGAGCAAGTATTATATACAACACAAGATGAAAATTTATAAAAGAAGCTACTTTTCCGCATACTTTTAATTTAGAAGGATAGTAATGTGCAGAAATGTTTTGTATTTTATTAAAATTTAACAAGAACTGGAAATTTGAGTTTATTGCATGCCAAATCTAGACAGAAATATGAGGAGTACGAATAACTCTTGTTTCCAGTCATTCTGAATGTTAGATGCTCACTATTTGAATATTTTCCTTAATGATTAAGTGGAAATCCTCCTCTCTCTAGCCAGTTTCCTTATTAGTAATTTAAAACATTTAGGAGATTATTACTCTTGTGAAGCTTTATAATTTATTATTATATAGTTACGAAATTACGTTAACCCGCACATTATTTTAATTTTAGAACATTATTAACTTTAAATAAAAGCATTATTAACAAATTTAAATTAAGTCTCTTAAAAGATTTTGCTCCAAAATATAAATTAAATGACATCATATCTTTCATTTCTAAAAGTGCCAGCAGTTGTTAGTTCCTAACCAAGGAAATTTCAAATGGATAAATTGAAGTTCGAGATGTGTAAATTATTAATTATTCTC
This sequence comes from Hermaeophaga mercurialis, assembly GCA_951812935.1. Lineage (NCBI taxonomy): Eukaryota > Metazoa > Arthropoda > Insecta > Coleoptera > Chrysomelidae > Hermaeophaga > Hermaeophaga mercurialis. Next base: position 9,118,039 of record OX638361.1, on the reverse strand, counting down.
GCTCCAAAGGTAGAGTGAAAAACTTATCTTGATTTTATTTAAGTTTTGTTATATTGTACAAACAAACAAATCGATTTGTAAATTGATTAGTCACAGCAAATCATGAATTTCCATGAGTTTCCCCGACATTTATCATTTTATGATTTCATAACATTTTCATATATATTTTTTTATAATTTGACAGCTAATCCTATGGAATTTTCCTAGAATACCAAATTTTAATAATCTTAATTTAGATAACTATATATTACGAAATTTCAGACGATCTTTTCAAGTCTGCATATAAAATATTTTTCTCTTAATTTGCATCATTTATAATATCTTCAATCAAGAGATGCTTGGCCATCTAATTTTTGAACATTATTTTTCTGATTTTACTACATTTAGCTATAAATACTAACAAGAAACAGCTCTAACAATTAATTACTTTACCCATTTTAACTTGATTATTTAAATATGGTTTCTTCAAAATTACGAAATAAATACAATACAAATGTACTAAATATTTTCTATGATTTTTATATAAATCATACACTTTACTTTAATAAATCGATTCTAATGAACTTATTATTCGTTTAGGAGCATTCGGTTTCTCGAATGAGAATATAAATTTGACGAAAGAAGAAAGAATTAAATATATTTTGAGTAAAACGTCTTAATACCAAATAATTGGAGAAGAAAAAGTAACTTTTTTAAGAATAAAAATGAATATGAGTAAAGGAGGTATAAACAAGTAAATACTTTAAAAATTGATTTAATGAGCAAAAATTGAATTTATTTTTTCAACTTTTAACATCTTTTGTCATTCTCTGTGACTCACCCTGTATATAGGTACTATTAAAGCCCCTGTCTATTCGTATTTTGTGAAAGGTGGGTATCCTTTTACCTGCAGTGAACAATTTTATTTTCAAATATTTGCCATCTGTCTTATTTACAGGTCAATATATGGCAGGTATATAAAGTAAAGGTAAACAAGAATATTATTTTACTTTATTTTTTAAAATGCTATAGACCATATGTCTTTGGTTCACAGTTATTAGATTTCATGTCATATTAGAAGAGACTCCGTATCAAATATAGTCATTGACAACTAAATTATATAGATCATTGCTGACACGCATTGGTAAGAATAAAATATAAAATAAATAAAGGAAAATATTATTTTGCTAGTGGATATATTTATGGGTGAAGAGAAAATTTACTTATTTTTATTTTGGAATTATTATTATACTAATATTTTTTTTATTTGTAATAAGAGGACCCTGTACTTGTGTTACATTCTGTATATTTATACATTTTATATTCAATACAAAAGCATAGTCAACGTTGATATATTTATCTTTTCCTTTGAATTAAATATTTCTGTGTGTCACCCAACAGAGAAGAAACAAAGTTTAAAGTAAATATTTGAACTACGGGACCCTAAATTTTACAGGACAATGGTTATCCAACTTGATGATTTATTAGCGTAACCACTAAACAAGTACCAGGCATTTTTATTTATATTTCTCTTGTATAAACAACGCTAGTTTCACCCCAATTGGTTCATTGTTATATATATTCACTCTATTCTGTATTTGTGTTTATTTGCTTATGCAGCAAAAAAATTCGAAGGTGCCAATTACGAGTTTGCAGATCGTTTTTTAACATACTTTTTAGGTTTATTCTGTACCAATTATTTTTACGGTGACTTATGGGATTTTATAGAAGCGCAGTGTTCGACAAATGTTATTTACTCGATTGACAATTTAGATATTTTATCACACCTGGCTAAGTCCGTTCCTGATTTCCTACAATACCAATATACATTCACCGTAAAATTCTTGCAATTGAATTAGAATATTACACAAAATACTGAACCTATAACGAAAAGAATAGAATAATAGGAACGAAATAAGACAACCAATACAGTTATATATTTATGGTGTTCTTCAAGAATCCAACGTGGACCACTCTTCAATATCTTCATCTTCTTCAACAATATCATCATCAAGATACTAGAAATGTGTATGTGCCAATTGAGACGCTTGTGATGGCAATAAAAAAATCGGATTTTTATCCATAGATATTTGAAAAAATAATCGCCAAAATGTTACTTGATTTTAATCCGTGTATTTCCAAATTTTATTCAGATGTGATATCTTTGATTTTTTATTTCATTTCTTCATTCTCTTGAAACTATGAATCTCGTCTGTAAATATATAAATGTTAAACCTTTCCTGTTTTAAATTGTCATTAATTACTCAAATAAATACTTCAAATTGGCGTTAGTTGCTTTTATACTTATACTTTTATACTTGTTTGTTTAAAATATTCACCGAAGTAACTTTTAACCTTTACGTGTATGTAAATTTAAGTTATAGATCATTTCGATGATAAGTTAATAGAGTATTTAAAGGGTACGTGTACACTCTTTTAGAATTTTTTTAATTGGATGTAATTTTGTTTGCACAATAATTACAACGATTTAATTCGTTCAAATTATAAAGTTATTTTACTTTTTATAAACCCAGATAGGAGAAAATTATTATATGCGGTTACAGGCGGATTTTTTACCTGTGTGAAACTTTTATTCTAATTCAAGTTAGGTGTTGTTTTGATCTGTTAGGAAATTATGCTTTAATAGTCTAACATTCAAGAAATAGTTTCAGTCTAATATAATTAACACATGTATTTGACCACCAACTACAAGATATGTTTGTGATTATAACTCATTTAAATTTCCGTTTTACTGTATATTATGAAAACATTTCAGACCGTTGTGTTAAAGAGAATATATTATACAGTGATATTAAAACATAATTTATCGGGAGACATAAAACCTACATAAAAGTGTAAACTTTTTACACTTTCAGAGAGTTCCGCAATTTCAGTGTAATTTCCGATTTTTTTCTCCATCAAGATTAATAATTTTTATGGCGATATATTTTAATAGAGTATTGTGTGTAAAGGGTACTCCGTTAATATATTTACAGCTTTGTATTATACATTAAATTATAAATTCTTAATAAACTTTTACAGAACTTAAAACTATTTTAGGATTATTAACGACCTTCGGCTTTTTGCAAATCTGAACAATTTTCCTCTGTTTGGGAATTTACGATGGAGTGACAAGCACTTTTTTTATAGAATTACCAAATCCCAAAACTTTCAGCTTTCGCTCAGCTTTCATCAAAATGTGCCCACTATTCCTGAATAAAAATTACAATCATAAAACTAATATTTGTTGTCGTTTGAAGCTTCAACTTACATTTAGGTAATAAATCCTCTAAATTGAAATTCAACATCTGTTACTTGATTTTCGTATCTTCTCCTTCTCCCTTTAAAAGATTTTATATTTCTTACAACTCTTTGAATTGAATTGGTAACTTTGAAAATAAATTCTTATAAAATTAAAAATTGTAAATGCACAACCTCAAATGTTAAACATAAACAAATAAAAATACCATGAAGTTGAACAAGACACAATTTAGTTTCTGGACATTTAACGGTTTCAACTTCTCTTTACAAGTGAAACAGCACTATAAATCTATTTTTCCAAATTTTCAATCAAGAAAGTAGCATATTATGTTACTAGGAGTCGAAGATAATATTTAATCGCACTGCATACACTTTTAACATCTACTGAATATTTATATATATTTGAATTGCATCTAACAAACTTGTTTTTTTTTAGGTAAGGTTCAGTTCTATTCAACAATTCAAATTTCATTTAAAGTTATAGTGGTAAGTAAGTCTTTATTCCTCTCTCTTGTAGAATTGTAGAGCTTCCGAACACAATGACTTTGTCTACATGTAAAACTTCCCAAATCCAAAAAGCCTTTTGTTATTCAAAAGAATGGTAAATTAAATTCGACCAGATTATCTTTTAAACGAATAGTCCGTATGCCGGCATATGGAATTGGTCTTGAAGGATTTAATCGAAAGATACTAAATTTAAATGCAAAAAAGATAACAGAGATGTATTTAAAAAAACGGATACTATAACTCAATTTGAAATACTTGATATTTGAATTTTAATTAGAAGCATTTAGTTATTAGTGGTTGGTGGTAACTGTTACAAATATCTAGTAGTTAAAAATTTTAAAATTAAATTTCCTGCTAAAAGTAAGTCTTGATCGTTCTATGTATATTTTGGTTTTTCAATTGAGTACAAAGTTCACAAATGTACACAACACTAAGAGCATCACCCATCTAAATTATATCCTACTCAGTAATGCTTAGCACAGTATTAAATAATCGAAGTGGACCTGAATAGCTGGATTAATGTCCTTCAAAGTTGAATATCGTAGATCCACGTTGATTTAGCAATATTCTATTAGTATTTTGTTATAATGGCAATTTGGAAACAGCGACGCCAGTGTTTTTAGTTTAGATTAAATCCGGCTTTTTCCGATGTTGACCGTTTAGAGTTGCGGATAATATTTTGCTTTATTTGAATACGGTACTAAAGTTTCTAATAAGGGCGGATTAGCCGTTTTTTATTTTTGTGGCTGACATGGATAAATTATACCCCTTTTACCATAATTAATAATAAATATATTCGTTAATTATAAACTAAATAATTTTTTATGGAAACAAATATAATCATTTTTCATCGTAAGCGTTCAAAATAGCCATTATTTTATGTGTATTTGATAAAAGCATTTTTTGCGGGCGTATGGGCTATTCTAGTAAAATTACTCCTCTAGAATTTCTCCATTCTTTTTTGTTACACATTCCCCATTCACTCAAGTACTTGTCCTAAGTGGTTGTTGATAAAGTGGCTGAAAGGAGACTCGCAACTCTGTGATGTAAATTTACATGGAACACTCGAAAAAAATGTCACTTTTCTTATAAATTTGATTGTAAAATATTGGACTCGAGTTTCAAATTATTGTAATTATTTTTTCGATACGTGCCTCTTTATGGAACTGACTAAGTAAAAAACCGAGATTGTAACATAACGGAAAACACCCCTATTTTGTTTAAGTGAAGTTCCACCGTTTTAAAATAAATACTATATTTAGACTACAATGAGCAAAAAGTCGACCTTTTGAAAATGACAACAAAAGCAAAGCTTTTTGCGGTACCTACATTCAAACAAAGAAAGATTTAGGAATATTTTTATAATTAAATTATTTTGAGCAAAACAAAATCGGCTTTGTTTCGGTTGAATATGTTTTGTTTTATGCATGGATTAAGCGAAATATACCGAAATAATCGCTCTATTATTTAAATATAAATAAATATTTTATATAAACTAACCTATTTTAAATTAAAAAATATATAAATTGCAAATCTACGTATTGGAAGTTTTATTTTCTGAATATATTTTAAATAGAGCTTGTAAGTCGTTTTATTAAATTTTATTAAAGATGTGACCTTTCCTCTTTAACTTTCAAAAAAATAAAACTTTCGTTTGTATTAAATTTTAAGAAAATAACCCTTTTATCAATAAATTGCAAATCGATGCCGAAATTGTTCCATTTTTTTGGTATATTTTTTTCGAAATTTTAAGTTGTTTTCTGAAATATTTCTTCATAATGTTTTAAGAAAATAATGCTTTTTTCAATAAATTGCAGGTCTATGTCATAAAAATTCACTTTTTTGTGTATGTTTTAGATCAAAATTTAAGTTGTTTTTATTGTATTTTAATGAAAATAACCTTTTTACATTAAATTTTTGACAATATAAACTTTTAAAATTAAGTCAAGTCTATGCCATAGAAATTTTATTATTTATGCAAATTTTTAATCGAAAGTTAAGTATATATTTTATGATTTGTATATAATTCACAGTTTTCTGGTTTGAATGTAACATAACACACTAGTATCATAAATAGCTTAATTTTTATCTAAATTTATAACTTTTATATGTTTATTTTGGACATTTTCTACATTTTTTTGAATAATTGTATAAACTCTATAAAGTTGAATATTGAAGTTGAGCTCAAAACCGAAATATACGCTCACTCTACCGCCAACAAAGACTCCAGTGCTCGTCGCCAATATATCAAGCAACCGAAAATACAGATCAACTTTTTCTTTATCTGCCCTTTAGTTATATTGAAATCGCTTCGTCATATTCGAGAACAGCCCTTTCGTTTCTTTTACGAAATGACGTCATAAACGAGTTTTTTTCCGTTTCTAATCGAATTTTCAGCTTAATGGAAGCCGCCTAAGACGGACCTTTTCTTGTGAATAAAAAAAACGCTCTGCGGCTATTTGCGGAATAAAAACGTGACACGATCGACGACGCGATATTAAAAATTGTTCCCAAGTGGACGGTTTGAATCTGTAATTTTTGGTACATATAACTTTTGTGGTTTTCAGTGTATACCAAAATTGGTAGCCACGGTTTCTAATATAATTAACTTTTGTTTATTTATAACTATTTGGACCCAACATCGATTCTGCAATTGCCCTTATTTCAGTAAAATTTATGCATAGCGTAAACAATACATACCGGCTATATATCAAAAATCAATAATATGATCACTGACCTAAAAAATTAATTATTTTAAATTATTTTAGAAAACATATTCAAAATACTTTTGATCCTGACTGTCGCGTTCCAACTTCATTAATATCATAATTACAAATAAATCATAAACATTTTCATAGTCCTCGTATAATTTGATGTATAAAAAGTAGGACAGTTCAGTCTCTATCCCCATAATCCACTATTACCAATATGATCCACATATAACAAGGCTTTGCTCGTTTATGCGTTGCAAATTTATGCAGGCTTAATCAAGCTCTGAATGTTCAGTGCACATTACTAACCTATTTTTTGAAATGAAACTAGCGCTGTAGTTCCATCATTTACTCTAAATTTTGTTGGTTCTAGATACCGGTATTTTTTCTAACATGTCTTGATAATTATCAAAGATTAACCAAAACCTTTAAAAATTCAAACAAAAGTATAAACAGGTCCTAAACTTAATTATTTTTCACCTAATAAAGATTAGGATGAAAATAAATACTGAAACGAAATATCAGTTTGAGCCATTTAAGCTAAAATTGTAGGTTATTTTCAATAATCATTCATTAGATTTACTCAACAATTCTTTTTAAGAAAACAAAAACTCTTAATAGCATATTTTTCAAAAATCGGGAAACAATTTTCGCAAATGAGCGAGGGGATCAGGCTTCTCTCCTTTGCAATTAAATCCAAGATTAATTAATTCATTAACAGTTATAGTAGCTTACGAATTCCTCACATCATCCATAATGGAATAACGTTGAATATTCGATGACTGCAACTCTACATATTTACTTAGAGTGAGACAGCTTTTACCAGCTCTAGCATAAAAAAGATAAAAGAAAAATTAGTTAAATCAGTGTAGTTCTAAAGACTTAAAGTTAGAAATATAATCATAGAATGTACATTTAATTTTCTTACCTTTATTTTCGGACCCAATGCATATTAACTTTTCTTTTTCAAATGTATTTGGTTAAATGGAATGCTTCAGGTCGTAGTTTCTATTAATTCAATCACTTAGGAGTAGGAACATAAGGACCACAGCGTTAATTAAGGGATAGATGCAAACAAAAACATGCAGAATTCAAAAAGTTCCTTTATTGCTTTTCAAAATATTCCCTTAACAATCTAAGCATTTCTTCATGCGAATAAATCAGTTGTCATAACATATTTCCCATTTGGAGATGTCACGCTTATCAAGACATTTTTAAGCATTTGAACTACACCTTCTGGGCTTGAAAATCGGTGACCACGTTATTAATTTTTGATAATTTATTAAAGTCGTTTAGACATAGATCAGGGCTATATGAAGATTGGGTCATTAATTCCACCTTTTTTTATAAATAATCAATTGTCCGTTACTCTACGTGGTGGCTTATATTATCCTGGTGCAGAACGAACCGAAGTCTTCTATTAATTTTTCTCATTTTAGAGAAAACTTCGGGTAAACAAATAGTCGTGTACCATTCAGAGTTCACTGAAACTTAAAACAGCTAAACCGTTGATTGTTGTTTTGTTTCTAGATCATAAGAATGTATCCAAGTTCTGTTTATTGTTCCTTTCAATAACGTCTGTAATTTCTGGGCTAACGCTTTTGACTTTAATGACTTGAATGAATTAATGGAGAAGTGAAATAGAGAATGTGTTACTTGTTTAGGTGTGAAAAGAAAGTTTTTGGCAATGTTGTCAGTATTTAAATAAAATTTTTGATCAGCAAACATTATTACTTAACTTTAATAGGGAAATCAAAGGGAAGAAAATTTACGGTGTAAACAGATACCAGATTATTGAACGCTGTGAAAATTAATAATAGCGTTATAGCTCAACAGCAGAAATGATATGAAGAGGAAATTATATGGAACGATGCAAAAGGGGGTAAACTCAGTAGTTACTAAGGATTAAAACCCTCATAAACTAGCGTGTGCCGTTGACAAGCGATATTGAAGTGTTCCCTAAAGATTACCGGGTACAAATTTGACCTCGTTTATTATACGTTTATTATATTTTAATGTTAGATTCGATGCGAATCGGTCAGAAACTGTTTCGCGGTCGGCGATCAGCCGGAAATTGCATAAATATTGACGTTTATTCTATATAAAGGATGGGTATGGCGCTATCCTAGAATCGCTTTAAGCGCCAAATCGATCAGGAATGAAAATGAACAGTTTATATATTTTAAATAGAACAATACTAATTCCAATCTGACATCAGCGTCATCTAGTTTGGCGTTTTTATTGGTATACATGCTCAACAACCTTTTATCACTCGAATGCTATTCGTGTTGTTAATAGTGTCTTGAAAAATTCATCTGGGCCAAAAATCGTATTAAATCGTATAAATTTTCATGCTGGGATCTATTGCTATTTTTGCCGTGGATTTTGTCAAGAACAGTATGCATATAACTCCCTTTGACTTTTATTATTATCAAGCATCATCCCAGTCCTCCGTGTTTGGCTGATTTTCTTAATTCGATCGTGGTCATCCGTCGGTCCAGGACGAATTTCGTGAAGAAAGTTCAAAATCGGCTCTTGTGCAAGAAAACATTGATGCTACACGTGACCTGACATCGAAAGATCATCGTGTGACTTATCATAATATTATGGAATAACTGTGAATTCGTCCACTTCAATACATTCAGTTTTGCATGAACATTTGGTAGTCAAAAAGATTTGACAATCTCTGAAAAAAAGGCTCGTGTGGACTGGTCTCATTTCTTTTGATTTAATTGCATGAAATAAAACAAATATGAACCAAAATGATTTTGGCACCATTGCTTTTGTAATATACACATCGACTAGAACACTGTAAAGGATAATAGAGAGCATATTCAATTTTTGTGTGGCACATACGAATTGATGGAGAAACGTGTAGTATAAAAAATATTTTTGTGACAAAATCACGAACTAAAATTTTGTATTTCTGACTTATCTTGAGTCCAACATGGAACCATCGAAAATATTTTCTAGCCATCTACCATCGTTATTTCAGTATCCAGAATCTAGTATTAGCGATAAGGTTACGTCAATATTTTTAACTGAGTCAAATTTTTGATAGGTTTCACTATGTACTTAATTATGTAACACATTGTAACGCTATCTCTGTGTATTTGTGATGTTTGTGTACATATTTAGAATGAGGACGAGGAATAATTGGGTTCAATGGGTTTTCATTAGATTGACGGTTACCGTGCCTATATTTGGGTCATTAATTACGTAAACATGGAAGAACAAACAGGAAACGTGAGTTTAAAGTTATAAAGAGAAAATGTTTTTCTGTTCATAAAGTAAAATTGCTTTTATATGCGGAATAATTTATTATTCTAACAATATATTTATTATGTTTGTAAATCGATTTCTAGAAAGTTAGTTCTTTCAAAAATTGACTAATATTTGTTCTACAGTTTACAGGAAAAGGATTGGTACTATTTCCCGTTTCAATAAAGATATTATTCGTTAATATAAACAAGTTATAAAAAAATAGTAACAAGTGACTGATTTCAAACTTTGATTGAAAAGTACGTTACAGTTAAGAAATAATGCAGGTTTCTTTAACTTGAGTACTTATACAAATAGAGTATAAATATCAGGTCAAAGTAATATCGTTGTGCATTTTTTGTTCCTATTTTTACAATAATTAGTGCCATAGATCGGCAGATTTCCGGAAAAATCACATCTCTATGTAACTTTATTTAGAAATCTACATTTGAATGTATTTATCATGACAAGTTTGATATACCTAACCTAACACTAAAAATAAGTAAAAAACTTCTACTTCATTAGATTTATGAATATTGTGTCGAGAGTTATGTATTGAAACAGAAAGTTTTCGCAAAGTTGTGTTTATTCGACGAACATAATGGAGTTTTCCTCCTAACAACATCTGAAAAAATACATAAAATTTTCTAAGTTTCGCCTGTCTTGGAGAAAATATTGCGGGAAAAATTTTTATATATGCAAGTCAAACTTTTGCTATTATTTTCTGTATTTTTCTTCACATAAAGTATATTAAAATGTTACAAAACTTAAAGTTATAATTATAATATTCCGAAAAAAATTAAAATATTGTAGGTTTTATTTGACTGTTTCGTTAAGAAAAATAAAACTGAAATACAATAATATTGCCTTCTCCTATTTTGAAGATAGTAGGAATTAACTAAACTCCTCATTTATGGAAATAAGGGATTTTGAAAAATCTAATGATTTATATGTTGAATTCACGGTTCTTTTTTGAAAATAGAATGTTACTTAGCAAGTGGGAATGTTTTAAATTCTATTTTATAAGACCACCTTGTCCGAAAATACTTAAACACTTTTATAACTGTTATATAAAATGAAATTTACAAAAAAAATATCCACTTCAAAAAAATGTGTGTGTCTGATATACTTAATATTCCCAACTTAACCTGGGAATAGAGATTTTTCGTTATTCACAAGTAAACAAATATAGTGGGACAAGAACTATTTTAATTTTACCTGACTTGATCTTGCCGAAAGTTAAGAACCATCCCTGAATACAGTTAATGACCACAGAAATACATTATTTACCATTTTAGTTTTATTTACATTTGTTAAATATTAAAAATAACATTTTTATTACCTGAAAATATTCCTTCACACTTTATCCAGGTTAAACTTAATTCATTGGCATTACCTTCATAAACATTCACCACCAATTTTTGAAACAAGCAGATCATTAACTGTTTCTACATCGGCAAAATCTTTTGTTATTTCCACTCACAATAAAACAGGAAGAACGAAAATTACAGTTAACAATAACACGACCACAGTCAGAAATCGTTTGCACAAAACTAAGTTTAATGCGGGGCAGTACGGGCCAGTACGGGCCAGGCAAAGGATTTCTGTGGCGATAAGTTTTAATGGTTATTTCTTTGCATAGCCTAAGGCGATCCAAATAAATTTTGTGGACATATACTTTTACCATGAAATATTACACCACTTTGGAACACCCATTGGCTTATAAATTAGGAGTAAACATGGACATACTTAAAAACGACTTTCCGGTCCCCTCAGTACATAGAAATAAAATCTCCTAACAATTACTTGAACGTTTCAGTGTACTTACCACGTTGTCCATTAATCTAAATCGGAAGGCACCGTCAGCTTCTCGGAATCAGCTGACGCGTAGCCACTCACCAAAATTAGAGACATTCATCTCGCGCCCTCCTGCCGTCTGCATATCCCCCTTAATCCCTCATGTGCCTACGCAACAGACGCAATTCGTCAAAATCGGAATGATTTATCGGTCCGAAACGCAAGAAGATCTAACCCCGCGAAATTCGTCGTTACGTATTCCGACTGTGCGGAAAATTCGTTGGAAATTTATTAATAAGGGTCTGTTCTAGAAATTTATGGGGCAGTAGCAACTCAAGTAGCATTTTTATAAAGACGAGACTCGATTTGTCTTAAGCCATTGAATGATACTCCATCGGAAAACTGTACATACAGCACGGGAAACGCTTATAGAATAAAATTATTTATTACATTGACATAAATGTTCAAAACGTTCTTCATCTGATTGTTGGCAATAAACTAGTTATAATACTCTTTCCTATCTTCCTAACTTTATTATTTATTTATCTTCAGTGCCAATTTACTTAAGGTTTAGCGATCTAGATGAACTCTTCGTACGTTATATTTATTTGGAAGTAGTTCTTTTAAGTAATCTCTGACAATTGCACCATAATGAGATACTGCTCCTTCTTGTTGAAACCAAACATTTTCATTTGGTAGACTCGAATCTGATGATTTTGAATATACGCGTAAATTTACCAAAACAGGTCCAACTTCGTGTCTAATCGTGTTTGAATGTTTTTCGGTTGTCAAATTTCTTTTAATAAAAATTGGTCATCTTTGACACCTGCCAAACTTTCACCTTCTGAGGAAATTAAAAATCTGTCTCATGTCGGTTTGCTTCCACTTTTAACGTGAAAGTGAAAATGGTAAATATCTCTATCAAAAACCACAGAAAACATTGAGGGTTGCCATTGAAAAAAATTAACTATGACGTCACCTCGAAAAAACTAAAGACGTTACAACTTTTCTTGTCAATAGTGTCCTTTTAAAAAATAAAATTGATCTGTCGGAGAAATTTTCTTAAACACATTGCATAATTGAGTTAAAAGATTTGTCCCAAACTTTATCATAACTCCGTATATGGTTAAAAGATCTTGAAAAGCCTGGGATTAAATGTGTAAAGCTGAAAGGATAATGTGAAGGAAAAATAATACAGTTTTCCCCAAAAAATTGTTTTTTACGTCTCGTTCTAGAAATAAGTTTCTTAGGATTTTTATTTCATGTTTATGTGCTGACTTTCTCGATTTGGACTGGAAAATGAGTATTAAAATAGTAGTTTTTTAAGTAACGGCCTCGGCCTTTCATAAATAAATTTTCTACCTCCAATCCTACCTCTTACCATGCAGGTCTTTCGGAATGTAAAATTAATATATACATTAATTTTCAAATTTACAAGTGTTTAAGAATTTACTGTAATCCTGCAATGTTAGTCGGTGACTTTGAGAAGTTGGAAGTTTATTAATTTAACTACTGTGCCAAATTAGTATTTGTAGCATGCATAAGTGTTAAAATGTCTATTTTATTTGGTATGTGCTTTAAAATGAAAGGCGTAACTGGGTACACATTTTACGAAATGTAGAAGACAAATCAGAAATCCATCATTTAATATTTTATTTTTTCCTCAAAATTAATAGTTGATTTCCTCTCTAAAAACCTCAGATTATGATGAAAAGGATCCAATGACGTGACACTATTGGCTGATAACAATATTTTTTTTATTTAACATTTTTTAAAAAATAAATAATTAATGACCTTTAACGACCCAAAAATCAACGGATAATCCACCAAGAAAAGACCCCATTTGCAGTTTTTAATTATTTTGACACTTTATTTTGGATGAACATCATGACATAACACATATTGGATTCATTTTCTGAGGCAAGCATTAGGACTTTTGATATATTTTGTATATTAGCCATGCATAGGCTACTGCCAATATGAAATTACTTTGTTAATGAGCGGTCCTCGCTAATTTACGTATTGACGGATGTTCTAACCGCACTTTACATCCAATGTCATGGAAATTACGTGTGTTGCCACAATCAGGAATAGAGATAATCCACGTAATTTAGGTATACATACGACTAAGATGCAAAGAGAAGCAAAGATTATTTCCTGCGTCAAATGGGTTCAATTTAGAAGTTAATTTCACACATTTTGTTGGGAATTTTTAGAACTTCATATAATACTAGAAAAATACAGAGGTGACCACTGAAAGCCCATCCTGATATTTGGCAGTATTCATTAGATTTTTTGAAAATGCTGCAACACGTAGATTTATATTCCAAAAAGGACACATTTTCACGATACAAACTTAATTTAATTAAAATATAGTACCTCTTTAAAATTAAACGCAACGCCTATGTTTCGCGAATGTGGAAATAATTTCAGCTCGTTCTGCAATAGAATAGACCATTTCGGACATACTAAAAAATACCTATTAGATTAGCTAGCACCACTGGTAAACGCTACCAAATATCTTAGTAACTAATTTGCAAAGTTTGTTATTTTTGGATGAAAATAATGTGACACATTAGCCAAACATAGGCGTTGCGTTTCATTTCTAAGAGGTATTAGACTTTAATTGAATTAAGACTTTTTAGAAACATAAGAAAAGTCATGGATGATCATATGACTGATTAGTCCATCGCAATACCGTTCTAATTATGTGACACACATGGTATATTCCCTATTTAAAATTAAGGGATTGAAGACGTTGAAGGGAGGGGGTTAACACATGACAGATGTTTGTATCGTGAAAATGTGTCCCTGTTGGAATATAAATCTACGTGTTTCAGCATTTTCTAAAAATCTAATGAATACTGCCAAATATCAGTGTGGACTGGTTTGCGTGGCCGACTCTGTATATCCAACAGCAAGTTCCCATCTAATAATTAATAATAATAACATTTTTTCATAAAGAATCGTCATTCCTCAACTTTTTAAGTATTAGTTAATAAGGTATTGCTTCAAGTAATTTAATGTTTTTTACTACTTCAAATACGCATAAACAATAAAAATCCTAACGCATTCAAGGAAAAGCTATAAAATATTACTTATATTGTCATTTAAAAACTAGAATTTTAAAATTCAGCATTTGCAGCAAAGAATGCGCGACGAAATGGCACAAATCAGCTCTGAGATTATTTCTGGCACCGTCCAAAGTGTTTACACTCGTGTGAGGCAATGTCAGGTAGATAAAAGATTACAGATTGAACATTTAAAACGGATGTTGTTCTAAATCGTAGAATATTTGTTTTTCTTTTGTTGTTTGCTATGTGGTGGTTTCGTCAAAAATAAAATATGAATTTTCCTGAAAAAAAATTACTTTTTTTCAACAGAAACAAGAGAAAAAATTGGGGCTCTTTTTAAAAACAACACCCTGCATTGAAGAAATCTCTTTGATTTAGAAAAAGCTTTAAAATATTAGTTATATTGTCATTTAAAAACTAGAATTTTAAATTTCCTGCTACTATTAAATATTTACTATATTACATATTTAACGATCATATAAAGTAGGCAATATTACACCGATGCTAATTAAAACATGAGTGACAGCACACACAAGTTCACATTTATTTAAAGGGTAAAAATAGTTATGTCAATATAATCAATTCTAACTACAAATTAACATTATATCGGTTACCGGTTTCAAGTTCTGAAATTAGGATTTTTATTATGGGGTTTATTAGTTGTTACGAGTTAAAAGTTCTATCCTTAAAAATTTTATCTATCAAGATAATACCATTTCTTAGAATTAATTCCACAATAATAAAATAACTTGCTTTATTTAACAAACGGAAAATATCCAGGACATCAAGCAATGTTAACATATTGGTTGCTAATATTTTTTCCTTGTACCTACTAATTTTCTCTTCTTAATACTTCTAAATCTAAATATTTCCCTTAAACAGAATTAGTTATCAATAAACTCGAATCTCAAAATAAAAACATAACATGATTTATGACCATCTGTCAAAATTGTCACCAATAAATTCTTCTTTGTTATGACTTCAAAACACAAAATTCTTTCAAAGTTCAAAGGACAGCGACTCCCCGGTAGCAGCATTTCTAAAATTCTAACAATTTTTAAACATACCCAGGAAAATTTCTGATAAGACTATGAAAAATGGGGTCTTTTTTGGCAACGCTCTCTTTTACATTTTCTAGAAAGTGCCTGCAATGTTGTGCATTTAACAAAAAAAATTGTGATTTCCAATTAATTTAAATTTATAAAATTTTGGTAAATTAAACAAATTCTCATATTTTTCTGATTTCTAGAAATTGTTTCCATTAAAACCACACGTCAAAACAAAGGTTAGTTTCACATTTATTAATTGATGTCTAAGCGAATATTTATTTTTAAATCTCTTTCTTTATTGTACATCGCTTTCATATAATTGTCTTGTTCTGGCCCCTGGGATCCAAGCTCCAATTTGCCTGATTCAACCCTGGAAGTTGATAATTAATGTAAAAATGTTTTTCAGCTTCTGTATTAAATACTTGATATAGCTTCTCATTTGTTCCTTTTTAGAACCTATCCTCTAAATTCTTGTGATAAAAGCATTCACTTTATAAAGCAAAAAACAAAAAAGTTATTGTTCATATGTAAAACTTAGTAACTAAATATTGTTATCAAACTGTTATTCTAGTTCAACTTTTTTACATAAAAATTGATTTAAAATGATACCCATCGAATGTCTTTGTTATTATTTCATTTCATTAACGCTATGCGGTTATGACGGAGAAAAGTTCTATAGTCGTACTTACATGTTCTTAAATACAACTTTTAAAGCCGATCCTACATTTTTGTTGAGGTTAACAGGATGTTATAAAAAGACTAACCCTTTTTCAAATAACAACATTGTCTCAATTAACTTGGTGGACATAGTAATAAATTAGCCAATCCGACCGCCCGTCAGATGTGTTTATATTTCCTTTATTGCTTAATTGCTAAACACAAGTTAAAGCAGATGCATGTAGGATAACGCCTGAATTTATATACAGGTAGATATTTTATAATGGTGCGCGATGCGTACAAAAAAAAAAGATGGTTTAACTGTATTTAGGCTAAATATTGTTTACTGTTGTTTAAATGCCAAAGCATATCATAATTTAACTAATTAGTATGTTCTCATTATTCGATTTATAACGCAAAAGTATTACTAAGCTCCATTATTCAGTTAAAACAGTTAAAAAGCTGTTGTGCAAAATGAAATCACTTTAACTCTTCTTCAGATTTTTTTATATTCCTCAAGAAGTCATTTTTTTCAACTCGTTATTCAGCTTGTTTAAAACTGAAGAATGCTAAAAAAATTACCTGAAACAACAGTTTTTCAACGATATATTAAAATTTTTGAAACAAGCGTATTCAAATTAATTGGAACTTAAACTATTTATCAACAGATGTTAAATTAAAAAATGAGCAAAAGTAAACAACCCCGATATCTTGCATTAACTTCACTAATAATACATAGATTTTTGCGATCCTCTTTATCCCTCAAAAAGTCCGGGTCGGGCCAAAATAATCACAAAAACCTCGGATAGTATATATGTAGCTGTTACACTATCTCGTTAATTCTCTCATCCCCGAAAAAGCCAGAGATACACTTTTGCCCGGCAATCTCATAAATTCCGACTAGCAGACCCTTATTAATAAATTTCCAACGAATTTGTTGCACAACTCGAATACAAAACGGTGAATTTACTACAAGTGTGAAATGAAAAGAGTAATAGCAAACTTAGATAATTTAAAAATATGAAACGTTCTTTAAATAATAAAGTAAAAGTACTAAAAATAATAAATCATGACGACGAAAGCACAACGGAAATAAATTCGCCAAATTAAAAGAAATTGAATAGTAAAGGGTGCAGTAACCGCAAAATGATAACCTTCCCGAGTACAATAATACTCTTGATAATTGGAAAAGAAACCAATACTTTGTTTCTAATATCTGGTTTCTGTTATACTTATAGCGATAAACTTCTTTTATGTTTACAATCCTATTCGAAAATAGCTGGTAAGTTTTAATACAATTAAAACCAAATCAAATCACAATTACGGCAGCGGGTAAAAGGCTCGGGTTGAAACTTGAATCATGCTGAGAATAGGGGGTGATATTTAATTATAACATAGTGGTTTTCACATATTATGTTCCAATATAGGAATATTGGATCTAATTCAAATTGATTTATGTATTGACCACATCACAGAAAGGAAAGATTAGTCGTTTTCACTTATGTGTACGGATTCATAAATCGGTCAAAACTTGCACAAAATTTAACAAGAATTAAGACACTTTATCGCAAGAGTAATTTTCGAGTCAGTTGTAGTTTAGCACAACTGATCTCTCGATTGTCTAGATTTTTAAACTGAACTTTTCATTTTTGGTTCTCACAGAGTTTTTATGACTTTCGGTTTATTAAAGAATTTGGCTTTTATAAGCTAACCATATACCTCAGTTCGGAGAATTTATTGGGTAACAATTCTCAAATACAACTTACTTTATGAAGGCAAAAATCCGATCAAAAAACCCCTCAGCTGTAATTCAGACTCTACGAACTATGTCCTTATTTCAAATTGCAATCATAAACTCATCTGTAGATGTTATTTAAAGCGCCAACTAATATTTTTAATATTACGCCTTTAAAAATGAAACTTAATATCTGTTACTCAATTCTGAAACCCTTTGTACATTTATTGAAACATTCCTAGAAAAATAAAAATCAATAGCTTTCTAAATTTGATTGTGCTTTACAGAGGCGGCTCTGTTACACTACTATGAAGAATATTACGGGGTAACAATCGCGGACAAGAAGGTCTTTATAGAGGAAAACCCCAAACAACCTCTGACTTCGTATCCAGTCTTCTCATGCCGCCCAATATTTCTACATAAATTACAATAAAAAAACAATAGTTTGCCTGAGGTTTGAGGAGCCAGTTTGTACGTTCCAGTACAATTTCAACATATGTTTTTGCTTCAAAATACTCTACATATTTTCCGAAACGATATATTGTATTTGAAAAGGGTTTCTATTTTGGAACGTTTTTTGAAGTATAGAATCGTACATATGAAAATAAATAAAGTTCTTTATTGAGACATTCTAAATTTCTTAGAAAATAATAATAAATATAATATAATAAATAATAATAATAATAATAATAATAATAATAATAATAATAATGATCGTCCTTATCAAGTATTATTGAAAAAAAAGTACAAAAATAAATAAGCAAGTTTTTTAGCCAAAGGCTATTCTACCTTCTAACCTCATTTAAAGAATAAGAGACAGCTTTTTAGAAAATATATAAACCATGTAAAATACAAATAGCATGTATAAATAAAAAAACAACATTTGAAAAGCAAATAAAAAGAACCTTGTAACTACATTAAATATTCAACAATAAGATGATCAGTTAAAAAAATCTTTTTTATAGGCTTCATAAGAATTACCTCATGTCAAAGAATGTTAATCATATCATTGTAAATAAATTGTTTCATTTTTTTTTTAAATTTACTCTAAATTGTTGCTGTTTAATGCTGCCACAATCGTTCTTAATAATGCAGAATGCAAAACGGATCAGCATTAAGCG
Source organism: Hermaeophaga mercurialis (assembly GCA_951812935.1). Taxonomy (NCBI): domain Eukaryota; kingdom Metazoa; phylum Arthropoda; class Insecta; order Coleoptera; family Chrysomelidae; genus Hermaeophaga; species Hermaeophaga mercurialis. The sequence goes on along the minus strand of OX638361.1, from coordinate 9,098,887 downwards.
TTTCATTAATTAATCAAGTTACTGAGGTGTTATTCGAGGTTTCATGATTGCTTGACATAATCCGTGGGCTTCAAAACAGATACTGATGTTATTGTTAGTTAAGTTAACATTAACATCATCAGCAATAAAATGTTTTCAAATCTATAAATTTTGGTGGTATGAGCTTTTATTGTAACACATAATACTTTAGTTTTGAATACTAACCAGATATAATCTGATTATAATGATATTAATTTTAATAAAAACTACTCCGCCACCTCAAGTATTGCTTTCGCTATAAAAACAAAATAGAGAAACGTTTAAAAAAATTTCTTGTAATAATATGAAATAATTTGAGGGTTATACAAAAGATAAATCACACATAAATGTTGTTCTAAGTCGATTTATTATTTTTGGGTTCACTTTCACACTTTTTACTACAATTAACAATGATAATAATTCGTTTGTTGCTATTTTGATTATTATTACTATCATTAATTAAGATTGGAGTTTTCTTGGTTTGAAGATAAAGAGAGATTAAGGCCTGACAGTGCCTACCCCTGCGATTAAATTTGTTAGTTATTTAAAGATGTAAGTTACCCTAATATTTTGTAAGAGTCGTTTTTATGGATAAGTTGTTTTTTCCTCTGCCTCTTTAATAATTTTTTTTTTCATATATTGAAGAAAATTATCCGATACGTAACAATAGTATTTACTAAAAATATATGCTATTATAAAACTTAGCAACATTTCTAAAAACCGTTTTTTGAAAATTACATTAACCCATTTTTGTCATCGCCTTTCGAAAACTACAGAAATGTAAATTTCCCAGGCAATTTCCGTGAATTAACATGACAAAATTTGATAATATCGTGGGTATATTTTGACATGAGCATGATTTCGTTCGCAGCACGTAAACTAACTATAATCAACATGATTTTAGCTAGAAAATTATGGGGGGCCGAAACCATTTAGGGAGATGTGCTAGCGGCGAATTATGATTACATAATATTGTGTGAATTAATGAGACCTCGAACAGACAACGGTAAATGTTTAGAACCCTTTTGACAGAGGTTTTACAAAATAAACATTCTGTGTCTTGTACGTGAATGGCGCCTTGATATACCTACTTATACAAGTTAACAAAACATATATTCATTTAATTAATATCAAACAGGAAAAACATCAAATATACAGAGTGTATCCAAACATTTTCGTAATTGGAAGTGTAGATAATAGAAATACGAGGGCTGTTGCTTTAATCTCGGTATATTACACCGTAGTTATTTGATGTTTGACACATTTGTAGACTTTGACATTTGTTATGATAAGCAAAAATGGCAGAAGTTGAATATAGTGAGCCGTTCGTGTACAGTTTAATATTAAAATAACGAATCGAAGAGAAACTATGGATTTAAATCGCGAGCTTTTTGAGCAGTCTTAATGACAAATTTCATTAAAGTTGACCAACAAACTCAAAAACGGCAGAAACCATTAATGCTGTAAAATAAATGATAATGGTAGATCCTCATGTGACTGTAGGGAAATTAGTTTTGTTTAAGCATTGATACGTAACAGATTAATCAAATTTTGTCTGATCACTTTAGCAGAAGGTGAAGAAACAGGCTCGAAGCAAATGGTGCAAGTAACAAAAAACTAATTCAACTCAGTCACGTAAAATTTGATATACGACATCGTTAGTAGCGATGAAAGTTGATAAATTCTTACAAACCGGAAAGAAAACAACAATCTATTGGTTGGGTGTTTCAAAATAAGGCAAAGCCAACAAAATAAAATCGCATTACAGTGAATACTAGATGGTACACGACTATTTGTTTACCAGAAGTTGTCTCTGAAATGAGAAAACTTAATAGAAGACCTCGCATCTTTCTGCACCAGGAAAATGCAAGTCTTCACAAAGCGCAATGAATTGGTTACTTAACCACACTAAAGGTGGAATTATTGACCCGCCCTACATTTGAATCGCCAACTAATATTATGCCTTTAAAAATTAAACTTAAGTTTACTTCATTCCGAAATCATGTGTATATTTCCCCGAACCCTTGTAATTAAGATATTGCGGGCAGTATGTTCTTTAAATATTGAATTTATAAATTTGGAAATAACTTTTAAGTATATTTAATCAAAAATTACTAGTTATCACGGGTAAGATTCAAACCACACATTTGTACTCACGTAGATGTTATTATACATGTAGATTTATACATCAACGTATTTCCTTAAGACTCTTCATTAACTTCAAAGATGTTGAATTTTATACAAAATATTATTTCAAACTTTCAGTTCGTTTTCAACCTCGGAATATTTTAATAATATTCCTCCATTGAAAAGCGTCGTTATGCCTTCCAAATGAACCTCATTCTGCAATATTTTCTCCAAGCCCCACATTTTGCAAAATATCCAGAGACAAAATCTTATCTGTGTAAGGAAAACGTTCTCCAAGCATGAAATTAAACAAAAACAGCATCGCAGATGAATTAATACGTTTGCAAATATACTAGTCGGGTTTAGTTCTCCAGTATTTTGCATTAAGTGGTCTCTATTGTGTATAATCTAGGCGATAATTGAAATGCCTTTGAATTCAAATCAGTTTATATATTTTGAGAAATATCTATATCAGAACTGAGTAAGAACCGTGGGTGTGATATTTATTTTATAACTCGTTTTGATTTCGGTTCTATTAAGGAATATTGAGTGCCTTTAAAGCAAATATGATCCTACAAACTGATATTTTCATTAACTGTTACATTTTATAGAGAATGTAATCTATAATTATGAAAAAATGAAATTGAATCGTTTATCACTCGGAGAGCAATCGGCTATAAAATATCTTTAGTGGGTATATAAAATATTTTTAATTGTTTCATTTAATAATGTAATTGTTCAATTGTCATAATAATTTATGCTTCATTAATTTTTTTGTAAGCCGATTAAATCTGACTTTATTATATGGATTTTTTTTTAAATGGATGTTAATTTTATCCATAAAAATATCTGAAAATTAAAATGTTAAATACATTTAAAAGTTTAATATTCCCTGTTTAGAGTGACTGAAAACATTATTTTTGAAAAGCTTAACATGAAAAATTATTTAATAACAGAAACTAGGTATTAGGTTACTTTAATTATATAGGGTGTTGCATAGGGAATACTTTAACAGTGAATTAGATACACCGGCATGATTTAAATTACTAAAATGTATCTTCATTATTTCTTTGGAAACGAATCGCCCAGTATATATTTTTGGTAAAAATTTCATATATGTCTATATTTCACTTCCACTGCCTAAATAACTAACTTATTGGTCAAAACAAAAATCTACGTAGATTAACAAAATATCATTTGTTCTGTCCTCAAAATAACATGTACATATACATATCAGAATTTTAAAAATGTATAGATCATTGTACGTAAAAGTTTTCCAGTTCTTTCTGTTCTTGCAAGAAATTTTAACTATCGGAAAAAATTACAGTTTTCCTTAATTTTCTTTGATAAGGCGGAACATTTCCAAGAAAGGGTCTATTGAAGGATTTCTTAGCACGGAAGAGTAGTAAAAAATATACAGCAAGTTTAATTTAATTCAGTTTCAACAATTAAAAAAAAGAATTTGCACAAATTAACAAATTCTTCACTAATTGATCAATTACAACTTTTAAGTTAACGCTTGCCGTATCAGATGCAGAAAATGTTTGTATTGCTTACAAGTCATTAATAAATTTAAGATAAAATGTAGCGAAATATCACAAGATAAAATTTTTAGCGAGGATTTTGTTTGTTGAAAGTTTTATAAAGAATGTGTCGATGTTCAGAATAAATTTGTACGTGAAGTTCTAATAACCGCTGTGATTTTTGACCGCAAGAAAATCTGGAAAATCATTATAACTTTATAATAAATAGATACATCTTAAAATGTAAGGAAGCAGGTAGTATCGTTTTAAGAAAAAGATAATTTAATGAAGAACTGAGATAGACGTACGTTTGTTTTATTTTTAGGTGTAAAGTATAAGTTTTCGTCAAAAACTTTACATTGCTGTCAATAATTTTCATAAATTTTATGGAATGATAAAAAATGTTATGTTTAAAATTAATTTAAATTTTGACTAGACTCATTTCCTTCATACTTTTGCATATTGCTTCTCCTTCTCCTTCACCTTCTCTTTTTTATTTTGTTGTTTTTCTAAATTTCCTATAACCATTAAAATCTATTAATTTTTATGGATCTGTTATATACGGTTTATTGAACAATTCATGTACTTATTTTTCATATTGCAGATATATTTTCCTCCCAATATCCTATGCTTTTACATTTACAGTAATGGATATTTTTTTAACTAACCCCGTTACGAAATGTCAAAATTTTAAATACATTTTGACGTTTCGAAATTTCACATTTTTCATAACTGTATGTTACATTACATTCCTAGTTATATAATGAATTTTTACATAACTTTATATATAATGTGTCCAGGAATTGGGTATTATGGAGGAGTATTATGATTATTCTATTTCAAAGGGCATATATATCTATATCAGAATCATACAGTTTCCATTTAATTGGCAATAAAAAAATTCTCCACTGTCAAATATTATTTATATTGTAGTACCTGTCCGTAGCAACGCCCGAGTAAACTGATTAAGTTCAATTTATTCGTACGATTGCGAGCGTTATTACATTTTTAACCCCACAACTCTCTATTTTAAAGCGGGATAAGACAAAATTTTGTAATTAACACGTTATGAAAACTTTAATTTTATTTGACTCATGTTTTGCCAACCATCACATTCGACAAATAAAATTAGCCTTTTGACAACTGTAATAAAAAAATAAAAAAACCTAATATAAACTGATTATTATTAAGGCTTTCATGGCGATAACTCAGAAGGAGCCCATATTTCGAGGAGCGCTGTTATAATGATAAAATAAAGAAAAATCGCCATTAAATTTATATATTCGTAAAAACAGCACTCACATCCACATCTAGTCTAATTCTCATTAATTAACAGGAAAACGGTCTCTATTATAATCTAAGCGACAATTAAAACGATTGCGCACCAAGTTCGAATTGTTCGAATCGATTACCTACGTTTAACTTCATCGAGGCGTAATGAAGCACCTAAATCCCGGACCGGATTAAGTCACTTGTCGGCCTAGTTTGTGTCTCCGAATTCGGCGGAATATCCAATTATCGACGAATTAAGTTTTTGCGTGGAGTTACTTCAGTTGGCACGGTCGGTAGGATCGAAATCGCAATCTGGAAGTAATTAAAAGCAAAAAGAAGTGCAAAACATTCGATACGTATCTAGCACTAGACAGCGGCCGATTTAATTTCCAATCATTCAGTTGGATAGGTGTAATTAGAATTTTAACATTAACTTTAAATCTATCGGTTTTAGATCTGACTTTTTTCTAAATTAGATGTCATATGCTTTTTGCTCTTTTTAGAGTAATTACTTCTTTGTTTATTTTAACGACCTATTTTGTTGGTTTTTCACCCGGTTGCCCTAACTTTAATGAAGATATTGTAGAAATAGTTTGCGGTAATTGCTTTTTATATTCTTTTATTGTTTCCTTAATTTATTTCATTATAACCATAAAAAATATACAAATAGACTGACAAATTTTTTACTTTTATTTTTCCTGTACTTTGTTTAAAGAAATAGCTTCGGGTCGAAATGTTTCTGTGCGTATAAAATATAAACTGGCTAAAATTTTAAACGTTAAGAAGGTAATTACTAAAAGCTCTTTGTAATATTCAGATAAAGTTTTATGTCCGGCTTCTCCCGTGTTGTAAACTTCGCAGGATGTACCTAAGCTAATGCATTTTCCGGGGAAATCTTTTATCTTGTTTCACGGGCAAGCAGCTCGCTTTCTAATTTAGGTTATTCCAAAAGGAAAGTAAAATTGCACTCAATTAGTCAAATCACTAATCGTTCTAAGTTACACCATACACGAGAAATAATATAACTTGTTTTTATTTGGCTCAAACAATTTTTGTTTCAGACGAAAAAAATATTATTTTTCTTACGACCCTATATTTATTTGGTTGAATTTTCATGTTACTTGATAAGTTATTTAAAAATCCCCAATATTTTTTGTTTTCTGTGAACTTTATGAATTTATGAAGTACATTTTTAAAGCAAATATATAAAGTTGTTTCTAAATTATTATTTATTTAAATCAAATGGATTTTTAAGAGAAACGTATAATCCAAATAAATAAGCGTTATTTGAACCTATTCAAACTGTAAAATTTGATTTAAATAAATTTTATTATATAAACAAATTCACTAAAATATTGAAGTGAAGAATATTATTTATTTCAGTTAAGAAATTAAAGATATAACTAACAAAAATTTTAACAAATATGTTAGATTGTTTCTAAATGATTATTAATTTAAATCGAATGAATGAATGAATATATTTGAAAGAAGTAATATTTACATTTAAGCGATATTTATATAAATAAAATAAAATTGAAATAAATAATCTTGTTCCTTAAACCTAATCAAATTACAAATATATTTGGTTCAAATAAATATTTTTCATATCCTTGGAATAAGTTCGTTGAAGTAAAGTCAATAATGTTATAATAAAGGACTTTACATAAAAAATAGTTTAAAAATAATTTTGCTTCTATTGTAAATACACTATCAGAAACTGATGTTTTCTTTAAGTTGTTATAAAATATAAAATTAAATTTAGCAGAGATCTCATGAAAATTAGGTCTATTCAAAATTCAAATGAATATTATACAGGAAAATATCATTCCACAAAATTTTAATGTATTTCACTAGTCGTAATGATACAGTTTAATAAATGTCTTGAGTCTCTGGGCTAAGTTCCGAACAAAAACTTTCCATTTCACAGCTAAAAATAAAACACTCAATTATCTATCTCACTTTTCTACCAATCTATCCTTTTGTTATACCTCACACCTGCAAATCACATTTCTAAGACATATTAACTCACAATCGCTCCTAACAACACATAGAGTGCAAAAATTACCTAGGTATTCATTCTCTCATCAACTTTTAACCGACAAACATCCATTTCACACATTATAATATACACATTAGTGATTAGTAATCTTGGATTTTAATTTGTACTTCCATTGCTAAGAGAATAGTAAACCAGCCGTTTGAAATAGCATACTTTAATAAAGAAAATTTGGAAAACCCTAATTTTTCCTCATCATTGTAGTGCAGTTTTATTGCTACCAACAATTCCTGCCGTTAGCCAGTCAACGACGAAAAGGTTTGGTGAGATAAGAGCGAGTTACATTGTAAACGACCAGGTGAAATTTCTTGTAAAAAGTTAATAAATGATGTATGCACTCAGATATTTCTGGTTAAATTTATCTTATAAGAATATTTTGAACATGCTACCGTTTAAATTTTACCCGCGTTCTAAATCGTGCCAGCAGAGATTATATATATCTCAAGAAGCTCTTTCCTGCTTTACTGTCGTCTCGTTTACTACAATAGAATTAGAGATTTTCCTGTAATCGGATTAATGCGAAATTAGACCGTGTTTAAAATGAATAGTCGTTTTAAAAAAAAATATCTTTAAAGGCAGTTGAAGATTGCAGCTTAAAAGGCAGATAACAATTATAAGAGCTTAAATATGATGGTTGCTGATGATTCACTTCAATGACCGTTACATTTTTCTGATCAGTATCGCGTGTAACATTCGTTCTGTAACATTATTTATAATAAAACTAGCTGAAATTAAGCAAAAACTCGTACCTGCAGCAAGTAAACACATATTTATAGTTAATTAGCATAAGAGCTCATTAAGAACAAAACACATTGTGTGTTTAGGTAATGCTCAATAAAACATAATACTAACGGTGCTCAAACAATATTAATTTTAATGCAATATCATGAAAACATGAAGCGTTACATATAAAGCTTAAGTAAAAATAATATACAGGGTAGCTTAACCCCGTTTGCTACGGCCCAAAAACCGCTTGACCCACCTCAGTGGGATCGTCTACTATTTATATTAAATATTATTTTGGTGTTCTTGAATAATAATTTTGCTTTGTTTATGCAGAAGATTAATTAAGCGAATTCGCGAGAATGTCAGACAATCTTTACTACACAAAATAATTCTCAATTACGAATTATTGAACGGATTAATTTGGAAAATATACCGGGTGTCCACGGATATAATGCACATTTATGGACGAGATGTAAAATTGTATGCTGAATAAAAATGTCTTATATGTTTTTTTCAGTCAGCTTTTCTCAAAAAAAATAAATATTGGCATTTTAAATCTAACCAAATATTATCTACCGAAAAAAAACTAAAGACGGCAACACCGATAACTTAATCAAGTATAAACAATGATTTTTTATACATTCTAAAAATAAGTTTTTATTTTAGTACACCTGGATATTTAGAATGGTCGATTACAGGGGATGTAGAAGAAGGAAAAGTATATTCTCGGCAATTATTAAACGATCCGAACGGTTTCTACCACTACATTTTTTAGATAATACACAACACGTTTTCAACAATCTTTTTTTGTGACACTAATACAAAACATCGCAGATCAGATTAATTAACATTTTGTGATATTCTTGAATTGAATAAAATGCAAGTTTTCATTGAATTATTGAAACTACTTTACCAAACGATAAACTTAAAACGATTAAACGATCTGAATCTTCTAACTCAATTTTATGATTTATCGGGTAGTTATTCCTTGGTTACATGACACATATTTTTATTAAAAGTGTGAGGTGTTGCCACATATAAATTTTCGAGTAAATGTTCAAAGTGAATTTTTGTGTAAAATAACGATGTTCTAAGTACTATTTATAAATATGCATTAGTTTCGGGGACACCCTGTATATACTGCCTTTTTGTAAGTGACAATATTAGATAGATGTTGCGCTAATAAGAAGAATACGTGGGCCAATTTAAAACCATAGAAAATACATATCTTTCCAAAAAATATACACAAAATTAACAAAGTAATTCTGCAAATTATTCACGGTCATAATAAATATATTAAATTCTCTCCATAATCAATTTGAAAATGACATACCTTTAGAATTGTTTGTTTTTAAGCTAGTAATTGGAGTTAAATTTGGAATATTTATTTTTCTCTTGATATATTCATCTTGCACGTGGCTGGAAGTTTGGAAGTTACTCAAGTTTTCAAGTAAATAACATTAATGGAAAAACTAAGTTTCGAATAAGGAAACTAAATGGGAGCATTGCTTCGGCTCATCTTAGTAAAATATTTGCAAAATATTACACCGCAGTGTGCCAAACTTTTTTAACTTTTGAACTAATATTTCGTTTACTTATCCCCTGTGGTTCTAAATGAAATAAACTTTAACCGATGGACTACATTATTAAATAAGTATATTTACATATATCACAAAGTTTTTTTATTTATTACAGGTAAGCAACATTGCGCTACAGAATTTTTTGCCGTTACAAGTAAGTAGATAGAATTTAAACTACGACAATGTATATTTTTATGTCTATTTATAATAGTACTTAAAATATTTTTGTTTTTTTTAAAAGCTATTAAAATTTACATAAATTCGAAATAAAACAGTCACTAAAATTATGTCTAACCAACCACCGATTGTATAACCGATAATGGTTCTGGTTTAGGTCTTTTTAATATGGTGTGTTGCATGTTCAAATTCATTAAAAGTGCTCAGGTTGCGTTTTACTAAAAAATATATAATTCTAAAGCAGATTTTCAGCCACAGACTCATAAATTATTTCTAATTTGATAAAATGAAAACAGAAAATAAAGAACTTAATGCAAATCAGAAAATAAAAAGAAAGATGAATTGGGTTCTTCTAAATATGTATTAATTAATAACAAGCGGAAATAATTAATTGTCAAAAAATATGGAATACTACATACTGTCTGCTGAAATGAAAGTTTATTAGTAATGCTAACGGGGTGGACAAAATAAATTTAATCAATTGCTTGTGTAATGCGACGTGTGTGGATGCTAATTATCATGTATGTACGCCACCACATCTGATATTGTAAAGTTTGCTGAGCGAAGCAAAAACTGGGTTTTTACAATAGGTTCGTTAATGTAACTTGTAGAATGTATTACAGGTAATATATAGGTTTACTTGTAGGTCATTCAATCACAATGAAACTAACTAAAAAATACTGGCAAATCAAAACTTAAAAAATTTATCAAGACTGAAGACTCTTTATCACGAGAGAAGAAACAAAGAAAATGATAAAAGCAGAAGGAGAACAAAAATCGAAAAAATTATTCGAAATACGAAAAACAACAAAAGCCTATGAGCAAACATCTAAAATGCGAAATAACTACAAATTGAATTATTTTAAAGCTAAAGGACTTTTGGTTCTCCGGGTTCAATTTTTTGCCGAAGGATTCTAAAAGCGAGTGAATTCACCAAAATTTAAAATCAATATCGTGCCAGTTTTGATAATTGATAAATGTTTATTTACCAATGCGATTTCAATTAAATAGAGTGAGCTTTAATTAACAAAAACCTTTTTGGAACTTAATTACGTTTAAATTTGAGTAATAGATAGAATTGTAAACAATATACTAGCGACCAAACCTGAAAAATAACTTATTAAATTGTTCCACGCAATAAAACAAGAAAAATATACGTAGATTTCAAGACACAAATGAGCTTACTTAAATTTTATGATATGCTCATATATATGCCAGAAAATGCATAAGACTTCATCCGGAACTTATAGATAATAAGAGCCTTTAAAAAACGGACATAGTGTAACAAATTGTTCGAATTTACCCCCTTCTACAAGGAAAATAAGATGAAAATAAAACCAACCGAGCAACTAAAATCGAACAAAAACCAACAAGATACAGTGGATCCATATTTTAGTTAATAACGTTTTTGTTTAATGAAATGTGCAAAATCTCTTTAACTGTCACCAAAAAAAAAAAGTCGTTCTAATTTATCAGAAACATTAGAACGGTAAGGTTTTGTCCTTAAAGCTCGTAAAAATTTACTTTAGTTTAAAGCGCAAGTTATTAAGTCAAAGATTTTAAATCATTTATGGATATAACATACACATACACATCGACTAGAACACTGCACAAGCCCGGTTCTAATAGAAAGGATTTTCAATTTTGTTGCCGCGCCTGCGAATGGATGGGGAAACGTATAGTATAAAATAATATGTTCGCGGTGGGGTAAATTCATGGAGAAAAGGCGCACTGCAAATTACTTGAAGAGAGAGAAAGTTTTCAAAAACGTATCCAAAAAAAAATTACGTAATCTAGAAACATTATTTTTGGTTAAATATTTCCTCGGTCAACCTAATAACATTTGACCTATTTTTGGTTTTAATTAATTTTTTTCTGAAAGAATCACCAATATTTCAAAAATTAACGCAATTAGGTATAGGGAATGATTAAGAAATAATAAAGAACCATAAAATAACATTTCATTACAATATTAAAATGTAGTGTGTGATTTAAGAAAACCCGACTAGACCCGCAAGCAAAAATTAAATATTCCGCTAAGTTAATAATTTTTAACAATACTAGACTCTATTAGAAATCGTTTGAATTTAAATAGATTTTTGATGTCAAATTTGTAAAATGCTACAAAGTGTTAATGTTGCTAGGAATTAATAATAAAGTGCTGATATCTTTTAAACTACCTGTTATGATATTGTAAAGTTCTATATTGCAGAAACAAGAGAATAGGGGAGAATCCAAAAATGTGAAAATATAGAGGGTAATCCATTAAAAAAAGATAAGTTTGGTTCACCCTGTCAATATGGGCGGCTCTGTATATTTGAAAATATTTTCAAAATATGGTCCTACCTATAACTCAACTTTTATTTATGTAATTTTTGGTCGTATCTCTTAAGACAAATAAGTATTTGGACTAATGTCGCACAGACTATATAATTACTTTACGAAAATGCCTAGAATTCCATATAAGAAAAACAAACTTATTCGATAGATTACCAGCCGTCCCAGTCGCATAGTTTCTAAAAAGACTAAATCTAAAAGACACCAACCAGCACAACAATTTGTCAGGAAAGTTTCTTGATGCAGACAACCAGTCTCTCATTCAATTAAAAGTTGAAAAATGACCGTTACAATGCCTAATGACAATCACGAGTAAATCCTCGAACGTTTTCGCGTTGCCGTTGTAATCGTCGACGCCATGTCTCGTAGACGCGGATGCCCAATAAACTCTATAATTAATAGAGAATCATTTATTAAGTGAAGAGCAAGTTACTCTAATAAATAACTGGTAGAAAATCAACGCTTTTCTAAGAGGCACAAATAAAATTATATACCCAGTAAGAGTCAGAAAAATATTTATCACCAAGGGAATAAAACACTTCATTTTTGCATTTTTTCATGAATATTTTGCTTACACGTAGATTGTTCAATGAGCGTTTAAAAAATCTAAGAAATAGTACTCTTTGTATCGAACATGGTTTACTTTTAGTAATTCTCGTTTGTCATTAAACAGCTGTTAGAGGATCAGTTCTGTCCATCACAAGGTTTCATTTTTATTGTCGATTGAAGTAAAAAATTTTTGTTTATTTAGAAAATGAAAGAAGTGAGTTTCGAGCGATGATTAAACACTTTTTTTCAAAAGGCTTAACACCGAAAGGAATCAAAGCTGAGTTATTTGAACTGCATGGCACAACATATCCTATGTTTGCAACTGTTTACGATTGGGTAAATGAGTTTAAACTGGGTCGTACATTCAAAAAAGGACCACCATTAAGAAAGTCCAATGGAAGTGCCAACCCCCGAAATGATTAACAATGTGCGCGAAATAGTTGAGGCCACAGATATATTAGAAAGTATGGTGTTTTCAATTTTGAACGGAAAATTGAGTGTGGGAAAATTGTACGCACGATGGGTGCCGCATTTGTACAAGACATGGATATACTACTACTTTCCAAAGACAAAGGAACAGTCAAACCAGTGGATTTTTTGAAAGCGAACTTGCTCCAAAGAAGAAGACGGAGAAATCAGTCGGCAAGGTGATGGCTACGGTTTTTTTAGTTGAAAAAAGAACAAACAATAATTGGAGCATGTTATGCGTCGTTATTGCACCAGTAGAGCGAAACATCAAGAAAAAAGTCCTGTTTCGATGGATAAAAGTGTGGCATTAAGGTTTGAATTTATTTCTAAACTTGGAAAAACCAGAACTTAATTGGAACGATGTGCAAAAATCATTTGATTATATTTCTAAATCAAGTGTGGACATCAGAAAAATCAAAATTAAGTGTTGAAACTTTGAAAGCCATTTTATGTGTCAAATATAATTTGACAAATTCTTGTGAAGATTTTTACAATATTTTAAAAAATGACAACAATCTACTGAAACAAATTCACTCAAATAAAAAATATGTCAAGGAATAAAATATTATACATTTTTTTATATTTATAAATTGTACTTATGTTAAAAATAAAAAAATATTACGATATTATTTTTATTCTGTATGAAAATTTGTGTTGATACCCCCCTCCTTCAGAGTTGTCCCGCTTTGTCCATCTAAAAATCTGGTCACCTTATTTTAATACCATGTACTTTTTTTATTCATCAAAATATGTTTTCTATGTGGTAAAAGCAATGTTTTAGACTCTATAAAAATCCGATGCCATTTAATTTATTTAGTATACGAATAAATATAGGTATAAAGAGTATTAAAATAATATTATAATGACCCATAGTGCATTCTAATGTTTGAACCGTATTATGGGTAGTCCAAAATTTAGAGCCAAGTAATGTATGTAATAAAACCCATATCAAATTGAAAATAAAGATTTCCATATAATGGCACTAAATTTAATGTCATTATTAATACATTTTCATAGATATAGCGAGTAATTTCATTAACGTTGTGAGCAACTTTATTTTATATTATATTCTTCTATAATATGGTAAGATTTACTTTTAAATACTTCTTTAAATTGTTGTTTGTTCTTATAAACTTTGTCAAAATTGTAATGAAATAAATTTATTATTTTTAACTTTTATAATACTTTAATTATGGTTGATTTTGACATTTTACATCGTTTTTTACCTCATAAAAAAATTGTGACCATTTCTATCAACAACCTAATTCTCAAAACAAATTAATGTACTAGTTTATCCAAATAAAACAGACATACTTGTTAACCAAAAATATTAGAATATGTATCCATCGATCGATCCATTTTCTAAAGAGAACGTTTTTTGAAATGATATCCAATTGTCTTTTTGAATTTTTTGACTATCATTAGGAATTTTACTCTTAATAAAAACCTCAAAATTACGCATTAAATATTCAAACTTTTGGTTTTCTGTACATCAGTGTCCCGATTTATTTCAAATTTTGGTGAATTCGCCGTGGCTCCTCCGGCAAAAATGTATTAATTTATGTACACAAAATATCAGTATGTTTTTAGTATTATTAACTTATTTGTTTAAGAAAATGTCACAGCAAAAATATTTCAGGATTATTTTAAAATTAATTTTGATAATTTTTCGACTTTTCCAGAATTGAATTTGTTTAGAACGTGTTAAAGGTGTAGTAATGAAAATTTATTTCACAATTTTAAAAATCTTCTAAAACCAAACTTCTGTAATATTACTAAAATTATGATTTGTGAAATAACTTAGAATTACATATGTAAATGTGTAAATTAATAAACATGAATCAGATTCATAACCAAAACTTTGTACATACATTAACTAAAAACAATATTGCGATACCGAGTACTCACAACTGAATTCTCAACGTGAAATTACTTCGTCAAGCTTCTCAAGATTCAAGAACTTCTATCCAATTTGCATCTTCAATTTACTCAGTGGAGTGAATGTGAATTTCTAAATTTTATTTTCAGGCAGTTCTTCTGTTTCATCTGCTACAGTTAAGTTTAAACTGCGATATAACTCTCCCACATTTAATTAAAAGAAATTTAAAATGTTTACAAAGATACAAGTGTCCCAATTTCAGCAATTCATTTAGCTTATTTTATATATCTTACAGTATGAATTTTTAAACTAACATTATAGGTATTAGTGTAGATATAAAATTAGAAAAATATTAAAAAAAGTTATGGAATATGTCTCCACAAAAATCAGAAATACTCAATTTAAATTATGAGGTATAGATTAAAGAAGAAAGTATAAAGTTTCATAATATGTAATTATTTAAGATGGAGGAATGTCTAAAATAAAATCCAGGGTATTTGAAAATGAAATTTTAATTTTTCAAGCTTTTCTTAAACAAGAGGGTTGGTTTATGGAACCAACAAACTCTTGTTAACAGTTGCATCAAATCTAATTTTGAAAAATTTGAATTTTCAAATTCGTTTGTTGTTAAACTAAATAAATTATATATTAATAGAGATAATTATTTTTGTAAAAACCTAATACAAGTTGATTTAATAACAAGAACCACTCCTGAGATTTCCTTTTTTATTTATTTTTTTGTTTTGTACTGATTTTTTTTATTTATTTAAAATTATGGCGCTCAATTTAAACATTTAATATATTTTAATATTAATTCTAACCGGAATTTTCATTTCAATTACAGATCTCAAATATCTCACAATATTTTACAATATATATTATAAAGAGATAAAAATGATAAGAAAATGTGACATATATTCTTATTATTAATCAACAATAAGGATTAAAGGTCCAAGTTATAAATAAAAATGTAATTATTAGTGAATTGTAACCAAAATTTCATAAATTTGAAATCTTTATCGAGAGACCGAATGTCTCAGAACAAACATTAAAATTTATTAAATTATAAGAAGTTCTAGCATAGCACAAAAATTTAATTAACAATTATGAAATAAATTCAGAATTCGAAGATTTAAATATGGTATCAAATGAGAGCATTTAAATTTAAACTGTATTTCCATTTTACAAAAATCATAGCTTTTAAATTTTAATATCTCAAAAATTAACACAGTTAGGTATAGATAATACTTAATTAGAACATAAATAGATTTTTTGATGCCATTATCATACAATGCTACAGGGTGTTATTCTTGCTAGGAAGTTAATAAAAAATGTACTTATACCTTTTAAACTACCTGGTATAACATTGAAAAACCCTATTGCAGAAACGAGAAATTCGAGGAAAATCCAAAAAATTAAAAATTACAGTGTGTTCCATTAAAAAACGGATAAGTTTGGCTCATCCTGTCAATATGGGTGGCCTAGCTATACCTCAACTCTTATCTAACTAAAATTTTTTCGTAATTGGACGTCCTCGCACTAATGTCGCACCCTGTATGTAAATTAATATATAAATATTTTAATTCAAATTTTATTTCCCAAAGACAAATCGCACTAAATATTATAATTTCATACAGTTACAATAACTTATATTCGTAGTTACTGAATTGTATTAAAAAATCCACTCTAGTTATCTGCTTTAATAAAAAATCTATTATTCTCCTTTTGTTCTGATATTATATAACTTTTTTACTAAACTAACCGTAAATCTGAAATTTGTATAGGTATTGATTTAGCATTAAATCGCATCTTTCTTTAATCGTGTTTCGCGATCCTCGATTAGAACCTGATCTCTTATGAACACCCGTGTTTTTATTACTTAAGCGAGCTATCGTTATCGAAATTTTCATCCAAACCAATCCTTGATTCCCTGAAAGTTAGCCATCATCCCGTTTGTGAAGTATCCATCTAAATTCCTATATTATCGTTTTATTTTCAGTTGAGATAAAAAGACCTCTGATAGAGAAGGTAATCCATAAAACGCAAATGTGGTATGTAGGATAAAACCAAAGAAATCTCTAAATCGTTACCACATACACTTTAATAACATTGATAACTAGTTTCAACATTAATAGTCATCATCAAGCCTAAAAAAGAAGCCATAAAATAACAAATAGATTTTGGGCCTTGAGCCCATTAAATAGACTTGTCTCTACCTTAGTACACGTCTCTTCCATTATTATTGGAAGTCAAATGTGGAGGAATATTGACTAGCTGACGTTTTATCCTTTTTTGTTATATTCCTTTGACCCTTATTACGTCCCATTTTTGATAGGGGTGATTTTCACACAGGTCTCTACCTTTAATATTGGTTGTGTGACTTGTGTAACCCACCTACCCTAACTGTATTTCCAACCCATTTTGGTGTTTTCTCTGGTTCAAGTTCACTAACCTCACTTTAGTTTCCTTTTATTGGTATTTGCTTCCTTTTCCCTATCATGATGATTTTAGATCTGAAACTCATAGGGTGGACTCACTTTGTTAATAAGATTTGCTTTTTTAATTTAAATATTAAATGACCATTTGTTAAGTTTGTTATTAGGAATTTGAAATTTGTGATAAGTCTTGTGATTGTGCTTTTATTTGTTATTTTGTGACCTCATGATGACTATTAATGTCGAAATTAGTTGTCAATGTTATTAAAGTGTATGTGGTAAAGATTTAGAGTTTTCTTTGGTTTTAAAATGACATCTAGCAAATGTAAAATAAAAATTAAGAACGCTAGAGTTACCGATATAAATTTAGGAAAGATGAAGAAACAAGTGACTTACATTATGTTAGAGCTACCCTGTATAATGCAAATTTTTTATTAAAGCTCTATAAGCGTCTGCCAATGATTCGGAGTATTCTTGAATCTGATAAATTGCTAACTGAAAACTCAAAGTAAAGAAACAAGCCCTGATAGCAACTTGTCTGGATGAATTTTAAATGAAGTCTTACTTGTATCTTGTACAGCAAAAAAAAAGTTGGACCGCTTTTTCCATTGATTGGTTCAGATAAATTCCGAAATATTATCTAAGTTGATTAATGTTTAAAGTTTGGGTAGAGTTCAAATAGCTCCTTTCTTTTTGCACGTTTATCTTCGGTGCTTTAGGTAACGATGCTAATTTATCTTAGTTATTTTTAGAGATCACTTAGTTTTCTTTTATGTGGAATTATAAATTTAAATTTCTACACGAAGATATAACGAATATCCCAATAGCTAAATAAAAAACTTTTTAAATATTGAGAGAGAAAAATTTTGAGCTAAAAAATCTAGAGAAGGTTCTCCATAAATCTAAAATGTGGTAAGAAAACTCTAAATCTTTACCATACAAACTTTAATAAACTTGACAACTAGTTTCCACTGTTACCAGTCATCATCAGGTCTACAAAAAATCATATAATAATAACAAATATAAGCAAAACATTATGAAACTTACCAAAAAATGTTTAAACACAGCAAAATTACAATTTCAATAAAAATTTTGTGGTTTACATCTGTCTCCTTTTTCCGATTTTTGATAGGTGACACATCCGACATTTTGTCTACCGAACTAGGTGAGGTCTCACAACTAGTGCAATTTTCTATCTTATTTAATTTTTATAATATTTTTATAATATTATTGTATGCCTTGGTATATTTCAGTTTTATGGCTTACTGCAACATAGGGCAGGTATCCTTTTCTTTTTTTTTATTCAGG
Organism: Hermaeophaga mercurialis; assembly: GCA_951812935.1. Classification (NCBI taxonomy): domain Eukaryota; kingdom Metazoa; phylum Arthropoda; class Insecta; order Coleoptera; family Chrysomelidae; genus Hermaeophaga; species Hermaeophaga mercurialis. The sequence continues at coordinate 9,080,432 of OX638361.1, read as the reverse complement.
CCAACTCGAGCTCGTATCAATAAATAAGTTGAAAGATTTCGGCATATATTGGTAATCCCAGGTTCAATATGTGAGACGCTTTCGATGGTGAAATAGGCCATTTTTATAAATGATGCCTTGACTGGAAATTTCATATTCCACTGTATTTGCTTTCCAGAGATATATTTTTGAATCTCGGGGACTTATTCCGAAAGGATAAAAGAGTGAATTCTTTGGAAAAGGATCAAATTCTTCAAAGGCAGATGATTATTACTATTTAAACGAAATTCGAAAAAAAATTAAATGGTTTTTATGATACTACTTGAAATAGAATTTATGGAATGCTACTAAATTCGTTAAAGGAAAAGTATAAATGATGATAATGACTCATAACAATACTGTTAGAAATATTTTAGTCGAATTTCACAATGTTTTTCGTATTCAAAGAAACAAAAGAAGGGAAATCTCAGGGAAATGTACATAGACCTTTTATTTACCTTAACTTTAACAACCTCTAGTTAATTTAACCCCCGCGTTACTTATCAAAATATTATTATTTTGAGATCGTAACCTATGATTAAAATATTTACTATTCGTTATAAAACACCCTGTATAACTTTATATATTGAAAAATGGATGTTGCAATTATACACCTGGATTAATATTATGAAAAAAGTTTGTATAAGTGAGTCTGAAGCCTCATCAGAAGTTTGTAATTATCTTTTAGCTCTCTTTTGGCGTAAAAAGAATCAAATAAAATGTTCATTAGTTTCGTCTATATTATTAAGTAATTTTACACAGGTAACTGAAATTTTAATTTTCATAAGTAATTTGCAATTTTTTGCTACTTTGAACAACTAAGAAAGTCATTAAGAAAAATGTTTATAAATTATGGTTTTAATTGAAAATAGAAAAAACGATTTTTTATTTATCTAGAATCTTGTAAACCTGGCCCTTTTTAAACAGGAATTTTCACCATCCCAAAAAACAATTTCAAGTAAATAATTAGTATATACATCGTTATTCCCCCAATAGGCATTGAAAACGTATAAATCAACATTTTTAGGTATATACTGCAGCTTTGTTTATGCTATTTGTTATGCTAACCGAAACTAATTATAGTATTTTTATTCTAAATTGCAAAACCTGGAAAAACTCATAAAAATCCAAGAAACAAAGAAGATCCATGTGCGTAGGTGCTTAAGTATTTACATACATTTGATATTCATGTAAATAGTAAAAGAAAGACCCTATACATAGTGTATAATTTATAGTCTAATTTTAGGTTCGAGATTATTTACTTTTCTAAGTTGAAAAAGTAGTACTTATATATATAATAAATATAATATAATATAATATAAATATAATTTAAATATAATTTAAATATAATTTAAATTGAAAGGAGATACGGTAAAGTTAAGTTTACATATTCAAGATTGGACGGAGTCCATTTTTATTTTTCACAGGCTAATTTTACGTATATTACGCCCTCCCGGGTATTGTCCATTATTTCAATTGGTTTGGCTTGTGGCAGTGAACTGAATTTTCATCGGAAACATACAAAATCAGTTGCACTTTTTGGAATGACCCAAGGGACTCTTGGGAATTTGACAGTCAACAGTAATCAAGCAAATAGCTTTTTCATTACTCATTACTATTTCAAAATATTTCAGGCAGCGGATATTTTATTTTTTATTAACTTTTGGTATCAGTTTTGAAACTCTATTTTTAATTTTTGAAATAACTAGAGAAATAATCGATCAATACAATGCAGTGTGTTATGTTATAACATGGGGAATATTTAGAAGAAGAAAAAGTGTAACGAGAAAAAAACAAAAGATCTATAAGTGGACTTGTTTGTGTGCAAGATATAATAATAATACAATAAAAATAATAATAATGATGTTTTGAGAATAAATTAATAACACTTGTTTTTATTCTGAATGTTCTTAGGGTATAATATAACTTAAAATCAAAAGAATAAATAAAATAACTAAATAGTTTCAAAATGCAAATTCGAAATGACAAGCTAAATTAACAAAAAGCAGGATAAAAACAGAAATGAAAGTAATATACAAAAATATTATAACAAATACATGACATAAATAAAAATAAGATTATTTTAGTAAGATGCAAAAAAATACTAAGTAAAAAAATTAATAAAAAGACAGAAATACGTACGTACATAACTAAAATGAGAACAATGTGCGAATATTTCGTATTTCGTGCCATTTAACAAAAAATATAGCGCTGTTAACATCATATATAGTTAGTGACCTAATCCAAATAATAAAGAGAAAACAAGTATAAAAACAAAAAGAGCACAATTTATACTAATTTGCACCGTTAATAAAATTATATTTGCTCAATTCGCAGATTAGAGTAATTACTTTACTCTTAAGCATAAGTAAGATTAACGGCGGATTGGCTGCAGATATATAAAATCTGCAATTACATATTTCGTATTGATACAAAATAATTTGCATCTAAGGCAAAAGTAGCGGCTCGATTCTGTTGATAAAAATAACGTTTTATTCCTGACTTCAAGATCACGCTGTTTGCTAAAAAAAAACTGTGTCGCAGCTTTTTATCAATAAAATTAACAGTCTGCTTTTATATTATCAAAATATATAATTGACCATTTTGTACCAACAGGTCTTACCTCTCGCGTCTGCATATACTCAAAAGTAAAGCGCCGTTTCTTATTTGCAGATTCGAATCACGACTATTGGTTAAAATACAGACTATTTGTATTTGTATTTGTATATGCAATGATAGATTTTGTACTTGCAGCCTTTCTATTCAAATCGCTGTCAATCTCAAGTGTAAAATGTTGCTTCTAAACAACAGAGTATAATCGCGACTTTTGCTGCAAGTGCAGACTATTTTGTTCCGTTGAAATATGTAATTGCAGTTTTTGTACTTTCGCAGGTGCAAAGTGTCTCTTCTAATCAGCAGAATCGAGTACAAATTGTGCCGTTTTTATTTAGTTGAAATCATGCTACCTTCATTAGAAGTTAGGAGCACAAGTTTTTTTGAAAGTGGCACGAGATACGAAATTTTCGTATTTGGTACAAGTTATTCTCACATAATTTACGTACGTTTTTATTTTTTTATTATTTTTTATTGTGTTCCTGCAAACTTCAGATGAAGTCAGTAATGTCACGCTTTTTTCAAAATGGCAAGAGGTACAAAATTTTTATTATCGGTACAAATTAGTATTCAATGAATACTAAATAACGTACAAAGTAGAAGGCACGTTTCAGTTTAGTCGATTTAATCGTGCCAGCTTCTTACAGTTTTGAAGTAATTATTGAAATACGCCAAAATATGAATACATAATAAGAATAAGAAAAACAAAGTTAAAAAGAAGCCAAACTTGGAAAGAGAATTATAATATAATAAAGACCTTACACAAAGAGAAAAAGATTACTTCTATCAACGAAAAAATTATTTGAAGTAAATGTATTATTTGAATATTTCGAACGAAATTATTTAACTAAATCACATATATTGTATTTTATGCTATTAATTTTTATTCTTTCAATCAACAGAGATATTTGTTTTATTTGAACAAAATACTTTTTAGATCAACTAAATGTCACAATTTAGATAATAGATAATTATTGTTTTATTTCATTTAAACAATTCTTAATTAAATTCAAATCATTTTTATCCTAATAAACGTAATAGTTGTAACAATTAAAATGGTTTATTACGCAGATAAATGATGTAGATTAATTTATCACTTTTTTCTTCACTTTCACACTTTTTACTATAATTAATATAATAATAATAACATTAATTTGTTTTTGATACAGAATAATAATTCAGTTTCAAATATGATTGTTATTAGATTATATTTCGTTAATAGTTCAAAAGATGTTTTTCGGTAATGAGTTGATGAGAGAATGAATGAATTTTTAGTTATAGCGTTTTAGAATATGATACAGGTGCCTGGGTTTAAGAAAAGGATATTATAATAGAAGAGTAGAAAAGTGATATAAATTTGAGATGTTGCCAAAACTATTAATAAATAAGAAGTACAAAGAAATTTTATGAACTGATAAATTTCCTGTTTAAAATTTATTTGAATTTTGAACAACGCACAAATTATTATACAGGTCTATCTAATTAGTATAGTCGGATGAAAAGAATTAAATGATTAGGGATCATAAAAAAGGTATAAAAAAGCAATAAATATATTTAAGAAATCTGAGCAACATCATTTCACGAAGTTATCTTTCAAAACCTTAGAACAATTTTATCAGATCTAAAAAAAATTTAAAATTTAATAGTACACTAAGCCCATTGTCCATATCCTCTATTGCCATTGGCAACATAGTACGTGTGCTATACGATAAAAAAGTCCTATAACATTTTTATACTTATAATTTTATACTAATTAAGGATCCTTTAGATAATGATATTTTATACCTCACGTAAGAAGAGAATGTATATTGTTTTCCAATATCCCATTATAATCTTATTAATAAGATTTGTTTAAATTTTCTAAATAACTCATGTAAATACTGCTATTAATGATTAAAGGATAGTTTAGTTTGAGGAGAATTTGAGTTAAATTGAGTTGCGTTTTTTCGGTATATTTTACCCTAAGAATTCTAATTCGACTGCAAATAAAATTAGTTGGGTAGTTTTATACGATTGAATGTCGAGAACTCTATAAATTTAAAGTAAACGATTGTAAATCAAGAAAACCGACCTCTCAATGCATTTAGCCGTCACTTACTTGAGTAATTGCTATGAATTAGTAAAATAAGATGGATTCGTTGCGACCAGTAAAAATAAAATGTTGATTGATGATTTGGGTTTAGAAAACAATTAAACTTTTTTATAGTTGTATACGTCTGACTTGAATTAAATATTAAACATGGAAGTTTTTCTAGCACTTATTTTTGACAAACTTTGAGTTTAGTTATAACTATTTATCTGATATTTTTTTAAAACTTTTTGAAGTCGAGCCTTTTTAAAACAAATTTGTTTTATTTGACACACCCTAAACTTAATTTTAATACAAATACTTATTTCAAATTATACCAGACAATCCTCTAGACTTTATTGCTCAAACGGGAATGTATAATTTCCAGCAATACTTTATATTTACTAAAAATTCTTAAAATTCGTTAAAACATGTTCAATAACTTTTATTATAATTATGTCTGTTTTCTGTAATATTTGCTATTAATTATCATTTAATTAGCATTATGTATAATCCAAAATTATATAAAATATGGCAAAAGTTAACATGATTGCTTTAAATTTGTTATATCTAAACTTATTGTTTATGTAAAAATCATTTTCAGCGATAATTTGTTAAATTTTTTTTTTTTTTTAATATGTCATTCTCATCCCTCTATATAAATTTTCGGATAATTTACTTTTGCGTTTTAGGAATTTGTATACAAGGTAGCATGTATATTAAAAAGTTGATTTTATTAAAATTCGGAAATCAAACGTTCATCATGATATGATTAATAATTCTTGCTATAATGTAAATATTTGAGATGGAGATTATTCATCAATTTTCTTATATAAGTAAGTTCATTTTAAAATTTACTTTCAGAAACTTCAAACCAAATGTATAATTTAACATTTCTAATTCTAAAGTCACTGTCGTATCCGAGACCATTGTTTAACTTTGGTTTCTGGGAAGAAATTTCACAAGACTTATGAAAACATATAATTTAATTTCAAAGAAACAATTTTATAACTTTTCAGAGCATATAATATTGTTCAGTGTTGACAAAGAGACATTTCAAAAATAGTTTCATGGTGAGCGTGGATAAAAACACGTTTTTCACGCTTAAGATAAAGAATTATTTTATTTTTAGAATATGTGTTATATGTATATGTATTATTTTCAAAAATACTTTAAAAGCATTGTATTATAAATTAAGTTTTCTGTAGTGACTTTCCATGGTAAAAAATAATTTTTATTGTTATCGTTCTTTTGTGTTGTGCTGTTTTGTTCCATTAATTAAGAAATAATTGCAGTTGAAATGATGGATTACTTTTCTCTTTCGTTGATCAACGGTTTGATCTGTAATATCAAATTAGAACTTCATCATTCTTTTTGAAATATCAATTTATATTTAATTTTTCACAAAATACAATTACAAGAAAATATACTTTTTTTAATCCTAATTTTTAATAAAAATATAATTTTTGTGTAATAATGGATTATTAGTATTAGTATTGGAGCATTGTATCGAAATGATTAAATTTTTGAATTAATTTATAGAGTGTTTATAATTTTAAGTTTCAATACAATGCAATATTTTCTTTAATTACTACGTTAACTTAAATGAAATAAATACCCTGTAGTTTATTGGTGTACGTACCGTAAAAAGTAATTTGTAGTAATAAATAATAAACTGAGTCGTTTTTGTGAATTTTATTGACAAAGACTAAAGAAAACACTTAATATACGAATATTTACACTATTTCCCAGTTTCACTATGAAAAAAAAATCAATTTTATTCACTTTACAAATTAACGGTATTTGTAGAGTTTTATCGTTTTTTCACTGGCGAATTGTTAAATTTATTGAGCTGAGAGAGTAAGAAATAATGACAAATTGAGCAATGTCATTAATTAATGACAAATTTTACCTACGTCGGGGGAGACAATTTAACTTGAGAGTCAGTGAAGGGCAACTGCGACTTTGCAAGCTGTAACGTCCATAAAGGGTGGTCTAATTTTTAATTGGTAAATTTATATGGCGTGTTTTGAGCTACTTAAATTATTGGTTGGCTTTAAAACAGTCGTTAGGATGTTGGTCATGCGAGGGGATAAATTATTTGAAGAATATACCAGGCGCAAAAATATGTCGAACGGTATTTGAACTTCTTGAAAATAGATTTTAATTTTAAGCAGGGAAACATTTTAAATTTTGTTTACAACAAACATTTCTCTGAAATGTGTTTTTCGAATAACCAAATATGTAAATAAAGTGTTAATTTTATCGTTGATTTTTATGTAGTGCTTAAACTAAATATATTTAAAAATTCATTTCTTTAGTCTTGTGCTAAAATGTTTTATACTTTTAATTGTAAATTAATTATTATCTCTTTTAATTGCCTCTGTTTATTAATCTGTTCTTCCTACGTTTAACTTTCTCATTCTCCCTGTATATAAAATAATTAGATATAGACACACAATAAAAAAAACCAACGTCTAACATTTTTACTTTTTTGTGATTTGTGAGTAACAGAATAGAATATATCTTAAAAAGATAATAAAAATTATTCCATAATATATGTTAAAACAAGCCAAACTATGTGTGATTAGGATTACAAAAGGAATAGATTTTTTCGGTAAATTTTTAACTCCTTCATATTTGCTTTTATATTCCTTTACATATTTCATTAATTTTCTACCCTTTTGACAAAAAATTTACATCAAAATGTATCCACTATATTGCAGTTCCCTTATATCTTATAAAGACCGAATCGTCAGTAATGATTTTTGATTTTTGGATGTTTTCCTTCTTAAATAAAAACAATTTGTCTAAAAATTAAATATGTTGATGACGTAGCCACGAAGAAACGAACAAAAAAATATTTAGTTGCTCATCAAACACATTAAAATGCCGAAAATCCGAGTAAATCCATTTTTTAAGGACTAGGCAAAAATTTGCGTAATAAAGAGATACTTCATCTTTCCGCGATTTATTTGTTAGTGTGCGTTCCAAATTACACTAAGACCAGGAATATCGATCCTTTTGTCCCACAGGAACAGTGTAGTAGACAGAACTTTTTTATGGAGTATCAAAACTATTATTTTTATATCTTAAAATAACAATGGAATTATGTTATTTCATTTCTAGTACGAAGAATATTTAATTTATTAATTTGTTTACATTTTTAAAGTCAGAAAACCGACATACTTATTTTTTTATTTATTTTTCATTATTTGGTGCCTATTTTTTCAATAACTTTCCTTTGAAATCTGTGATTTTAAGATATAATGTAAATGAATGAATTTAAGGAATTTTTGGGGCAGGAAGAACGAGCAGCAGGAATATGCTCGAGCACTCAGTCGTCAGCAGCAGGCAGAAATACTAGTATCATATTGGGTCGTAAAAATAATATTTAAATAAATTCTATTGAATTAATTTAGAGTTTTATTGTGGATAAAATATAACAGTAGCTAACGTCCGCGAAAATAATGCACATATTTAAGGATGGGGTATAAAAACATATGCAAAATAAAAATCTCTTATAATTTTTTTTTCTAAAGTCAGCCGTTTTCAAAAAAGAAATATTAGTATTTTACTACTGGGTCAAGTTCAAAAAACAATAGTTTTTTAAATAAAGTTTATATTTTTTATTTTGGTACACCTGGGTATTTAGAATGGTGGATTATATGGGATGTAGAAGAGTGAAAAATCTACTCTCGGCAATCATTACACGATCCGAACTATTTCTATCACTACTTTTTTTAGGTAATACACTAACTACACATTCCAACAATCTTTGGGACAATGATACAAAACATCACATAATTGGTTAATTAACATCATGATATTCTTGATTTGAATAAAATGCCATTTTTCACTAAATTATTTAAACTACTTTACCAAACGATAAACTTAAAATGATTAAACGATCCGAATCATCTGCAAACTAACTCAACATCGGTTAGATATTCCTTAGTTACATGACACATATTTTAATTAAAAGTGAAAAGTGTTGCCATGTGTACATTTTCGAGTAAATGTTCAAAGTGAATCTAACGATGTTAGAAAAAAAATTTATTAGAATATTTTGTTGCAAATGACACCTTCTATTCTACGTACCATTTAAAAATATGCATTATTTTCGAGGACATGCTGTATAACTAAATATATTTAAATCTTATTTTTTGAATGAAATCATTTTAAGTATTATATTCTGATAAATAATTCTATTATAACTTAAATTCGCTGACACTTTGGAAAAATATAACGAAATTATTTGAAACGTACTTTTAAGTTTCCCTTGTCTACGTCATTGATCGAGAAGTGTTAAGGACTCCCTTTGACTTTCATGTCGAGGGTGGCCCTAGATTTTAAGCAACACAATAGGCACTCATTGTGTTTTATTTGCCTTACCATACGACAAGAGCCCGTTTCTTAAAGAGGGCTCTAGGCTCTTATCATATGTCAGTCTCACACTTGGGCGTATGATGATGGCCTGTGCCCTATAAAGCTAACAATGTATTTCGTCTGGAAGTTATACCAAAGACATTGTGCTGGGGTTTTAAGGGAAATAACCGGAAAATTGTATTCCTTTTTATTGTATCCATTTCTTTGCGGTAGATTCGATGTACGCTGAAAAAAGTAGGTTTTACTATAAATTGTAACTTTTCTTCTGTTGCTTAGTATCGTCAGAATTATATCTTTGACTTTTTGACAGTAATAAAACACTAATAATTCATTTGGCTATAAAATGTTATAAATTTACCATCTTTTCAGACAGGGCCGGAGTATAAATTTTTTTACCTGCATCCCTAAATATTATATTATTTTACGGAAGTAAAAATTCCTAATCATGTAAGTAGCAAATTTATTAAATTTATTTCTAATTAGGTTTCCGACGAATGATTTTTGTTATATTAGTATTTGGCTTACTGGCGAGTGATATTTTTGATAAAAGACAAACCTTAGGCCCAATTTAATTATCATCTTGTTAGAGAGCTTTTAGTAAAAGGAGACTTTTAATTAAAATTTCTTTTAAACGTTACTTTAGAAGTGAGTGATTACAAAATTATTTGAACAACTGACTTTAGGTAAAGAGTGGTTTTATGAAATATTGTAATATTAATTACCTAATATTAAGATTAATGTAATATTTTATAAGATATTATCCAGAAAAATCTTAGCTTATATTTGTTTTGTTTCGATTTTAATAATTTTTTACACATTTGCTATTTTTATATTTTGAAGAATGCTGTAAGCGTTTATCTAATTTTAGTAAAAAAGAGGAAGTTATTTTAATGGAAGTGTTGCAAGAGTGGAAGGATATTATATAGTATAAATCCACAAACAAAATTAATAATCTACCAAAATGATTTAAAATCAATAATTTAGTTACTTTATTTGCATGCTTGTCAATTTCTTGGGGAAGGGAGTGAATGTTATCATCTTCTTCATAATCAAGCCAAACGTCTTTTTGTGCTTTTTTAATTCCCTAAAACGTCCCTTTACTATCGTTTCAAATTGCCAAATTGTCGATCAAATCGCAGTTTCATTATGCTATTAATAAAAATAGTCAAACGTGAACCCTGACCATCTATAATATCGTATTTTTTAATTCAGCATGTGCAATTTTTGGTACGTTAACGGCAAAGTATTCAATTTAATTTTAATCCAGTAGTGTTTAGTCTAAATTCTAACATTTTTTAATTATAATAATTTTTTTTATGTATGTTTAAAATTCACTCATTTTAAACAAGTTAAAATGATATTAAACTCACGTTAGTACACCTGGTATATTGTCTAAAATAATTTTATTCGTGTAATTTGTCACGTCCCCAATTTTTTACTTCAGCCAATCAACATTTCGCTGATATACTCCACAAAAATTGACCAATGAAAACTGCCCTCTATGAGCTTACACTTAACCAAAATCACTGTCACTCCAGAACGAACAATTGCTAAAAAGAGACCACACTCACCCCGCTTAACAGTCGTCAAGAAATAACAAAACCGTGCACACACTCTCTCCGCTTAAAAAGAAGTTATTTCTCCCAAATTTTAATTTCAAAGACCACAAAATATGTAAAATTAATGATGATGAGTGAAAATTCGTATTCATTAAAGTTGCTGAAGAGTAAAGCCGTTATTTATTGAATGGAATGGATTTTTTTACGAAACTAAGCATATAGAGTCTAAGCCAGTATCTGCAGTCAATTATAATTAACAATCGATTACGCCATACATAAACTTTTATACTTTGTTAACGTCTGTAAAAATTTACTGTTCAGCATCCCACTAATTTTCATTATATCGTTGCTAATAAAATAAAATATTATTTTTAATTGATCTTTATTTTCATATAGTTTAAAATATCGTTTTAATTCAAACTAACAATAAATCAATATGCAGCAGCTATATTTTCAAACTGACCCTGCACCTATTTATTGCGGTTTGAAGATGTTGAGACCTACACAATGTGGTTTAATCAGTATATTTCCAACCATACCACACTTTATATGTTCGGAATATAAAAATCATTCGAGTCTCCAAATACGATAAACTCTTTTATAAAAAGCTATTTAAATATCTTCGAAGTTTTCTGTTTTCCTATGTCATATGTGGGTCAAAGGGCGTGTTCGTCAAATGCGACAAGGGCATCACGTAGAACAATCTGAAATTCAGTCGCCGCTCCTTCCGCTTCCTCTCATACATGATTCAAGAAGGCTCCTCGAACTGTACTAAACAAAATAAAACAAACCTGTTACAACTCTATATCGAATAAGGGAAAACACTTAACCGGAGATTCTAAAACATAGATCAACATCGAAAAACGGAGACGGTCAAGACGTTCCACGGTTTATAAGTTTATTTTCTTTTTTCTCTCCTCGCTTCGGGTAATTTTCCATCTTAAAACTCGTGTAATTAAATCGTAGATTTCACTGAACGGATATTTTTATTTTTTGTTAATTTACATTTGTATTTTATTTGTTGGTTTTGAAGCATTGTTATTGAAAAATCCGTCCTGTATGTTATTTGGGCTGAGCTCTTATGGAAAATTGTTCCACTGTACCGTTTCGATATCCTATTGTTTTTTTACTCAGTTGAAGTTTAGGGGTTAAAAGGAAGTTGGAATGGGTGCGACAGCGTTCATTGTCGTTATTCAACGCAGGAAGTTTACCGTCTGATTTTTTTTATGACAAACAACCATCTGTACATGACAGGTCAGGTTAAAAACACGAGCTCAAAAGGGGAATTAATGAGGATAAAATCGGCGTACAGTGATTGTTTAATAAAGAACTTAAATTTGATCAAAATGATTTTTTCGTAATAACTAGACATTCTGAGATATAGTACGGTAAATATGTATGGAATTCAATCATGTTAACGTTTTATTTTAGTTAATCCTATACCTTTTTACCAGTGGGGAAGCGGGTTATTTTCATGTAAGGAATTCTCTCCATACTTCATGGTTTTCCCTTTTTCTGAACTTATTAAGATTTTAAATCAATTCTAAAGAGTTTATAACTGACTTTTTTTATATATAATTAGGTAGTCTTACTGATCATTTCTGCTAATTTATTATTTGTGTATTAGCATAGGAAACCATAGGTCTAATTTTGTTTCTTATCTTTATGTAATTTAACTGTACCATATACTTTCGGTGCTTAAGGATTTTTATTCGGCTCTCTCATTTTATACACTTTCCTTGTAAGTGAATTTTCTGGTATCCGACACACAAGCGCCCAAACCATCTCAATTGTATTTCCATTATCATTTGTTGGTTCTATATTCAAATTCTGTCTATACGCTTCGTTTTTATTTTATCTTTTTTAGTTTTATTATCGATTTTTCTCAAAAATTTTCATCATTGAGTTTTTATTTACGTTTGTCGTTTAGTCTCCATGTTTCACTACTATATATTAGGATGGGTCTTACTATTATTTTCACTATTTTGGTTTTATTTTCGGTGGTATTTCTTTTCTTCTTAAAAATATTTACTCATATTTTCATCATACATTTTTCTACTGTTGATTTCTTTTTGTACTTTTTATTTTTTTTGACTACTCATTCAAGTGCTTTCCATGTAGTGTTATATTATGTCAT